>SSNU01000313.1:349686-491419 GCA_012064415.1 Gyrodactylus bullatarudis
TCTTTTCTACATCTAATAATAGAGAAGTTTTTTGGTTTTTCATCAATTGGAAGTGTTTCAAGAATTTTACAATTTCATTAACATAAATTTCATTGAACTAATATTTATAATCATTTAATTGAACCAGTATTAGAGATTGATAAGACCTGGCGAAATATATATTTCTCTAATAAAAAAATTCTTTTTTTATACTGACAATGATGAATAACTCTATGGGAATTTCGGACGTATATCTAAGTATACGTGAATATTTATTACATAATATATATGTTAGTTGATATGAAGTTGGGAATCTATGATTTTTACTGATTTATAAGTCGTAGGGTGGTCGAAAGAGGTTTTTTAGGATCACAATTAGACAAGAAAGCCGAGTATTTCCATAATATTGTAGAAAGATCCACTATTTCTGAAGGATTTTAAAATTTCATTCATTTCAAAAAATTACAAATGTAGTGAAAACCAGAAAATCTTTTCTTAACCATTCTGCCACATTTAAATCAATAAAAACTTCCACTTCGAAAAAATGGGATTAGTTCTTAGGAATATCAAAAAATTTTATTCATATTTATTATAATTCAAGTGATAAATAGCCTCTATTTTCATAATCGATATTTTCATAATTGTGCCAAAAGAAATTTACATAAATCTCATATGAATGAATAGATTAATCTTAATGACGTGTCATCTCAAACCAAAGTTAAATATAGGTCAAGCGGATATAATTTATCTTACCAAAGTGTTTTCAGATTGAGATTTCATGTCCAGATAATGGTCATTGACTCATTAGTAGTTGATGACACTTTTCAGGTTAGTTTTCGGGACAAGGAATGCGAAAATATTTTGATAAAATATTTGAGGGTTTTAGGTTGATGATACGAATACATATATATATATTGCCATCAAGACAAAAATATGGGAATTTATACGAACGACGATGTAGCAGATTGGATCACAGTTTTTACTCATAGAATATGTATAAGTTCCAAGAGTTTTTAAGGCACATATGAAAAAGAAAGAAAGAAATTTTAGTGTTAAACACCAAAATGAGATTATGATCTGTGACTCATGCAATTTCTTATGGAAATGGGGATTATAGTTCAGTAAGCATTATCACTGCATGCTATAAATGAATAGAAAAACTGTGAATTGATCTCTCTATATAATTGTTGTTTATACAGTTAACACGTAATTTTGTAAACTCTTTTACATATAAATGATATCATAATTAAGCAACATAAATGATAAATACGAGTAAGAAAATAATAATAAATCAACACCCAACTTGGATTTTTGAAACTTTTATGATATCAAATTAGAGGATTAATTCAAACCCTTTGCAATTCTATGGTAATTCGAATATTTTTTTAAAATTTAATCGACAAGCCAGAAAAGCATTTATGTCCCAGTCAGAAGTTTAACCCTTTCGGTGCCGATGGACATATATGTCCATTTTCCAATTTTTTTAAACGTTCATAACTCTACCAGTTTGATAGTTTTCTGGATCAATTAAAGTTTAAATTGAAGCCCACAATGTGAACTTGCATTAGTAATTTTATTGGGGAAATAACTTGGTATCTTCATAGCTAAATTTTGGTTTTTATGAAAATTGTGAAATAGTCTCGGCACCGAAAGGGTTAATTTCATTGATTATACGAAATGGTCTCAAAAAGGGGACTTATTTAATCAAATGTAAATTAGCGTAAAGAAGAGATATAGAGTAATCAAGTAAAGTTCTTAAATAGGATATCATTGATTTTAAAGTCTGAATAAATTGCTTGAGATTAAAGTGAAATGAATAAGGTGGAAAAGGGAAAGAACTGGTTCAGAGAAAAGATTGATTAAAAGAAATTTTTAATGATGAACGCAGATCTTTTCAACCATAAAATTCCCTTATTAAGGAATCAAGACCAGAGATGGCAATTTTAACCCCTTCAATCCCAGAGGTCGTATACGACCTCTAAATCGACTTTTTTAGTCGATCTCTGCTTTCTTATGGATTCGAATCTTGACCAAAAGAAGAGAAAAAAGAGTGAAGAAATCCTTTCAATGGTCAGAGAATTGGAGTTGTTGATACGAGAAAGATGCGAAGAAAGTTTATCCATATGAGCTAAATAAGAAAACCTACTAATTACTTAATCAAACCAATTTTAGACAAAGGAGAAACTTTTAAGGAAGAGTCGCTCAAAAATCGAATATCGAAATGAAAAATTTCGCTTCAAAATCTCTTTTTATGCTTCTGTAATGAGATAACTAAAATTTTCAAATTAAAAACGTTTTCGTTTTATTTTCATAATTTTAACTTGAATTCACATTATTTATTCCTAAAAAGCAGCAAAAATGACTTAAATCCTATAGAAATTATTTTTTCAATTCTGAACGGTGTAAAAACGTTTTTAATTTGAAAATATTCATAATTTTTTTAAATCGTATTACAGAAGGAGAGATTTTGAGAGAGATTTTTTTTACAAAAGAGATTTTGAAGCAAAGTTTCGTGGGAAAGTCCATTAGGCAGAATGATTTCATTGTTTTAAAATACTTTAAATGTTTATCAACTTGTTGAAAGAATTTGATAACATGAATCTAGAGAAATTCCTCATTTTCAAAACAAATTAAACCTCTATTTTCATCTTCAACTATTTATTTACCAAGAATTGACTTCTAATATCTATTTGTGAAATATCCACTAATTAATCTGATCAATTAATAAATGAAAACCAGTATTTTTCTCTCATGTAAATGATCCATACTTTTGAATGTATTACAAACCACAGATAGAAAATTTGCTTTTCTCTATAAAAATATAAAACTTCTTACATGCAGAGTATTTTCGCCTATCTCATATAAAATTACTTTCTCCTTGTGTCCATTTGTTTGTCTGTATACCAGAGAAGGTGTAAGTTATATCTTCTTTTATATTTATATTACTATATTTGTGTTGTGGTTTTGTATTAATTAATTTCTGTATAATTGACAAGTGTTATTGATAATAATATAGAAATGAATGGTGAATAGAATAAAAATTTGTCTACTGACCATACCTGCTTTTTTACACTTTTTCCCTTCTGGGCAAAATTTAAAACAAAAAAGAAATTTCTGTATTATGAAATCAATAGAGAGACTCATTTTTCAAAGAGAAATTTAATTAACCTGAATTGGTAGCTTATTACATGCTGATAAATGTAAATGTTGTGAGGAATTTGGATAATTTGCCGATTATGCATAATCTGCAAGTTTTCTTGCATCTTTAATAAATCTTTCCCTTTCATCTTTTGCATGAAAAAGAAAATTATAAAGGGTTTCCTATATTCTTTATTTTCACAGTTTATTTTCGAGTTACATTTTAAATTGCAGAGGACTAAATTCTTCAGACATTTACACATTCTTGAGTTGCATCCCTTTTGACAAATTCATCTAAAAAGCCTTGCCCTTTAGATCGTGGTTTTCCAGTGTTGGCAGTTCTTATGCTTACTGCTTTTTCGGAAGTTTCATCAACAGACTCTGGAGCATATATTATTATTGTATATTTAATTATAAATATTTATCAAAAAAATTATACAAATCTGTATTTATCAATTATTTAAAACTATAATACATATTTAATACGCATAAGCATAGATCGATTTCCCATCCACCCTTTAATTCCATATTATCCATATTCGTCAAGGTATATCTTGCAGATTATGCATAATTGGTAAAAACCTGATGAATTTGAGTAAAATTATGCATATTCGTCAGGTTTTAACCAATTATGCATAATCTGCAAGTTTTCCAAATTCGTCACAACATATGTATATTCTAAAGACGCCTTTATGTCCCATTTTGAACATTTTTATGTTTACCATGCTAAATTTAAAAAGAATACGCTAGTATGAAAAGCATCAAGAAACTTTGAGTTATTATCTAAACAAAATTAAACTTGTTTTATCAATTCTACTGAATTTCCTCCAATTATGCAGATTTTTGAAACATTTTTAATCATATTATTTAAGCCTAAGAAAATTCCTGATACAAATTTGCAGAAGTAAAGAATTTTAAACAGAAAATTTTAAATTAGAGAACAGTTGCCCCCTCTTATTTCTCTCTAAGTTTACTTTGAATCGTGTTGGTTAGCCGAAAAATTTATATTTTTGATAATAGATAATTTGTTCATATATGCTCACATTTTGGATGATTCAATTTTTAAATTTCAAAACAAACTAGGGGCCTTCAAAATTTTTATTATTCCTCTTCGACTTTGTTATGTTTTTCAATTTCAACTCTCAAAAGAAAATACTAGAAATAGGAGATAAGATTAAAAATGCAAGGTCAGATCTTTAAGGCATTACACTTTAAAGTTAATGAACATGATAATTTCTTTCTCTTTGATATACAATGATATTTGAAAAACACACGTGCGTATGAGACTTGATTGAAATGCGGAAATATCCGAATGAAAATAAAACATGTAACATTCCACATATAATTCAATGCATTATACACACTGAGGAGTTCGACTGAGAATAGTAAAACTATTAGTAAACTCTCAAATATTCTATTATCTGAGTGAGTTAAAAAAACCAAAGATAATTACTCAGGTTTTTCAATTGGATCAGGCATATTTTCGATTCAAAAATTTATGAAAAATCAATAACAAGGATACAGGTGGGGTTCAAGATAAAAAAATACGTCTTCAATTTATAGTTTACAGAGTAATGTAGTGTTATCACTAGAATAAAAGAAAAATTAGTTCTATTGTGATTCACTTAGATCTGATGAACACCTGGGTTGTCGGATCGGCGTAGAATTTAATTAAAATCTAATACATACCCCCTGAACTATATCAAGGAAAATGTGCGAAAGGTGCCTTAAACATCAAATTTCCTACGTGTTTCTTTTGAGATAAAAAATTATTGGAAATATTTAAATCTAAAAATTGGTTAGAGAAAGCTCAAAATGTGTACATCGTGCCTTTCCTGTCTAAAATGCCTGGTATTGAGTTCTGACATGGCAAGGTTTATGGAGAAGGGTGAGAAATTATCCTGTCGTAATTTTTTTTATTCCGAACACACCAGAGATCTTTAAGCATTAAAAAGGGAATTAGTGATAAGAATAATCTTGCTCAGATTTCTAATTTGATTCCGACTAATTCTATTGTCTCGAAAGATAAAACTTTCTCTTTTAATCAGAGAAGAAAGAAAGTCTTACTTTTTTCCCAGAAAATTCTCTCCAATTTAGTGTTTTTTGACTCAAATTATCCTGTGCACGCTAACTAAAATTAGGCCAGAATATCCTTTTGAAGGAAAAAATCTCGTATCAAAGAAGTACTTTTACTCGTGTGTCAATTCTAATAATGCTGGATTTGTTCTTGTAGCTCTATTTTTATTGCTGAAAGCAATCTGATTCTTCAAAGTTGAATACATCCCGTAAAGGATTCCTTATGAGAAGAAATAATGAATGAAATATTTAAAAATCTCAGAGGTCAAATTCGTTCTTGGGAAGAATTACTAATGAAGTCTTAAACAATGTCTTTGGATACTAATGATAAAATCAAAGGTAACATTGGAAAGATCATTCAAGTGAATAAATCTATGTAGTTGATATAGAGGAGTGGGAATTAAGAGAGACTATAACCAAGGACGTGATAGCAAATTTTTGTTTGATTGGTTAAACTATAGAATTGTTGCTCCCTCTTATTTCTCTATATGAATTTTGGGGTAGTTTAGTCTTTTCTATGAAATTTAGATTTATTCGTGAATTCGAGAACTAAATGGTTTATCACAAAGTAATCAGATAAGTTTGACTTTTCTAAAAATAATATGATCAATTCCATCTATATCTGTCACTTTATCTGGCTTTCTATGCAAAGTAAGAAGAAACCTTAAAATATTCAGTATTGAATTACATTTGTTTATAATCCTGCATCCATTAAAACAAAAGAAGATAAATATGAAGAAGCTTATTATACTGCAGTTGATAATCTTGAGACTTTACTGTGGATAGGAAGATATAATCGATTAGTAAAGTTGAATTTGATAGACTCGTCATTAGTGATAGAAGCAATGATTGGGAACAACTTTTTCAATAAGCGATACATATAAATTAGAGGAAAGAATATAAATTTTTTTGAAAAAGAAATATCTACCTTTGGCATTCATTTTATCTGTAGTATGTAAAATAAAATTAAAGTAATTTTAGTCTTTTTTCATAAACCTTCATAACTCTACCAGTTTGATAGTTTTCTGGATCAATTAAAGTTTAAATTGAAGCCCACAATGTGAACTTGCATTGGTTATATTTTTGGCTAAATTTTGGTTTCTATAAAAATTTTGAAATAGTCTCGGCACCGAAAGGGTTAACAATGTTATTAGGGATTATGGGAATTATCAAACACCAACCATCAGATAAAAGTTAGAAAGGACTCACTCATTTTAAATTCCCAGGTCATAAAGTCGCACTCTCGTCGATTAATTCGATAAAATCTTCCATCATTTTTTAAAAGCATATAAAGGCTTCAATGAAATAAACTAAAATCTTTTCTTAATAATAACATATTATGTTATATCTGTAAAAATGAATAATTCTTCATATTATTCTGAGTACATTAATTTATTCTTGAGTTCATTTTTAAATTTTTTCAAGCTTAGGTTTTTAATTGATCTATTGAGATTTTTAAATATGTTTTTGCATTTATTAAATATTGCCAGCTTTTTTAGGTTGCTAAATTCTGGAATATTGTAGCGTAATCCTTGGCGGTTAGAGCTTACTATAGTGGTTGATTTGATAAGAGTAATTGATTTCAGTTCTCTTCTAGGTCTATAAAAGATTTCAGGAGTTCAATTTTAGTTATTTTGAAAAATCCGTAGAATATAATTCGATTTGAGTTCAAATTTCATAGATAGTAGAGCCAAAGTTTCCTTTTCAGACATTCAAAATGATCCAAGAATTATAGCAGTCTTCTCAAAACCGATGCTAAAAAGTAAATTTTATCCTCTTCTTAAAATAAGCTGTTTGTTAGGATTCTGGATTTCAAAAAAATACCTCATCATTATCGAGTTATTTTTTGAGCAAGCCTCACTAATTGAATTTTAAGAATGGATTCAAATAAAATTTATTAATTCTATTTTTAGATAATCATTTTTCGATGTAATAACCTTAATTTCAAGCATTTCTTCCATTTTACTTTCTTAGGTCATGATTTCATTTTGTTGTAAATGTTTCTTGAAAAAGGTTTAAAAAGTTTTATGTTTTTCTATAATTTTTTCTTCCCAACTGATTTATGTAATTGAATTCCAATTTCCAATCAGGCAAGGAAGTAAAATTTTATGAATTTTTCCAGTCTAAACTCGTAAATTACATTTCGTTCTGTTTATCTGAAATGTAAAACATTTGAATTTGATATGCTACAGTTGTAGGGAAGAGTCTTTTTGCTCGCCTTTCACACGTTTCTCCAAATTTGGAAATGCCAGTTAGATAACGGGTTTCAATTATCATCTGCCCTTTTCTTAACGAGATGAACTCTTCCTAACCTTATTCTGTGAAACGACAAGCCCTAATACTAAACCATTAACCTCATTTAGGCATTTCTTCGAGATGATTCAAAGCTCTGAAATTGCTTTTGAAATCCAAGAAATCTAGCTAAAAAATTTAGCATTCATCAACAGATTGAAATAAAATACTGTATTTACATTATTTTATTGTCTTTCTGATATCGTCTAAATAAACAGTACGACTCTCTAGACAGAAAAAAAAGAAGTTGTACAAATCTTTTTAATTCCTGGATCTTTCCCGTGGTAGTAAACATTGGAAGAGAGTTTTACTTAGGCTTTTAATCGTTGGGTAAGGATAGCCTTAAATCATAGCATTAAAATAAGACATACATAATAATAGTAAGTTATAAATACGAATAATAAATTCAACTTTTTTTCTTCATTTGTACGTGCATAGTTGAGATGGAACAAATAAATAAAGCTAAGGCTGATATGAAAAATTATCTTGAATTCGACTGAAGGAAAAACTCTTTAAAATTCCTCCATCGTTGTTGTATTTTTCAAATGATCAGAGAATAGTGAAGCATCTAAAGTTGTTTTTTAGGTGTGACAACACAATCAAGTAATATTTATCAAATGAAGGACTGAAAAAACTGGCTAAAAACAACATAATATTGCTAATTGCCTGATCTTGATTCTGAAATTTGCCTGGCACTCAACATAGCCCAGGTATCGTTTTTGACTGATTGAATTAAAAATTTGAATTAAAAAAAATGCTTTATTCAATAAAAGTAATCTTCTTAAAAACAACTTTTCCAGGAAATACTCTTAAGGGAAGGATGTAAATGTTTGTGTTTCTATTTAATGTCAATGTCATTTGTCTAACATGTTCCTACATACGACAAGATAATTGGATAATAACCTAGTTTTTAATGGGAAAATTATCATATCTCCCACGAAGGTTCCCTGCCTTTATTTTAACACCATTTTTCTGAAAAAATATTAAACTTTAAACATTTTTTTACATCTCGTTTCTGATATACGTTTCGTAGACAGACCAGAAAAGCACATAAATAACGTTGATATCTTTTTATCTTTTGGTTTAACTCGGTTTTTTTTCTTCCAGGAACGAATGAATTGGAAAATAACCCTAAAAATTAACGAATGGATCTAAAGCAATTAAAGAATAAAATTTAATGTCTAGTTTACAGTGATGATATGTTGGAAGAAAATTTATTTTAAATTTTACCAAAGAAAGCTTTAGAAAACTCATTAACTGAACCACTGGGACATGGTATGCTCTTGATCACAAGAATAAGAGTTTCCAAAAGTATTGAATTTCCAACTGAATTTTATTTCAAACTTTCTAAATTATTATTTTATTTGAATTCTTCTTAACTACATCAAAGTTATTTTGTTAACCTATAAAAAGCCCCTGTAAAATTCAATAACAAATAAATGTTAACTGCCAAGTTCTCATGATAAATTAACCCTTCATGTTCCATTGTTCCACCATTGAACACATCACTTTATTGAGCGATAATTTGAACTGAAAGATACTTGAAATACTATTTTTCATCTCTCATTAGAAGGGAATTTATAAGGCTTCAAAATTATGTTTGATTCATAAAGATAACTTTTCACTGATGCCAACCAGAGTTACTTAAAGAAGAGTGATTTTTCAAAGATGTATTAAAATATTTAGAATGTTTTTTTGAAAATCTATTTGCTAGTTTTTTTGTTACTAGTTTTCTCATTTGCGTGATGAAAAAAATAATAATTTGGGGCATGAAGGGTTTATAATTATAATTATTATAATCTTCTATTTACTTTCTAAAGCAAGCAGTGATCTGTACCAACTCATGGAGAATCTGTAATAAACTCAAAATTAAATTTAGTATTGACCTTCACATTTTTTCATTCTTTCTTGTAGGGAGAAAGATTTATATTAGTAACAACATCAAAATTCACAGTTACCCAATGCAGCACATGATGGAAAAAATTTTAGTTGAAGAAATCTCTTATTTAACCTATAATTTATTATGTTAACTTATAGGTACTTTTTAGTGAGCTAACAATACTAAATCTGTTCCAAAACTGAATGAAAATCAATTTTGTGCAATCCACACAAAACTTCAGCAAATAATTTCATTGACTAAATATTCTGATGAAGCTAACAGCGATATGATTTCATTAAAATTTCTAACAAGTTTCACTCATCAGTGTATCATGTCTAAAGAAATCTCCCCTTTTCTTAATGTTACAACGAGTCAGATAAAGTACGCTTGAAAGGTTTGTACCACACCAAGTACCAGACAACAGAAGATCCTATTCCTTCAAAATAATTAATCAAAGAAATTAGACTCATGAGTGTACGAGATATTTTCGTACGTACAACGTATTTGTTTTACTAAGATTATGAATGTTTGTAAAGTCTAAATTCAAATAAGGAAAACAGGTTATTTTATGGAGTTATTGCTTTTTCAAAATTTATTATGTATTTACATCTATATGGTTTGGAATAATTGTTATTCATCCAACTAAAATAAAGAGAGAAGAAAACCAACAATTCATTTTTTTGGGTTCAATGTACATTTTCAAATTATAATTCTCATTTCTTATGTACGATATATACCAATACAAAATTACTCAGATTCATTCTCAATCATCAATCAACTTGACCATAATAGAGTGAATGATTTTATACAAGTGTGATACAACAGGATATAATTTCTAATAACCTTATTATGTATTTACAAATTTGAAGAGATGTAATAAAACAAAGATTCTTTGAGGAACTGAAAATAACATTTTTCTGTGGAATAGTAATAAACTATCCTTGATCTGAGTAATAAAGTTGTGGGGATTTGGGAAAAGAAAAAAATCACAAGGTATAAATTAATCTGATCACATAATTCTCAGGATTTCTTCCTTCTGCTTGTATGATGAGGGTTAGTTGATATGGCTGTCTTTTTATTCCGTGTCTTGTTCAATGTTTCAGTATAGTGATCCCCATTTATTTGTTGACCTGTATCAGAATCTCTGGGTACATCATAAATACTCTGTTGTTGATAGATCTGTTGTTGTTGTTGATTTAGTGCCAGATGTGCAGTTAATTGGAGCTGAAGTTGCTTCTGAAATTCATTCTGTTGCAAGAGAAAGGCTGCAGAATTTTGAGCTGAAAAATCAGCTAGAAGAAATTCAGGATTCCCGATTAGATTTTGGAACGGAGTTGCTGCATAAACAGCAGTTGGAGGTAGTGGGTATGTCAGGGTTGAATTCTTTGATGGAGCTTGTGTTGTAAATTGAAGATTTTGTTGATGCTGGTTTAAAAATGCCCCATTCTGGATGTACATTTCGTTAGGATTATGATTGCTTATTTGTTGATATGCTAAATTACGTAGCGTTTCATTTATATCTGCATTATTATTTGGCGTACTAAAGGTTTTTGAGGAGAACAAAGATTTTTCCCGGATCAAGTGACTGTGATCTGGATCATCCATATCACTATGGTTATTATTACTATTTTCAATGTTCTTCAGATTTGATAAATTTCTCTTTAGTCTGCGTGGCAGCCAAGCTAAACACAAGACAATATGAATTCCAACTAAAAGAATTCCAGCAAAAACAGCCATAATAATTAGATATCGATATTGCTCGAAGGACGATCTTGAGTTATACAGGTCGGAATATACCGGGGGTTTAATTGAGACACTGGAATCATCTGAAATTGAAAGAATATTATTAAAAATTACGTAAACTTTACTAAAAATACAGGCTTGTTAAAGTCGGAATAAAAAATTCAAAGTAAGTATTTAAAAGAAAGAATGTTTCCTTGGTGATTCCTTGAAGAAAGGGAATCACATTAAAATAAATCAGACAAGTTTCAATCAAGAAATTTCTTCTCTATACATTAGACATGTGACAAAAATCAAATTTTTATTTATTCAAATCAGAAAAAAATGTTTCAAAACCTAAAGAAGAAGCACTGAAGATTTGTATAGGTGTTCTATTTATAGGAAATTCAAGGATTTTTATTACATGAGTCATTGGCGTATTTCAAGTATTTCGCTTTCGAACTCTGATAAAATTATTGAAATGAACGGAAATTTGAATTTTGAGTTTAAAAAATTCATCCCTAGGGAAATGCCATGAATATATACTAATTCACTTACTACTTTCCTAAATAATTTCTATTTCTTCGTATTGTTTAAGATGAGCAATCATCCTCTTCGTAATGAGAAGAGATTGACAAAAAAAGCAAGACAGATGTTTTCACCCCACAGAAAAATATAGAAATAAATTCTGTGAGGAATTTCATTGTTACACTGTATTCAGAATGATTCGCCGTAATTTTGACCTCAAGTTATCTCTTGAATACTCTTGTGAAAATTTCTGTTTTCCTACCTAAACCAGATGAATTGAACACTTGAGATGAATTCAATCAAATTAAGAGGCTCTACTACTTATTATAGTGTCGAAATGTTACCTTTCGATATCTGAAAAATCATTAATATTTACAAAAAGAATTCAATCAAAAAAAACAAAAACTTGTATCTCAAATTTCAATCAAAAATGTCCAGATTAGAGTTTGTGATATCAACTATATAGAAATGGGAAAAAATGTTTTGTGAAAGTATCTCAGAGCATTCCATTTATTAATTTTGTTATCAGACTGATTAATTTTGGTAAGGAGAATTCTGAGGAAATGATTCCGAAACATTTTCAATGTAATTTGCCAAATTGAAGAAGTATAATCAATTTTATCGAAATAAAAGTTTAATAAAACTTTTCAATAGAAGAAAAGGGATTTTTATTTGATTAAATTTAAACAAAAGTTATAAACTTTGATTCTAAACTCATTTGGATGGTTTTAGATATTTATATCTATTGATAAACGTTATATTTCGACGGGTCTCTTCAGACTCTAACCTGGATTCTTTTAATGAATTTAATTTTTAATTTTATTATAAAACCAATATTAGATCATTTTCTAAATTGAATCCGTTTTTGGCAGATTGACATAATTCTTAGAAAATGAACTAAAGTAAATTCATTTATTCTTATCGAGTTGAAAAGAAAAATAATTATTTTTAATCTTATAAGAAAGGCTCAAATTCAGAACCAAATCTTTTGATCCATTCTGACAAATCAGCATCAATTATTTCATAAATTCCAGCTAAAAATAATGAAATCTTGTAGATAATTAAACAATTCGAATGGAAGCTCAACTTTTCATCCGAAATTATTTCCGATTTTTTTTCACACAAATGAGTTTGTATGAATTCTCTAATAAACAGAGAGAATTAATTTCCTGGAGAAAAGAAAAAAATCATACAGAACTTGTCACATGAGGTTACAATTTCCTTATGCGTGACACTTTTTAGCGAGTCAAAACAATGAATTCTTTCCCTTTGGACGATAAAAGGTCCAGGGTATTAGATGAACTTGTAATTAATTTGTTCTGATGTGTTTTAAATGATGAGAAAATTCCCAATTTTTCCATCAAGAAATCGTATTTGATTAAGATATTTTAGAATCTAGGTCACGAGGCCCACTTTCATTTGATAAAGAATGAAATTTTATGCAGCCATACCTCCGTCGAAAAGTTAACTCATCTGGAGATATCATGTGTCTGTAGACTGACTGTACATTTCTTTTTGTATAAAGAGTAGAGATTATATCAGATTCTCAAATTCTAAAGGGTAGATAAATTAGAAAAAAAAATTAAGACTTTTTCAATAAACACCTAGTTAATCCATTGGAGGAATATGCCAGTTTATTTAGTTTAACTTGCTTATACAGTTGTAATCCATAGGAGAAAACTAGATGTTGCCTAGAGATTAATCAAGAAATAATAGTGATATGCATGTAAGGGATCCTGCTTCAATTTTGATAAATTCAATAATAAAACACGTAAATTATGAGAGGCAGAGATAGGCTATCTCCTCTATAGTCTGGCGGAAGGAGATGAATGATTGACAAACCAATGTATTCCTCAATAAAACATACAAGAAACGAAAAAAATTACCTTTCCATGTTCATAGCTAGAAGAAGACGAAGAAGAAAGAGCCCATTGTAACCTTTATAGAAATGCCTATGCTTTCAAGAATAATAAAATTTGGATCAATTCGCTCAGATACGACTGGCACCTGAGTATTTTCTAAAAAGTAGTTTAGAAAAATATTATTCCTTCAAAATTTGCTTTTCAAGATTCACATTGGCCTAACCCTACTGTTTTTATGACTTGTTGAAACAAAAGAATTCTGAAAACAATTCAATCTGACAAAAATTAGGCCGTTTTCGAAAATGAACAAAATTTCCACTTTTTAAAAGTTTGAATACAAAACTTAAACAGTTGATCCAAAATATCAGTTTATAAGTGCTTTGAATCTAAAAATTCGAAAAACGGCTAGATTGCATTGATTGTAACGATAGCAATATCTCATTTTCCTAATAACCACCCTTGCAAAGAGTAGATGAATGAATTTAAATTTGATTGAGCAAACCAATATTATTGAAAATCCAAAATACTATTACTAATATTATTAAGGTTATCTAAAATCTAACCGAGAATTATTTCACCTCAGTGTGGAATAGATGTAGTCAACTTGAAGATTCATTCACCCAACAATACCATAGAAAAAAAGAATATTATTTTTTTATTCTATACAAGTAGCGTATTGTATAAAATTCAGGATAGAGATATTTTTTTATTGGAAATTAAACTGGAAATAAAACTATTGAAATGTGGTGCTTATTTTATTCATCGTCAATACGATGGAGTCATAAAATCATTGAATCTACACTTTTTCATCACAGTGAGTAATTTCAATGTAAACTAGCAAATAGAATATCTTTTCTCAAGAGATTTAAAAAAAACAGAAAAAAATTGTGGGATACACATTGTGGGAACCTACGTCTATGTTTTTATTGTAAGCTTGTAATTAGCAGATGGTTTACATTATCCAAGTACCTTCAACAAGTCTTAAAACAGATTCAGGAACTCCCGGAGACTTAAACAAAAAGACAAACTTTTACTGATTTTAATCAGTCTGACTGATCAATAAAACTTGGAATTTTTTAAGATTAAAAAATGAATTAAAACTCACCATTGGCTCGTTTTTCGCCAACAGGCTCCTCTTCTTTTGCCACTGAAATGTAAAAGAATAAAATCAAATTTCCTCTTCGATTAAAAAGTATCAAGATGAAGTCGAAAATGGTCATTTCTTTAAATTTTAATATTTCAGGGTGAGATATGAGGTAAGAGTTTATTCGATGTAGGTCATCATTTCTTGATTTTTATTAGATATAGGAAGCAATGTGTCTATATATTCTGACAATAAAAAGCCGAAAAGATATATTTAAAGAGCAACATTTTCGAAAATAGTTTATTTATTTCAACTATATTTAAAGCATTCATATCTCTTGAATGGAAAAAACGAGTTTTCTGAAAATTTTGGTTTATAAATAGTACAAGCATGCTTGTAAAAAGAGATCATCTCAAGAATATTGGACTCAGCTAGAAACCGCTTAAAATGAACTAGATTTTAATTTTGACACACGGAATTTTAGTGAGGAAAAAAGCCTCTCTAATAAAAATATGGAAATTTTTTGCATTCTGAATTTTTGTGGCAAAGTACCTCACATATTCTAAAAGAGGACCAATGTAATTATAATTATGTAAAAAAGTAGAAAAATGATATATACGACGTAAATAGAGCTTATTACAATTTGATTTTCACTTTTTTTCGATCATTTTCGTATTCCTCAACTTTCAAAAATAGCATTTTTCTTTTCCTCATTTGGGTGGAAGTTCGATCATGTTTATATATCATCCATGTTTAATAGAGATATGTTTTCAAATTTTGAATTTCTCTGAAGACTACTTAAAAATAGCAGCATAATATTCAAGAGATTTTTACTAGCGACTCATAGTCCAATTAAACCTAATTTTACTAATTTTCATTAGATAATCTACGTCTAATTTTTATAATTGGAAACTTATTTTTACATTTTTACTAGAGATGAGTGCATACACTTTAGGAGAAAAATAAAAAAATTAGTTTGTAAAATTATTCTTTTTAATATAAAGGGAAAAAATTTAAATTAAAATAAAACATTTTTCAGATAAAATAAAATTTCCCGCAAACAAAAGAGGGAAAATATAAAATAAATCATATTTCCTGTCGAGAGGGAATTTCAGCTTTGTGTTTTATTTGCTAGAATAATTTTTTCTCTCCTATTTTTTTATCTCACAGATATCTCTAATTATCCACAAACACACATGTATGTATGTATTTCCAAGAATTAATTGCCAGTTTAAAAGAGTGAGGATGAGAGAGGTACAAAAGGAATCCAGCTACCTGAGGAAAGAGAATTTGAAAAATAGATTGAAATGCTTTTCCATGAAATGGTTCAAATTGGCTCATCTTTTGTTACATTTGGAAGCTAATTGAAATGATTTCTAAACACTTTGAAATTTCTTTTTCCCACAAAAATTCTCAACAAGAGCTTTCCCTTTTAGTAAGATGAATCTCAATCAGTTATTTTCTGAGAATCTCAAGTTATTTCAGTGTGTAAATAGATTTACTCACATGGATCAATGCGAAGGATTTCGACTTTCAAGTTTTTCTTCATACACAAGTTGGATTGAGCTAGAATGTTTAAAAATTAAAGAATTTTATTGAAAAGATGAAATAACTTTTGATCTAAAGTTGCCTGATATGAAGTTCGGAATCTTTTTACAAAAACCTTGAATTTTTCATCAAGAATTCGATTATGTTAAGGAATCCTATTCATATTGACTACTTTTACGATTTGAAGAAGATTCTAAAAAAATTATTTTCATGGTCATTCGATTTAGCGCAAAAATCCAGTTTTTTCGAACTTTGCATTTTTATTGATATGAAAGTCACTGAATGATCAAAAGAAGTTTTCCAGGATCAAAATTAAACAAGAAATCTGAAGGTTACCTTCAATTTTCCGACAGCTACACTATTTTTGAGGGATTTTGAATTATTGAATTTTTTATTAATTTTCATCTAGTGAAAATGATTAAAAAATCGAATGATTCTAGATTAGAGCAGATTTGGCATAATTTATTTTCTTGTTTAATTCCGATCCTGAAAAACTTCTTTTGAACATTTAGCCACTTTAATATCAATAAAAGTTTTCAGTTCAAAGTTCAAAAAAACCGGATTTTGGTGCCAAATCGAAATTTGAAGAATGACCATAATTTTAATAAATTATTTTTTCATAATTCGAATGGTAGAAGTAGGCAATATATTTCGGATTCCAGAATCTTTATCGCATCTGAATTCTTGAAGTAAAAATCATAGATTTCCGACTTCCTGGCAATTAGCTTCATGATCAAAATTGGATTGTAATAAATATTCTATTTTTGCCGTGTTCTTAACTAATTCGGCTTATCTATAGAACATTTGCCCCCTCTTGTTTTGCAGTAATTTTTCTGAATGACAAAGAGAATAAGGGCTTTTGCGGTGAGTTTTCATGTCATCGATAATAAAAAGACCAACACGATTCAAAGTAAACTTGGAGAGAAATAAGAGGGGGCAACTGTTCTCTGATTTGAACACTAATTCTAACGATATACAAAAAGTTTATCAGATAAAAACTTACCAAAAAAGTAGACTGGTTTCTTTATTTCAAAGACTGGACTACCAGGTAACATGTTAATCGTGAAAACATTCAATTCAAATCCTTCACCTGGCGATGTATTTGCACAATCCAAGAGGGGATGGGTCTTGTCTCCAGTTCGACAATTTTCGAATTCTTTAACATCATATGACTAAGAGAGGAGAAAATCAATAGGAAATAATTTACTAAATAAAAATAGAAGCAAATCCACACATAAATGTAATTAATCTCAAGCTACCACCTTCAAAATGAAGAGAAAATACTAATAGACGGATTGATGAATCAGACGGATATTGCCACAAACGTCTAACAAATAATAATAGAATTTATGTTTAGCTGTCGCCATAAAAAATGGATAAGGCCATAAAATTTGCAAATAAACTCTATAGTGTGGTTATAATTAATTCTTCTGTATCCGTATCATACAGGTAGCACTATTGAGTACCTTTTTAGATAGATCCTTACCCCATTACAAATACAAGATGTATATATAAATATATTTCATCATCAGTACTAAGTCTATTTTGCCTTTGGGAAGAGTACAGAATCCCCAAAAGTCTACATATCCTAATGAGAGAGAGAGAGAGTGAATAACCAGGGAAAAAATTATTTTTTTTATACGAACAAAGGAAATAACAAAAACGACGCAATTTTATTCTGGCGATACCATCTCAATTCAAATGGAATATTTAGCATCAAATAATCATTAGCCTTTTAGGTCAGATAAATACGCAGTATACTTATAGATTCTTAATGGTATTTTATTGTTTTATTTCCAAACCAATTGGAACTGGGAGCCCAACAGAGTTCGCAAAAAAAAATTTTATTACCATTTTATACTTTTAAAAGTGCCATCTCTAATTTATAGATATTATTATCGAATTGA
Organism: Gyrodactylus bullatarudis; assembly: GCA_012064415.1. Lineage (NCBI taxonomy): Eukaryota > Metazoa > Platyhelminthes > Monogenea > Gyrodactylidea > Gyrodactylidae > Gyrodactylus > Gyrodactylus bullatarudis. The sequence continues at coordinate 367,699 of SSNU01000313.1, forward strand.
GATCATAATTAAAATAGTATCAAGTAAAAATCATTGAACTAACACGAAGTAAAAGAGCTCAGCCAGTCAAACAGCAATAAACAATTTGAATGAATTTACACACACTCTTTTTTAGTTGGCTAAGAAGATTTTTAAAACGAAAAAAAACAAATGACGAGTTTTATTTAAAAGCCAAAAATTGACATTTCACAAAGGAATAAGTTGAATTTTTAAATCATCAAGTCTGGTTCTCTTTTATGCATTTCTTTCTTTGAATGTATTTTTCTCACTTAGAAGGTAGAAAAAAAAAAGATAAACGACCGTCTATTCGCTAAAAAAAGACAAAAGAGTTCATTGAAAAAAGTTTTAGTCTGAGAAGAAAGTCTGAGATAAGATGATTTCTTAGAGAATAAAGATCAAACGTCGAAATCATACGACCCAATTGTATTAGAATAAAATTATTATTGTCTTTGATAGAATAAAACGCTTGTGGAAGAAATAGAAAAATCATCTTTTTCTCTAAGTCAATAAAAGTCACTCAGATGTATTGTCGAAAAGTTTGACAGATAACAAATAAAAACTCAAACTTTTAGTTGCAATCAATTAATAATCATTTCATATAAGAAACGATTGAGGACCCAACACTTTCAAAAGTTATTTTTCGAGGTTGATTTAAATCATTTCTTTATTCTTAACTCTTTCATAAACTTACACGGTTTTTTTTAATTTATAGGTATCGAAAAACATAAAAATTCATATAAAATAAATGGAAATTACCCAGAAAAGTTTGTTCCCTGAATTGTGATCATTTGGACAGTAGAATATTATGGTGTCGTCAGCTTGTACTTTCCAGACTTTATGATACGCCGGCTGAAAACTGGAACATAAAATTTATTTTTAAAATTTTTTCAAGATTAGTAGAATAATAAATAATAATTCAATGAATGTCTGTGATCAAATATATGCCCATGTATTTTAATTAGAGTAGAATAAGTTATCGTTTTAGATTGGAAATTAGAATCCTCAAAGAAAAGTTATCAATCTAAAAGTTTAAATTTTCCAATTTGAAGAAAAATTCCTAAATCCCAAGTGTTTTTCCCCTTTTTCTCAGCTAATCTCTTGAAGTATTCTTGTTTGAGAAGAAAAAGAATATCCCAGACAATTTAGAACTTTTTTTACTTAGTGAAAACAATTCGTCTATATATGGTTCTTAAAATTTCTATATTTGATTAAAAAATTCAAAGAAAAAAGATCTGCTAATCTTTCAGATTAATTTGCATATTTATTTCCTCTTTTATCAAATAGTAATTGGATACATCTTGTTGTTCTTGTTTAGACATAGAAGAGACTGGAAAAATGTCATTCAAATTTTACCTCGTAACTATAGTTTTCGTGGATGACTAAACCAAAGGTTATTATTATATTACAGAGTCATGGGAAAATATTTTGTAACACACACTCGTAAGCGTGTACTAAGCTTATGGGAAAATAATTTTGAACAATGAACTCAATGTAAAAATTATTCACTTCATTATATAGGAAAAGACAAAAAACATTTTTAAGCTGTTCCTCAAGTTAATTAGAAAAAAATTATATCCACATTCTGCTTAGTAAAATTGAAACGAAAGAATTTTTATAGGTTCGTATAAATTTTTTTTGTAAATTCTAATTTATTCAACCGCCTGCAGTATTGTTTAAAATAATATTTGACATATTTTAAAATCATCGCAAATTTGAAATTGTTTGCTGAATTAATTTTCTAAAGTACTCTTCAGCTTTCAAGAGTTACTGGTTTTACTGTATAAAATTAATAAAAATCAAATAGAATTAATAAAAAACGTCCAAAAATTAAATCAGTAACATTACACGCTGTTTTATTAGTTGGTTTAGTTTCCATGATTAAGCTAGTGGGAAAGTGGGAATTTTTATCTTGAAAAATTTATTCATTTAAATTTAGCAGGTCAATTTAACAGACAAATGGTTTTCTTTCTTATCTCATGTTGATGACATCTGACATATGTTAGCCATGAGAATGTTAGAAATAGAGGAATGAATATATTGGAGAATAAATATCAACATAATTACAAAATTCTGTATGTTGTGTAATAAGAACAGAAATCATATAGATTGTTACAATCAATCCTGACAAGCTGGGCAATAAAATGATTTCTTATCATCTCAATACTTTACAACTGAAAAAAAACTTAATTTTTTAAAATTGTTACATAAAGCTAGTTGACATGAAGATGAGAATTTCCTATTTTTACAAAAATCTCAATATTTTTATCCAGAAAGTCAGGAAAAAATTTATTTTTTGGATTCCACTATGAAATGAGCTGATTAGTTTAGAATACAAAAAAAATTTCATCTGACCAAAATTGAGCCATTTTTTGAATTTCGGAAATGTTTCAAATTTCCACTTTTTCAACTTTCAAATCCAAAATTTTTATCGATTTCAAAAATTTGAAGCAGTTAAATATTGATATTCATGATCAAAATTAGACGAAGATTTCGAATTCGCCTGCAGGAATTCACAGAAATTCGCCATTAAGGTGGGAAATCGAACCATTTGAATTTTTCGATTATCACGAGGGAAAATGATCCAGAATATAGAGATTGAACTTTTTCTTGGAAAGAGTAATTTTCTATCAAATTCTACGGCCAAATTCGAAATCTTGGTCTAATTTTGATCCTGAATATCGATATTTAACTGTTTCAAATCTTTGAAATCGATAAAAATTTTGGATTTGAAAGTTGAAAAAGTGGAAATTTGAAACATTTCCGAAATTCAAAAAATGGCTCAATTTTGGTCAGATAAAATTTATTTCGGAAACATTTTTTTGTATTAGAAACTAATCAGCTCATTTCATAGTGGAAAAATAAATCCTGACTCTCTGGATAAAAATATTGAGATTTTTGTAAAAATAGGAAATTCTCATCTTCATGTCAATTAGGTTTATTTTGACATTCTCCTGAATGATTGAAATGAACTGGATATAGATACAAGCATTATTTTAATATGGTTATAGAAATTACCCTTCCATTTAGACCTTAATCAAAGTCATGAAAACTCACTGCAAGGGATTCGTTTTCATTTCATCGAGGTTAAAAAGCCCTTAGTCTTTTTTATCATTCAGAAAAATTACTGCAAAACAAGAGGGGGCAAATGTTCCATAGATTATCCGTTCAAATCAGCTTAATGAAAAGTCCTAGATTTTGTTCCGACGCGATAATACGAATTGGAAGATACTTCTCATTAGAGAGGGAATTTGTTAAGCTAAAGAAAACTACTTGTACAAACAATAGCTTTAGAAAATAGCAAAAAGTTGTCATTTTAATCATCATTATCCTATAAAAGATAATTCAGTTTTCATAACCGAATTCAGATTCAAAATCAGCGTAATTATTTTTTTGCATGTTTTACATATCTAATCTAATTTGGGGGATGATAGTAAATAATAATCTGGGAAATCGAGGCTTAATCTCGGATTTATTAAAATAAATTATTCATTTTTACTGTCAGTTGATGTTCGTTCAGATGTGGGCATGAAGAATCAAGTAAATTGAGATAATAAAACGTCTTCAAGGTAGTAGAATGGAAAAATTTTTTCCCAATGTATACCAAGAAACTGCTAGCGTTGTTGAATGAAAACACTGTCATTACTCTTTTCTATTTAATACATTTAACGCACTATAGGACACCAGATGATGCAAAGTGAAGAAGCTGAAAAAAAAACTTTTATTCACTATGGAAAAGACAAATAATTTTTCTGTTGGTGAAATTTTCCAAAGGAAAAAATCATAAAATTTTCCCTCTATTCACACACAGAGGTTAGGCAATATTTCTTTATTCAACAATGTTTTTTCCCTGCAAGATTATACAGAAGATATTCTTTCTTAAAAGCAATTTTACGTGGTAAAAGCTAAAAATTCAACTGAAAATTTTGATAAACTATCAATATTGGTTTCCTTAAATGGTTCCCCCAAGATTACAAGGAATTAGAAAGTGCAATGATTAACAAAGAGCAATATTTCATAGGGCCAAATGATTAAATATTGATTTCAGATTATATACCATACAATGTATGAGAATTCAATCAAGTGAAAAGCTACAATATTACCAATTGAGCGTGAAAGTGGAGAATAAAATTCTATTGTATTTCCGAAATACAGTAGTTGATTATCAATCAATTCTCGAAAATTCTTGGTTCAGATTCCAAAATACTCTCCTCGGACAAATCGATCAGCTATACGAAATTGTTCATAAACTCAATTTCTAAAAAAATTTCAGCTTTAACTAAATTGAGTTCACTGAAATTTGTCTGTTTAATTTTCAAATAGGAGATCAAAAATACTAAAAAAGAATCCAGTTATTTCATCAGATACTTTTTAGATAATCTTACACATTGAAAGGCCTAAATTTTGAAAAAGAAATGCAAAACTTTGTTTTCCGTTACATCTGAATAAAATATGCGTCGTTTTCATTCCCTACGTCTCCTTCCCTTTTTATTTTAGATTCTGATAACAATATATTAATAATAATATCACTTTTCTGACTTGTCGACAAAAGAAAGAATTTTCTTCTTATCAAAAAGAAGCGAATCACGAAATCTTTTCGTATCTTTTGCACACACACTTTTCCTCTTATTCAAGCCAAGAAAATGAGAAATCTCAAGGGATTTACAATGTAAAAAAAATAAAACAATCCTTCATATATCAAGACTTCTCTTTGTATTTTGAAGGAGAAACTCTTTTTTTCGTTGACGCTTGAAATCAATACGAATGCAATTTTTCAAATGAACGGAAACCCACAGCTAGAAACAAGGCCAACTATGGATTTTGATCGCAAATCAATTCCCTTTTTATAACTTTCAGTAGTTTGCTTGGATATTATCCAAGGAAAGGCTTTTTAATGGGTATTACCTAGTTGAAATAAAGTTTTAGTACTGGCGAATTTTTCACCCTAAACATTTTATCTTGAACTCTAAAAAAACTGCCAATGATACCTTTCAAGATTTGGTCGATAGCCCAGTTGAGAGATAATAATCTCGACTTAAACTCTACCCTGAAAAGTAACGATTAAAAAATGTGTAAATGTTTTAAGATTTAGATTTGCGAAAGGCTGTGGAATAAATGGATGTCGGCAAAAGAGCAGTGTAATGAGTGAGTACATCCAGGATCTAGGATTCCTAGATGGTCACTAGACTTGTTATCTGTTTGTTCTGGAGGTGAAAAAAAGACCCCCTACCCCGTCACCAAAGTTGAGATAAAGCTATTTTTCGATTAAAATCAAGTTCAGTGAAATAATGTTAGTTTGAATATTTTTTGATTCGAATCTATGTACGATCAACCAAACATAGAGAATTCTTCAGCGAAAAAAGCTCTTTCTGTTTAATGTTAATAGAATGAAAATTGTTATTTTTGCTCAGATTATCTAAGGTGAATACAGAAACCCTACTCGTTAGTATTAATTTAATTAATCGTAAACTAAATTTAAAAGGGGAAGAGGGTAATTTTTGGTTCATAAGTCATTGGTCTAACTGTATTTGAAAATTATAAATTGAAAAAAAAACATTAAAAAAATTCTTGATTGCATTAGAATCTTCATCATTCCAGATTTCTTGATGAAAAATAAATTTCTGGCCTTAGTTTAACAATCTTAGTTGAGAGAAAACAGGTGGAGAATTCTATCAAGTTTTTAGATGCATGATAAATTTAATTGGCTCCGCCTTTCTGGGACATTTATTATCCCAAATAATGGCCCAACGATGAATCATGGAGGAGGAGAAATTTTAAATTATTTAATAAATTTATATTTAAAATGGAATTTCAGATAGGCTGATGTTTGCTCATACTTTCCATTATTATAATTTTTCTATATTTCTCTTATATAGAACAACTTACAAGAGCATCATTATGAAAAAGACTGAGTCATTCCTAGTCAGACTGACTGATAAATTTTAATAAATCTGAGTAGGACTGTTTTCTTTCTGCATATTGGATTATTCTAATTTTTATTTCAAAAAGACATAAATCAATAAGATATACTCAAGTAAATGTATACTCAAAGATGAATAAATTAATTATTATTGAGAACTTGTTTGGCCCTGCCAATTCTATTGTAACTGATATCTTTTGTTTTAAACTTAACTTTGGTTAGAAGCCGTTTTTATTATTAATATGTTGTAGCTAATTCATAGTGAACTGCTAACTCGTACTCAAGTATAAAAATCTGCTAATTATAATTGATACTAAAATTATTTAGGATATTATATATCTGACTTTGTAAGAATAAGGCTTTGTTTTATAATTATTTAAACAGAATATGCTCATAAATTTAATATAAATATCAGGCCAGTGTAATAGTCTGATGAGATCTGGTGAAATATAAACTTAATCACTAAATATTCACTCGACTTCTAATTCCTCGTGAAAATCCCTTCGTCATCAGAAAATTACAGGCATTTTCGATAATTTATCTAAAATTCTGAACAAATTGGAATAATACAGGATAAAAATTTATAAAAATTAATTATTTTCCTGTTTTCCAGCAATATGTCGAATATTCAGGCCGAAAATAAGGTAGCTTCTACTCAACAGGAAACTATAGTTCCTCGTAAAAGCATTTAGTTTGTTTGTAAAATATTAATCCAACTCTGTAGTAGTTATTTTTCTTATTCAAGACTTTACTTATCACGTCCATTATCACTTAAAATCATGACAAGTTAAAGTACATTAAGGGCGAACTTTTATCATTCACCTGTCTCAACTACTTAAATCTCCACTTGCTGCTTGTTGAATCGAAAGTATATTTTTTATCCTTGTCGGCAATTCAAACTTTTACGAGAGGAGAACTCAGAAATTTTTTTCCTCTACTTACTAAAATGATGTATTTTTATAAAAGGAGATCTTTTATTCAAGAGGTCTGAACTCTTTTCTCGGAGTATAATTGACAAGACTAATGGATGAAGGAATGTTTCTAATTAGTCGGATGAATTGAGAGTTTTCAAGTGTGCATTGAGATCCTTAGTTTGAAAGTAAAAAGAATTTTTAAGCCAAATAAAATGGTAAAAACTACAATGCTCAATGAGGAAAATGATCTTTATTTGCCGATCTTTAAACTTTAAGTATGTCTAAGTTGAAATGAACATTTTCAAATGTGTTGACTTTTGAAGAGAGTTTGAAATCTATGATTTTTTTTGGAAACAACATAAATAGTCTGACCTATACAAAAAGAAAAGAGCTTGGTTCTCAACAATTCAAATTACTAACATTAAGCCTAACTATATAGCTAGACGATGAAAAGCAGATTGGCTTATTGAGACAAACAATACGTTTTTAGTATTTACATTGTAAAAGTGACTAATCTCGAATGGACACATGAAATGAATCTCTTTTATTCTTTCAATGTAAATTCACATAATAAAATGTAAAAACTTGATAAATATTACATTATATCTGTATAATAATTATACAGACGTGAAAATCATTGTTTAACTAACGAAATAATAAAGCCATTTTCGATATAACACAGAGTAACTATAGAAAAAATGTTCACACATATTTTGTTTCGACGTTATGCAACGTTTGAGTATACACATTGTTCAGTTCATTGAAAAAGACGTAATAGAATTAAAATTTTCTCAACTTCAGATAAACGCATGAAAAAAATCATCACTCACAAGGTATTAGTTGTATTCCAGTAAATTTTATGTTTCCTCTGTTCTGACAGGCATAAGGGCAAGAAAAAACTTAAAATTAATCCAAAATATGATAGATTATTCATTGATGTTTATTTTTTTCAATAGAGGTCCAAGGCTTGTCATCTATCGTGGAGTTTTTTTTAATTCAAAGGTATTCTATGATAGTAAGCATTATTTTACACTGGAATTTTGTTTTCAACTGAGGAAATTAATGTTATTATTGAATGTGAGTGAATTGTTTAGAAGAATATCATTTGTTCACATGAATGGACCAATGAGATTCTTTCATATTTTATCATCCAATAAAAATAGAGTGTGATAGAAATTGCTACTTATTTAATTTAATCAGTAGTTATTTATCTTCGTTTATACATAAATTCTTTTGATTGATATGGCAATGATTGATTAGTATCCAAAAGGAGTAATCTATGGAATATATAATAAAAATGGTAAAAAATTATATCTTGGTTGCTGTGTGTAATAAATCTAAAAATAATGAAAGAGTTTTCTTAATATAATTTGATGAATTATTTATCTTTTTCAAGGGCATTCAAAAAAACTAATGTTTATCTTTAGAGCAAACAGTTTTCTTTTAAAATGAATCACATTTCACAAAATGTTACAGTCCAGGAATCCTTTCTTGAAGAAATTTTTCTTGATACTAATTTCATAAAAAGATTTCTGACCTAATTGTTTATTTATTCGTAATTATTTGATTTTATACAATAAACATAATAGAGATGGAAGAGACTTTAGTAACTTCAATTCACAGACAAATTGGATGATTCATTTCGGGCAAGAAATTTCTGACATGGACAGAATTCAAAAAACTCAAAAACTCACTGGAGGATGACGAAAAAATTAACTGAAAAATTTAGAGAATTAAATCTTAAATCAATAAATTCTATTTGAGATGATGACTCTGCGGGATGATTAAATACCCACACGATGAATTCACAATGATTTGAAGTGTCCAAACAACGAATTGATTGATGAATGCGGATCAAATTTCTTGGATCAAAATTTTTTTCCGATTGTTAATTTCTTGATTTCAAGTAATCTTTTGTAGGAATCAAATTTCTCCATGTGACAAAAAATTGTTTCGGCCACTACTGAAAAAATCTCCCCTTGTGATCTGTATTGTATTGTATCTAGAGAACTATTTTTATATGTTTTATACTAATTCTAAGAAAACGTTATTAGAAGGGAACTATCCTCGATAGAACTATCAAGGATATATTACTATTCTGGTTTAGATTCTTGAGAAAGATTAGAGAATAAGTAAATAATAACTTAATGCTCAAAAGTGATAAAAGTTTCATTTCTCAGGGTCTCTTTTTAATTCTGAGCTTAGTATTTTAGCAACTCATCATTATTCAGAAAATAAAGCTGTTCTGGAAATAGTCTTATGCCGAAACCAAGAAACTATTCATTTTTCAACAGAATTGAAAAAGAAAACATAAAACTAAGGGATCAAATTTGAGATTAACTCTTTCGTGAGGTTCGCCCTATATAGGGCGATCATTTAAAGTAAGAAATTCTCAGTTATTACGCAGGTCTCAACAATATCACATAATCTATTCTATAATTCACGCTAAACAAATCCGAAAAATACCAAAAAGTCTCAAAGAGATATCTAAATTTGGATAAAATAACCAAGATTAGTAAAATTTGGTTTTAATCTACTTATTAGTAGATGGGAAATTTAATAGAAAATCGACTTTCTTAGATGGGGTCATATGAATCCTTATTGAATAGAATTTCCATTAGAATCGCATTTAGAATGGTCCTATATCAATTTTGAGTATTTTTCTAGATTGGTTTTCTTATCGTCTCGATAGGGTTAAAAAACTTTCCACACTTATAAAATATTACTGAATCATCATTGCTTGAATATTTGTAACTCAGCTTTAAAATATCAAGGAGCTTCACGAAAGGAAATAATAAAATGATAAAAATAATTGCTGAAAGCTTCAATAGATGTCAACAAACATCGAAATTTCCTCAGAGAAGAAATAAAAACTGGCTTCAAATTATCTGGCTGTGAACTCATCTTCGTCTTCAGCTGCTATCGTTTTTATCAATAGAAAGTTGATTATTTTGAAAAAGAATAAAGATATTTTGAAGGTCAATTTCTCATGAGTGAAAATTAGAATGTTGAATTCGAATCTTTTTCGATAAAAAACACAAGAATAAATTTGTAGTCCTCCTCTCTACAATCAATAATAAGTTAAAGTCTATCAAATTGGAATGTCATTTCAATGAAAAAAATCCTACATGACCTCGAATTCTTTTTTGTTCAGTTAACTCCTCAAGTTATTAGAATAATAATTCTGTCATACACTATGTATTCCCTGTAACAATGCCTCATATTCATGTTGAAATTCATTTTGAAAAGAAATCTATCAAGTTGAAGTTGACAATTGATATTTCTTGTTCTCTTTTGCCTTCTTTTCCTCTCTAGTATGGTGGGCATCTTCATCAATATATTCTTTCAAGAGGATAATTTGAAAAAAGGTACTAAAATTTATATTCAGTTTTCTCTCTATTTAGTAAGAGTTGTACGAGCTGTCAAATATAACAGGGTTATTTCAATTAGCCTATGATACAATTTCATAAACCAATAAGGATCGATACATTTCTACAGTATTTAATTGACATTAGTAATAGACGAAGAACGATACAATAGGCTAGGGTGAAATTTTTTTTCTCCGACCAACTCATAAGAGTACTTACTTCTCTGATAGAATTTTAGTACTCAGATCATGTTTTGCATATTCCTAAAGTCAATATATCAATATCCCAAGAACATGATAAAACAGCGAAATCCACCATGAAAGTCCTCTTGATGATAAGATTACTATTTTTGAAGAAATTACTAAAGAAATTCATTAAATGGCTATGATATTCCTGATTTTAGTGATTGCGTAAAATTCATTGAAAATTGAGCGGCGATTTTAAAATAATTTGAATTTTTAAACCTGAATGACATTGATTGGTACAAATGAGATTAAAAAATTCACCCTACCCTATTATACAATGAAAAACTTGATGGATTTAAAAGTTAAAAGTCAAAGGCATAATATTTTGATAAAAAAATTTGAGGGACACATGTCAGATAAAGCCATTAAGAAGGAAAAAAAGGTATCAACTGAATGAATTGCATGTAAATTATACATTGATTTGATTGGAAATGTGATAAAATATTTATTTATCTATTATTACATGAAATAAATTATGCAAGGAGATGAATTTCAATAGATTATCTCTGTGTTAGAAATCTGATGGAGAGAATTTGTTTTTTTGTTTTATTGATTCATGAAAAGATCAGATGAGAATTTTAGATTCTATTGTTAGATAATTATTTTATTTTAAAAACTAGAATATCTTTTATAAGGAGAAATTTATTAGGTACACTTATTTCTATCTCTAGAGTATTGAGCAGAACATGATAAAGTTGATAATTGAAAGCTTGGACCTTTTTACGAGTACCAGTTTTACACTAAAGTCAATGCTATAGTTACTCATTAGATGTCTCAACTATTTCTGAAGGGAAAATTGGCTTAGTCTATCTTTAGTGTATTATCTAAATGGCCGCTTGAATAATGGGAAAAGAAGAACCAAAAATGAAACTAACAATAGATGATTATAATTCTATCCTATTCTACTTTATTGATTCAAACTAATAATATCAAAGCGGAAAGTTTCCTTTTGGACAGTCTCTTCAGTCAAAAGTACTTTGATTCAAGTCCTTATTTTTCATTTGTATCCAACCAAGTAACAAATGAGTTATCTTACTTTTTTAATGACTTGGTAATTTTGGTTATCTTCTTGAGTCCGTCAATCATTGTAACTGTAAAGTTTTGGAATACTCAACTTTATAGATTGAAAAGAAATGATAGTCAAGTGAAGGAAATTACATTGTCCGTCTTCTCAAGAGGTGTATATTCTACCTTGGCCATTCATTTATTGTTTTCATACTTCAGAAAATTGTTATGTTAGACAAATAAAAAATGAAAGTAACTCAACATAGTCTTTTTCATAAAAAGATCCCAAAAATTCAAACAAAAGGATCAGTTTTGACTTTCATTTTTAGTCAAGAATAAAATATTGAATTAACCCTTGATTTTCCTATGACATTTTTGTCATTTCCAGGGCGAGGGTTAAATTAATATCCAAAATTAAACGCTTTGGGACATTTTGGGGTGATTGAAAAAATGTTCTGGGATCATTTCCGTTAATTAAAAACCGTTTCTAATTCTCATTTTCATGTTATTTTAATTCCTTGTGATTTTACAAAAAAAATGCTCATAAAATCTGTGATTTATTAACTCTAATCTCTACTGAAAATAAACTTATAGATAAATTCTACATTATTTCATTCTTGTGTTTATACCATGGTTACGATGCGTGTGTCGATTTCTATTTCGCAGAATTGACCTTATACGTTGCATGCATGGGAAAATTTTCAAAATTAATGAACAGCAAATCATTTTCCCTATAGATTAATCCCAGGTAGAGGTTACATAGGAATCAGGTAATCTCTTCGTGAAATGTTCATAATTATATGCGAATGTTTTTTTTAAAACTGTAAATGTACTACTTGGATATGGCCGAAATATCATATAGGTGAAAAAACCTCAACAAGAAGTAATCTAACAGCTACCTGGTTAGATCAATAGGGCTGATAAGAACATAATGTCATAGACTTTTCTCTTCTCTTAGAGCTATTTAATCTTGAATGGCCATAAAATTTAATTAAGCCAAGATTCCTATCATATTCAATTTAAAAATTTCTTTAAAACGCCACTTGGAAGAATACTTGATCTCTAATTAATTCAACATCTTCTTGTTTAAAATATAGATAACTACATGATGAAGAAACTTTATTTTGTTTCCAATGAAAAACTCTTTGTGAGGATTCAGAATTTTTATTGACTAAGAATAGTTTTCAAACAATAATTGAGTAGTGACAGATAAATTCAAGTTTTTTTCACTTTTGAGAGATTTAAGATCCCAATTTTTTATAAGATTTAATATACGTTATGAATCATTTTTGATTATTTTCAGCCTCAGTGAATAAAGAATATTTTTAGACTATTTTGATGTCAACATGAATTTAATCAGACTAATTGAATGAAAAACACAAGCTTTCTCTCATTTTGTGTATAGTAACTAATATTTAATCTTGTTTCCAATAGATAGTTCAGATAATCACGGATTGTCTATAGAGTTTCTTACTTTAAATGAGTTTTAGGATCATCCAATAAGAAATAAGAGCTTTTCATTCGTTACTTTCTAATGAATAGTCTTAACATAAAAGCTAAAGTTTGAAATCTTATATTTTAAGTGAAAGTTTTATAATGTCTTCTGTTTCGAAGCATATTTAAAGATCATCTAAAAATCAACACAAGTGATAAGCTTGTTAACAAATTTTGCCCAGAAATAGAAATTTATGCTAAGAATACTGATTGAATTTTTAAAAAAAGAAATTATTTCTAGCATTTTCACAGACTTTTTTGGCAAATAAAAAGCAAATTTATGTAGAATATTTTAGGGAATATATTCCAAAAAAATGGCATATTTTTGGATGCCCTGGTTATGATACAGAGTTATAATTCATTTTTGCAAATTTATTTTAAAAAAATTCGATTAATGATGAAAGTGATCAGCTCAACCCTTTCGGTGCCAAGACTATTTCAAAATTTTTATAGAAACCAAAATTTACCTATGAAGATACCAAGTTATTTGGCCAAAAATATTACTAATGCAAGTTCACATTGTGGGCTTCAATTTAAACCTATCAAACTGGTAGAGTCATGAAGGTTCAAAAAAATAGGAAAATGGACATATATGTCCATCGGCACCGAAAGGGTTAATGAGGCATCGTTGACAATAAAATGAAATTTTCAAAAGACTGGCTCAAAATAAGCACCATATGGAAATTACAGTGTTTTTAGACAATTAACCTACTAGCTCAAAATGTTTGGCAATTTTTGAAATTTAATTATTTCTTGTATTTTTAGATATTCATTTGGAAATGTAGGATTATTATATTTACATCAATTCTCAGACAGTAAACAAAGTTAATACTTTGGAAAAGAATCTTTTTAGTTTCTACTGCAAAATTACTTTTAATGTCTATGCTGCTTCATTGTAAAGACTTTATTAAAAAAATCACAAGGCTTTCCCCCACACCATAAACAAGTCAGAAATAGCAAAGTTGCCTGATCAAAATTAATGATTTATGCATAATGGTTTGAATACTTCAATTTTTAATGTTCCTTTTTTCATTCAAGATTAAATTCAAGATTTTTATCATAGTTGAGTTGAGCGATTGTTTACTAGGGTGGGGTGAAATTTTTAACCGTACCAACTTTTCTGATAGAACTAATTATTACTGAAACATGTGTCGAAAATGCTTCAACATTGTGTAATTCAGTTTTAAAAATCCATAATAAAAAACCACGCAATCACTAAAATTACTCTTGCCCATTTAATGGATTTCTTCCTGTCCCTGCTCACGATAGAAAAGGATGGCACTCTATTTCTAGATTGGCCTCGTTGTTAGATTCCTTTAATGCCTGCAGACTATGGCATTAATCTCGACCCATCTAATAATATTCTGAGTACCCTAAAACAGCCAATAGGTCCAAAGTGATTGAAAATAAAAATATTATACTTCAAGTCTAATGTATGACTTAATTTATTAGCAGCGTGCCTATTCTTTGTGATTACAAAATAAAAATAATTAATTGCTTTCATAAGAGAATATTGGATACATTCTGTTATAAGCTTGATCATAAAATTTTATTGTCTGACTGCAATTTAAAATAAAAACTATTATTTTCTTATGTACTCAACTTCCTTACTAAGTGTATTTTAAGTATTTCTATGGATGGAACTGATTTACATTTAACTTTTAACTTATCAGGGGTGTTTGCAATCCGATACATGAAACTTTAAAATTCTTTCTTTGCAAATGGCTTCTGAATTATTGGTTTATTCTCTGAGTTTTCCAATTAACGGAAAGGTGGATTAAAACGCTTTTTTCTTAGTGAAATTATTTTTAAAAATCCCACGACCTTCTAAAATAGTCCATATGTGGTCAAAATTATTTACCACATCTTCAAAAGTCATTTTTTACGTATCTTTGAATAATTAATTTATCTCATCAAGATCAGACAATATCTTCGAGAGAAAAAAATTCGCAAAGAACAATGACTTTATTCTTCCTTTTCAACACGAAAATGCTTTTTATCACGATCTCGACGGAGAAAATTTCTCTTCTCAAATATATATATACTCTTACATCTCTCTTAGCACTTTTCCTTTTTCTACGATATTAATGATAACTTTTCTCTTAACTAAATAGTATAGTCTGTAGTTTTCACTTCCATCGTGTTCTTTCTCGCGTAGGGACTCTGTAGTATGAAAATTGCATATTTTTTCTGTCATGGAGGGGAAATAAATAAAGCATCATGATTATTAGATTTATTTATTCACATTAATTTTCTTGAAAACGAAATTCAGAACTCAAGAAAAGTAAAGCTAGTTGATATGAAGATAAGAATTTACTTTTTTGCAAAAAACTCAATTCATTTTAAAAAAAATTAAAAATAGCAAATTTATTTACAAGCCGCTCTATTAACTCCTCAGTTAACCCTGAGTTAATTCAGAAAAAAAGTTTCTTAGAACATTCCGGCTTAAACATCCTAGCTCTAGTCTTGAGCTTGACCTGCTCTGATATAGAAGACTCGCCAGATTATTCTATGCGATAAAAGAATTAGATCGCTATGGAATAAAGTCTCGAACGCGGAACAATAAATTACGCATGAACTCTATAGGGATCAACAAGATGAAGAAAATACATATACTTGACAGACTCCCTTCAATTTATAATGCTATTTCTAAAATATCCCATAATATTGACAAAAGAATCGCTCTAGAATTCTCTAAAAACTTTTGAATAAAAACAATACATATTTACACCAAATATAATTTTCATTCATTCATTATTTTTCAGAAAGTCAGGAAACATTCATTTTACAAATGAAATAAGCTAATAAGTTGTGAAAATTTTTAAAATTTTCTGCAAAAATTCAATCTGACCAAAATTTGGCCGATTTTCGAATTTCCACTTTTTCATCTTATGAGCTCAAAATTGTTATCGATTTCAAAAATTTGAAGCACTTAAATGCAGATAATCGCATATCAGCAGATCAGCATTCGATAAAATGATTCGAAATGGGCTATGGAAGAAGAAAGGAATCTACTGTTTCAAGAAAAAGTTGAACTTCGGATCATTTCCCTGCGTGATAATCAAAAAATTAAAAATTTTCGATTTCCCATAATAATAACGAATTTCTGTGAATTTTTGCAGCCGAATTCCATTTTTTTTCCAATGCTGATCTCGAATATCTTCATTTAACTGCTTCAAATCTTTGAAATCGATAAAATTTTGAAAAAGTGGAAATTTGATGCATTTTTGATATTCGAAAAATGGTCAGATTAAATTTATTCAAATTTCTTATTAGCTTATTTCACAATGGAATTCGAAAAATAATTTTTTCCCGACATTCCAGATTCTCATCTTTATGTCAATTAGGTTTACAATATTCTCATTATTTTTCACCGGATGGTCAGGAAAAAATTTTATTATATTTCTTCTCTCGCTAGTCTTATATCTTTTGAGAAAATTATTCATGAGTTTTATAGAACTGAATTATCCAATTGAATAGATAGTGTAGGACCTACACTGTAGGTATTTTTTTATGAAAAAAACTCGAATTTCTAGGCGATTTTTAATTCTGTTTACTTGCATGCGAAATAAGCCAAGAAAATAAACAAATTCTTTTTTGCTTGGTAGTTCACTGTGTAGTGTCTTGTGAAATATACTTTCTTTTCCCAAATACAGTAAGATCGGAAAATATCAGGTAACTCAAAAGAAAAATATTATTATTGTTATTCAAGATTTTTCAAGAAAGTTTTCACGACTACAATTAACTGAATAAATAAAAACATCAAAAGATACTGTATTTTGTATCCAGGATGTATGATGATTCTTCTAGTATTATTTCTTGTGCAATTAACATTTGTTTTGAGTCGTTTCTTCTTTTATGAAAGAGATTTTAGCCTAAGGAGTTGACTTTACTCGAAATAAACTGTCTTCGCTTGATTTTATCTATAATTGAGAATAGTGAGATCAAAATCTAGAAATCAAAGGTCATTGGGCGTTGACTAATTATAATAATTATTATTATTTAATAACTCTGAGATCCTATCTAAATAGGGAAAACTGATAAGAAGACCCTGCTATGATATAGAGAACAATCAAGATAAGTTTCAATCAGTTTTCAGCTCAAGTAAGTTCAATAAATGAATAGTGCAGCTTCTATACTTATAAAGATTAAGTAGAAATATATTTGTTCTAGGTGCTTATTTTTTCTAAATGCTTTGTGAATTTCTTTCGTACCAGTCTCGGTGGGATTCATCAGTAAGCTGTAACAATCAGTGACATGAACTAATCCATTACCAAATGAGACGCTCCTGTGGGATATATTACCTAAACACCTAGAACGAAATATTTCTAGTTAAAAGCTCAACAGTTTTTGATAAAATTTTATTTTTAAGAGGTAAAAGCGATTCAAATTCCGTACTCTCACTCTCAATCTGTTATAAATTTAAAATTTAGTAACCATTAGAATCCTCTTTTTATCTGTTCAACAGTGTAACTTTTGTATTTATTTTCATGACCAGCAAAATTGAAGTGACAGTCTAATATTTTGAGCGAATTTTCATTTTGGCCATTATTTCTGGTTGGGGTCCAGAAAATTCTTGGCTTTATGAAGTATTTTCAAAAGATATGTTTTTCACCAATTATCGATTTCTTTAAAATTACGACGTATGATTGACAAAATATTCATTTGTCTGATCACTGACCCTGAGCTAATCTCAATTGTACAATTTAAAATAGTAATCCTAATGCTTCTGTATTCCATTCTATTTAAATATGAGAGAATTAATTTAATTCAAAGAATAATTGGGTTCTTTTCTATATTCTACTAAATATCCCCTTTAATTGCACATGAATTTAAGCTCGAAATATTTTGCATAATTCTCTTTCATCTAAATTTCTCCTAAAATTATTAGTAAAGGTAGATTGAATTGAAACCTTTTTCCCAAAGCCTCTTTTCAAATTAAAAGCATCTCATTCACTGAAGAAGGTACTTGACTATTTCAGTATCGAAAAGTCTGGAAGAGGCTTTGGAAAAAGGTTGGTTATTTTCCAATTAATTTTACTAATATTATTACATTGATTAAAATAATAAAGCTTTAAACTGCTATCTACTAGGCTAGAATGATTTTTTTGTCCAAACAACTCACAAGAGTATTTAGTTTTCTGATAAAATTTTGCATATTTTTAAAGTGTCCTTCTCCATTATGTCATTGCCCAATATCTGTCGGACATGATAAGACAGCAGAATTTACCATGAAGGTCCTCTTGAAGATATTCCGGATTTTAGTGATTGCGTAGAAAAAATTCATTGAATATTGAGCTTTCGGCACAAAATAATGCTTAGAATTGATAATTCTTTCAGAAAAGTTGGTATTAATACGAGGTTAAAAATTTCACCCTACCCTACTATCTACTATAACTATTTATTGAAGAATTTTGGTGTTTTTTAGGTAATCCATTTTATTCTCAATTCCTGAGCTTTCCTTATTTCTGTATAATATTTTCGGAATTTAGGCGTTTAATATATATATCTCAAAATATGACTGTGGCTTTTAACTTACTGTAATTTACTTATATCCTCTTTTGATTTTTCGGTCAACAGATCAACCTCAAAAAAGTAATGGGAACCTTTGAATTTAGAAATGTTCTCTATGGACTTATATTTCCTATATATTCATAGGAAAATCTTCTCAAAATAATCGTCTAAATAAACTATATACATGAGTAATAATACATTTTATAAGCGCTTCATTACAATGTTCTTTCTTCAACATTGATTCCAGTCACTGATAAGGTTTCATTCCCTCTCACCTGGTAGCCTTTTTTCCTCCAACTCTAACTTTTTCTAATGTTACTTAGTCTAAGCAAGATACGCTATATAGAAGTATATATCATTTTACATTGTATGGTAGCATCGTTTGTGATTATCTCGAGACTTTAATCAATAGAATTTATTCAAAGATACCATCAATAATAACTCCTATTGTCTTTTCCTTATTCAGCTGCTGGCAACAAAGAGTGAAATTCAATACAACATGTGTGATATCCCTACTTTCCAATACTATTGCTATATCATTATCATCCTCTAAATCTTCCAATGATATCCAGCAATTACTTTTTTTGGCAACCATTGTAGTGTTTTACTGAAAAGAAGAATTCAAAAAATTACTGACTTTTTCTTTTTTTAATTAAAATTAATGTTCGTTAGACTATTTGAAAAAAATTATTGCTTAAAAGAATCAATTTGAGATGCTTGTCCAATTCTCTGGTCCATCGTAAGAAAGAAATCAAGGCAACCGAGTAAAAGGTTATCAGCCAGCAATCAGAAAATAGATTTATTACGATTGGTAATAAATAACTATTTCCCAACGAAATGAAGCTCTATTCGCCAATATTCTAGCATGTTTTCCAATCCAACAAGCTAAAAGTATTATATATTTTTGAAAAAATCAGGCAACTTGTACCCTCTAAAAGAAATTTAGTTAATTTCTATGAAATAGTAATGAAAATTTTTTTTATCGTATTGTAGTAAATCGTTAGGGTCTTGTTATCAATCTAATTTCTTATAATCTAGATTTAAAATAATCGATTTAATATTTTAATCGACTTATGAAAGCTTATTGAAACGTCAAAATCATTTTCTTCGTCGCTGGAGCTTGTCTCTTGAAGAATATGGTCTTCATCTTCTGAGGATACATCTGAAAGATCATCATCACTGAAAATATCAGAAACAAGTTTTCTAGAGAGCAAGCTGAGTTCGTCTTTACTTATTGTAAGGGGATAAAATAATGAAAGTAAAGTCTTTCAAATGTGATACATTTTTAATTGGGGGTATTATACCCCCAGTTACCAAAGGAGGTATATATTTTTTGCATGAATATAAAATCAAAACCCATTATAGCAACACATATTTTACTATTTAATTAGAAAAATTGATAATCAAATTTAGAATAGCATAGTGACTCAGGTTGAAAAAAGAAAAAAATTTATCTAAAAATGTGATGTGAAAGTGATTGGGGGGTATATAACCCCTATTTCTCATTCAAGGGTTTTTTTTGTTAGACAGAATAGGACACGAGATCAAGTTTTGGGCCTTGTTTGTCTAACATCATAGACATAACTCAGTAAACCTTGAAAGCATGATTTCAAAGGTCATTTAATCAAAATTATCGACAGTTTTAATATTTTCAGGTTTTTTTTAATTTACTCTTCCCAACATATAAAATGTAGCTAATGAGTTGGTTTTATCTTTGCAATCTTTAAAATTTCATGTTATATTTTAGAGAAAGAGGAAAAGATGAAAAGAATACTTTGCTAGATTTATATCTTAAATTGAACATTTCGAAAGAGTCACAGAAAGTTTAGTGGTTGACATTGATGAATCTGTTTTTGCATTCAAATCACTACACAGTAGCAAAGTTAATAAAAGACAAACAAAACAAGAATAGACAATAAGCAAAAAAGCGACATCTATGTACTTATTTATACGTACACGAGCATATAAAACAAGGGACAAGCCAACTTTCATATTTTATACTAATCTACTTAAAAGTAGACTGAATCAAAATCAACAATCAGATTAAGCTTTATTCATCATATGCCTATAATCAATTATTTTCATTTCTAACTTTTATGTTATCGTTTAGATGAGGACAAGGTAATTCACTGAAATTATCAATAGAATCAATTACATTTTTGACTATAGTTGTTTCATTTTTTACACTTTTAACTACACTTTTTTCATTTTTACATTTTTGACTAAACTTTATGTATTGAGAATAAAATAGATTATACAATGTTTATTCAATATGATTCATTTTACATCTTCATATTTTGATTTTAGTCGTTTCAGGGTGTCAGTCTTGTATATTCTTTCAATGTGATCAGTCCAATTTATTAGCGAATAAATAGTTACAGCGAAAAAAAGTTTGCAAGGTGAACCAATAAATTTTGCCTTGTTGCATGAGCATATCATATCATTTCGCACAAATTGAACACTTTGAAAATTTCACAGCGAAGATAGGCACCATTAACAAACGTCTCTACTTGTCTTCACCGTTAATTAAACTCAAAGCTTATAAAAGCTTAGTTTTGCCCCACTTTGACTATGTTTCACCTCTTACCCCAAGCTTGAACATATTCAATACAGGTTCCTAAAATCCATCTCCCCTTGTCTCTATCCATATAATGACCCGATAATATCATCTGGCTTTTCGCCACTGTGGGTCAGGAGGATGGTTTTTGTAGTAAAATTTTTCCTGAAATTTGTCTCAAATGTCTCAGGAATGCCTGTTATGAGGACAATTTCTTAGCTCCTAACTTTAAACTTTTACAAAAAAAATTCACTCTCCAAGAATGTGACAATCTTAATGATCTTAAATCTATCATTTCTCATATAGGATCTAAAATTGACTATTCAAAATCCCTTCTTTACCCCCACCTTCATCAATCTTATCTTTTTGATCGAATATTTATTTGAAAATATCATGGAATTTCAGTATCTGACTTTTTGACTGCTCCTAACTTAAGTAGAGGAAATAGTGAAGTTTGACTATTTATGAGCCAACACTGCAGATTTCCCAATGACGAGGTCGATCTGTTATTTTAACTTTTCAAAAAACTTATTTTGTGATAATTTATTTATAATAATGATTTTCTTTTAAATTAAAAAAAATGTAAAAACAAAAATAACTATAGTCAAAATATATTTGGAAAAAAATCTCAATATTTTAATTGGAATTTGACTATAGTCAAATGTGTAAAATATGGAAATCATCTTCATGTCAACTAGGTTTATTTATGGTCAGAAGCTGCCTTATTTCTTGGAAAATGCTCGTTTGTTGCTGACTGTTAGTCATACTGGTTAGTAGAGTTAAGGGGAATAAAAGCTTTTTTTTTCATCTGTTCTCATCAGACCTTACACCGACAATGTAATATTTATACAATGAATAATATTATCAATGAATGAAGGACACCGCTCAATTCTGACCAATCGCTTTCATTACCTTTGATTTGCCAACGAGATTGAAGCGTGTTCCTCATCTATTCGACTTGAAGTAATCATGTATGCTTTTTTTGGTCGGGATCTTTTCCCTTTTTGTTGCTGGGGTGATTTTAATGCGTTTTTATCAAGATTATTATTGTGGGCAGTTACAAATAGACTCTTTCCTTACAAAACGATAATTGCAGTCCCTACCCCTCCTCATCAACATCAACTCAAAAGTCGAACCTGATCAACCGATCAGAGGATTCCCAAAATTTACTAATTTTCTGTATAAATATCAAGATTAGTTTTTAACAGATTCATGTTTTTCGGATTAAAAACTTGCACAGTTACCTAATTACAAATTTCTCAGCAATAACTTATAAAATCAGCTAGAAAATCTAGATTGTCTGAATACTTCACGCATTAATTTAATGAATTTAACCAGAATACAGTATTAGAGCTTATATTCCAAATTTTGTTATCTGAGCTGACTCACAAATCAATCTACTCCCAATTTGTGTTTATACTATTGTTGGTTTTATAAGCTGACTTTGTAGATATATATCAATTATGCCATTGAAACTTTGTCAACATTTTACCTCTCTTTAGTTTGGGATTATCACTCAATAACATTCAATCCTCAAATGTAGTTCGATTTTTAATCCATTTTGAATGACAGCCTTTCACATTTTCATGAAAAACCTAGTACATTTTTTTGTTTGTTTATTCATTCTCGTATGTGACCTTAGTCTATGCTTTTAACTTTTAACAATTTTTACTCATCAGAAGTATCTTGTTTTACTTCACATGAATAAAAATTAATCGTCTCGGTTCAGATTACTGTAAAATGAGTAATCTCTGATAACACTGGGGGAAATAAAAAAAAAAAATTTGCGATAAGTTTTTGCGTGTAAAATTTAATGCAGATTCTGAATCTGCATCCAAAAATTTCGCGAAAAACCGAAATAGCACAATTTTCATAATCGGGACTTGAATAAATCAATTTTTCGACTTGATCCTTAGACATTTCAGAGTCAAATTTGATATCATTTGAAAGAGCATAAAATTCTCTATAAGACGCTTTCAAGTTCAAACGTGCTTTTGGAATGGATCATCCTCGAAATTGGTCTTAAAGTTGAAAAAAGATGAAAAATTAGCGAAAATGCCATGCACTTTTTTGTTTTTACCCTTCAACAGGCTATCTTATTTTGATAAAATCTCAA
This sequence comes from Gyrodactylus bullatarudis, assembly GCA_012064415.1. NCBI lineage: Eukaryota > Metazoa > Platyhelminthes > Monogenea > Gyrodactylidea > Gyrodactylidae > Gyrodactylus > Gyrodactylus bullatarudis. The sequence goes on from SSNU01000313.1 coordinate 390,829, forward strand.
ATTTTAATGGGGGAAAGAATGTGAAATTTATTTCTCTATCCAATGATACCTTGCATGACCATTTATCTTTTTTGGTTCAGAAGTTATTCAAGGTTTTTTCATTAGTGATTTCACTCATTTTTTCTCGATTCTGATTGGTTCATTTTGATTAGCACAATAATTTCGTATAAAACTGAAGGATTTATAATAATTATAATTAAAGTTATTTTTCATTGCTTCTTCAAAAAAATTGAGAACAATGAGGAACTTAGTTTCTAATTTCTCGGTCATTTTAACTGCTTGGAGATTTTGAAGATCCAATATCCGTAAAAAAATTATGGATCCATCTAAAATATATGATCCCAAAACTGAATTTGAAAATCCCATTTGAAGTCATCATAAAATGAAGAGCACAAACTTTCAAATTCTCATATGGTAGCTTTGAATTAAAATTATATTTAAGCAAGTTATTAGACCATGAGGCAACCCCAATTATTCCTTTAATTAGACAAATAGAAACATTCTAATGTCAATCAAAGAAGAAAAAAAAAGATAAATTTTCTGGAGCTATAATTAAGGAACTAACAAATTGTCTCTAATCAGCTCAACAAATACTATGGATAAATAAAACACACATATAGGGCCTCTTTAAGAGAGAAATAAAACAATCTAAAATTTAATTTTTATTCCCTAGCAAAACTCATGTCAATGAGATAAGCAATTGTTTTAGCTTAGATTGTACTAAAGCTTACTTATTATGTCAGGCTTTTATTTATAAGTAGATAACTATCCTATTGGGGAACTAATTAATTATCTCTACCTTTCTCTTGTTATTTAATTAATTAGTTAAGGACATTTTTGAAATAAATAACGATGATTGGCGACCAACTTGAGGCTTACCCAATGGTAATACCAATTCAATAACTGGCCATCTTTATATACAATATAAAAGAGGAAATATTATTTATTTACAGGTTACTTGGATATGATTTTCAAGAGGATTTTCTTATCTGGATTACTTGAATAATGTAAGAAAGTCAGCTTTAACCACCAGCAATTCCAGCCAGAAACTGAACTTGTACAGAATTGCAATTTCACACTTTATATTGGTAAAATAAACGTTAGATACGTCTCTTATGTTTATCCTATTATGAAATGTGTTCATAAAATCTGAGAATTAGGTCATTTCGTGAATTTAAAATTGGTGCTAAATTGATTTCGCAGAGTTGAAGTAATAAGAAATTGCAATTTGCGGTAAGCATTAGACGAAAAAATCGAATTAGGCCATATAAGCTCTGAGTTCCCACAATAATTTTAGTATTTGTCTAATTTTGATCCTAAAAATTAAAAAAACATATTTTTGGCGCAGTTTCAAATTTTAAAAAGAAGCTTAATCGGTCAGATGGAATTAATTAATTAAATCAGGATTACTAGATTTTTATCCTTGAAAATTTTGAAAAACACTCATTTTTACATCAAGACTTTAATAACCATGGTTCCTTGAGATCAGATGATTAATTTTATTTCTCCTTCAGATAAGCAAAAAGAAATTCTCGTGTTGATTAAAACATATTTTTCAATATAACAAATGTGGAAGTTAAATATTTCATCATTATTGCTATCATTAAAAAAATATTTTTGTAATTAATCTGTCAGAGTGAAATTTCATTGGAGTTTTTCAGCCACGAACCTCGTATCACTCAGACCACTAATCAGTATGAAAATCTGTGTATAGCTATTGGACTCGGATGTAATTTCGTAAAACTAATGAAACCGCTGTAATTTTTTTCGAATAACCTTTAAGCTATTTCGAAATCATTCTACCATGTCAGACTGACTGAACTCTTAAAATGCTTCAGCAAATTTTGAAGGTTTTTTATTCGATTTTATTAATTTTATGCAATTAAAAATAGTTTTAATTTATTATTTAGATGATTTTTTATGTTTTGGATTTTCAAAATAAAAGATTAAGACATTTCAAAGAGTTTTTTTCAAATATTTCGGAAAATATGGTCATTTTTCAAATTTCAATTTGTCGCCTAAATTCCATTTTTTCGAACTTAAAACTGAAAATTTTTATTGATTTGTAAGTTGTAGGGTGAACAAAAGAGTTTTTTCAAGATCAGGATTAAACAAGAAAATCAATTCAACTGAATCTCATCTGATACATAGCCATATTATCGTTTGGGAGCTGAAATTCGATTTTTTCACTACTTGAAAAACAATTTCGATAATTCAAAATCTCTCGAAAATAGGATAACTGTCGGTAATTTGACGGCGCTAGTCAGCTTTCTTGTCTAATCTTGATCCCGAAAATCAATTTTTTGATCACTCTCCCACTTTCAAATCAACAAAAAATTTTAGCTCAGTAGTTCGAAAAATTGGGATTTTGAAAAATGACCATATTTTTCATAAAAATATTTTTTCAGAATATTTTTCTTCAAATGGTTAAAGTGGGCAACATGGAAGTTCCAAAAAATCTTTAACGAATTCGAATTCTTGATGAAAAAATCGAGACTTCTGTAAAAATCAAAGATTCCCAACTTAATATCAACGTACTTTATACTTTTAGGGAACCCTCGCACGGAATTAAAGAAAAATCACGTATACAAAATTTGGGGTCAAAAAGACCCCATTCAGTTTAATAATATTCAGTTCAATAAAATTTTCCAATTTTTCGAACAAAATTGTAACTTTATTTGATTAAAATTTTCAGATCATAAAAAATCAGAACAGCATAGGTAAAAATGCTTTTTGCATAAATAAATTTTACATTTTATACAGTGGCTTTGTACTTAAGAAATATGGGTAAAATAGAAAACTCTCGCATAACCACTTTGTGAATAGGTTCAATTGTGTCGGAGGGAACTCAATCAGATTCTACCAAAGACGAGAAATCAATAATATGAAAGAATATTGGATACTTAAAAATGAACGTCATATTCTCCAAAAAAACTGTATGACCTGGATTCATGAATTATCTACACTTTATGTAGATTTTTATCCTGAATTTTATCTTTTTTTTCCCAAAATTATCTTTTTAAATAATTGATGGGTGCATGGAAAAAGAAACTGAGTAAAATATTTTTATTTCTTAAATTTCTTCTTTTCCCACATGTCTGAGATGGAGAATGAACGCTCATGTTTAGTGCAGTCTAAAATTGAAAAAAAATAACAACTGAATTTCATTCATCTCAACATTTATTTACTGGCTATATTTCCTGTTTAATTATAAATGAGCTGACATCACACACAAATATCAAATAAATTATTGATTTGTTCATTTAAGATGTAATTTGTAGAATAATGATTCATTCTATTATTATTTTCAAAGAGAATTACGACAAAAATGTTAACCGTTTGGTAATAAAATCTAATCTCGAATTGGAATATCATTAGAAGCCTATCTAATTTGAACTATCAGTTAAATATTATGATCTATTTTTTGGGGATAAAATATTGCATTTTTGCATTAAAAGAATAAAAGGAATTATTATTCATACAGATCTTTTGATTTTATGTGATATAATATATATAAATTGCAAAATATATATTCCTATGAAATGAGTGAGTCATCGGAATGCTTTCAGGAATTTTTTTCTATTAAAATTTTACAGATGAAACTATATACAAACTAATACTAAGAGAAATTTGCATCTTTATTCAATCAGAGGATGAAGATTTCATCCATTGATAACAAAATGAAACGATGAAGCCATAGAGAAATTATTCTTAAAAGGACTTACCATCTTCTTCATCTTCCTTTAATGCATGTTGAAATAAAGATTTTAGTAACCAATGGTTATAAATAAATATTAAAAATTTTGTACCAGACTACTTATTTTAATAGAAAATAGAAAATATGAATAAATTGAGTTTGAGATTAAACTCGAAAATATTTCCGGCGATTGCATATTAGAAATTTACAGTTATTGCTATATGATATAAAGTTGTATTCAAAAAAAACGTTCTAAATATTTGAATAGATTTTCAAAAAATCACCCTTCTTCAAGTAACTTTGGTTAGTATCAGCGAAAAGCAATCTTTACGAATGATGAAAAAATTATTCTAACTGACGAGTCCAAAAGAGGACGAAACGCGGCTAATCCATTACCAAATAAGACGCTCCTGTGGGATATACTACCTAAGCATCTAGAACGAAGTATTTCTAGATGCTGCACTATTCATTGTTATATGTATCTTTCAGTTCAAATTATCACTCAAGAAAGTGTTGTGTTCCACTGATAGAACAATGGGACATGAACTTTTAAGGATTTTTTCCATTCGCAGAAGTGTATTTAATTCTTATAGATTAACTTGAATCTGTTCGATTTACTCAAAATTTCGTTTAAGCATCCCACTAAATTTGTGAAAATAAACACTAATTTTGATAAACTCATTCCATAGGTACACATTTCATTATTATTTGTTTATTAATTCTTCTCTAATATAGAAAATTTTTTCCCTAAATATAGTAAAATGACTCGTAAAATAAGAATAAAACTTCTGTCGATTAAGTACTATTGGTATGGTGCTAAGACTTAAATTTGATCAATTTTTGATCCAAAAATCATGAAAGTTTAAGCAGATAGAGTTTAAGTGATTGTGTATTTAAATTCTACGAGTATTCTATGACTTTGAGAATTAGATTATCAAAGAAAACGTTTTAAACAAAACCAACAATCTTTGAATTAGTATAGCACGTGTTTGACGAAGAATAGAATGAGATCTTAGCGTATTCTAGGAGATTAATAGATTTCCTATCGAATCGGTGATAAACGATCATGCATAGATGTATAATGATGAGTTAAGTGGTATGTGTCTTTAGTTGGACTTTAAGGGTTGAATTTTATGTTTCAAGCGAATGAAATGAAAAGTCTTTTGCTGACTTCTTTTATTTCTCCTATAGTCCAATAGAATTCTAAAGATGGGATGCGTGAATTTAAATATTCATTAAATTATTTCGAGTCATTTCAATGGCATTTAAATCTTTTGCCTTCTTCTGGCTTCATTAACCTTTAAATTATGTTCAAAATTGAACAGATTTCACATGATTCTACAAGACTGTTTTTGATCAACATAATGTCTAGGGAGCATACCTTCACTATTATTAGTATCAATTATAATTGTGCCTTTGCCTTATTCATTTGTTAGAAAAAAAACAGATCAAAAAGAGAATAAACGATACATTTTATTTTGATGAATGATCCAACTTGTGTATATGTATGAAACTAAAAGAGAGAATATATTTGACATGAGAAAGTTTATACACATTTTTAAAAAAAGATTAATGACTGATTCTGATGGAGCAAGAATAAATAAACAAAAATGATCACAAATCACAAAATTTTTATCAGAAGCCTTTTTCGTCTTGACTCATTGAAGAGATTATAGTCTTTGATAGGTATAAAATAAACGTTATGTTTATCGCAGTATGAAATTAATCCATAAGTATTCATTATGACGAGAATTAGGCCATTTCTCGTATATCAAATTCGAACCAAAATTTCGAGCACTTGAAGCACAAAATAATTAAAATTTGGGATCGAAATCCCTCCTTTTTTTAAAAAATTTCATTGACGATAGATGATGTACACAGTCATGAGGTAAATAGGTTAAACTTGGAAGAAATTTTCCCAAATTCGCCTATGATAAAATTAATCTTTGAGTATTTTAATCTGTCATGATTTCAACTTGAATTCTCACTCTTTCTACCAAAAAAGTTCGAAAATGAATTAAATATTAATAAAATATGAAATTTATCTCATTTTTATGAATATTAAAATTCTGATCGGTAGAACACGTTTTTTATTCGAAAGATATTTTGGATCAAAATTTGATTTTAAAATACATGAAGATTAATTTTATCATATCGATAGACAATTTTAGTAGTTTGGGAAATTTCATTTTAGCCTAACATGGATTATGTTCCAGGATAAACGAAAACAATGAAATTAATTAACATGTCTTGAAAGAAATCTGAGAAAAGAAAAGCTATTCTTTTTGTGCCTTACAATTGTTCCTATTTTAATTGCTTTTTAATAATAACAAGAAGTTGAATCGTTATTTGTTTCAAATTAAATAGATCTTTACTAGACTCTATAGATGGAATTCTCTTTTGGTTGAAATTTCGTAAAACTGATGAAACCGCCTGTAATTTTGTTTAAATAATCTTTGAGCTATTTCTAAATCATTCCACCATGTCTGGCTGAGTCAACTCTTTAAATGATTCTTGTATCATATTAAAAAAATTTCGGAAATTTTCAAATTTTGAACGTTTTTTATTTTAATTTTTGTTAATTATATTCGATTTTATTAACTTTATGCAGTTATAAATAGTTTAAATATTTCATTTAAATAGTTTTTCATATCTTGGATTTTGAATGTAAAAGATTAAGACATTTTTAATAAAAATATAAATCAAGAGAATATTAAGAAAGTTCAAAATTTGAAAATTTCCGAAATTTTTTTAATATGATACAAGAATCATTTAAAGAGTTGACTCAGCCAGACATGGTGGAATGATTTATAAATAGCTCAAAGATTATTTAAACACAATTACAGGCGGTTTCATCAGTTTTACTAAATTTCATCCAAGTCTTTAAACCTACTAGCTAAGTGTGGTCACTGGATTTTACTATATCCTTGTGGATCTAACTTGATGGAGATTGTCTTCTCACACCTTGATGTTAGAGTTCGGATAAGCAAGTGTCAATTCCATAAGAGAGTCAAATAATATTCAACTCACGGTGGCAGATGTATACGCGTTTCGTCCTTATTAGGACTCGTCAGTACACCCGGGTCTTCAACATTGCGAGGCAACGCTTCTAACCACTAGACCAGAACCCCCGTTCGTCTCCTATCACTCAACACTCCCATAGTATTGACACCACCTACACACTGGTTTTTTTGAATAAGCACAAAGTAAAAATTACATTGTTTTCAGACATTAAACCTACTAGCTAAGTGTGGTCACTGGTTTTTACTATATCCTTGTGGATCTAACTTAATGGAGATTGTCTTCTCAAACCTATGGGAGACGAACGGGGGTTCTGGTCTAGTGGTTAGAAGCGTTGCCTCGCAATGTTGAAGACCCGGGTGTACTGACGAGTCCTAATAAGGACGAAACGCGTATACATCTGCCACCGTGAGTTGAATATTATTTGACTCTCTTATGGAATTAACACTTGCTTATCCGAACTCTAACATCAAGGTGTGAGAAGACAATCTCCATCAAGTTAGATCCACAAGGATATAGTAAAATCCAGTGACCACACTTAGCTAGTAGGTTTAATGTCTGAAAACAATGTAATTTCTACTTTGTGCTTATCCAAGTCTACTCTATAGTATAGAGCAACAGTTGAATATGGGCTATCCATGTTAAATTAGCTTTAAATTCATTAGAGTTGGAAATAAGTTAGATTGAGAGTATATAAATTCCGCATCTCAAACATTTATTTATAAGAATAGCCTTCCTACAAACTTTTAGACGTGGAGTTCATCGAAGCCGTTAATCATCTTGTTATATTCCTCATTATTAACAACATTAATGGGGTAGCCATACGAGAAATGTTTCCCATTTCCAACATGAATTGTCGACAAGACACACTGGATGCCTGCTTAGACTTGATAATGAATCATAAAACCAATTCGGTAGTTATTCTATCATCCCTTTCTCATTATTAGTATCAGTGATATACTTACTTACTTTTGTTATTTCATCCATGCCTGATGTAGTATTGTTATTCATGGGAATATATTCATACCTTGTACATTTCTTAGTTTCTGAAAAAAAATAATTGACAATCGAATAATATTTCTGCTATATATCAGACATGTTCCCTCTCATCCCACTTCTCTTCTCTTATAATAACACGAGAGATGCTTGACCTGAAAGGAGAAATTACAATTACTGCTCCTCCTTAGTTATAAGCTGTGAAAAAAGAGTTGTGTATTTTTCTTTTATGTTCCCAGGGTAAAAGAGTTCTTCTAAACAGACCTTTAGTTTAATTTTTTTGTATTAAAAAACTATTTGCTCAAATATTTACACATGCCTAAAGAATAACAAGGAATTGTTATTGTATTTCTATAATAAAATAATTTATCAAGAATCATCAGAAAGCTAGTTGACATGAAGATGAGAATTTACTATTTTCACAAAAATCTCAATATTTCTCGCAAGTATTTTTTCAGATTCATGAGTGGTTTTTTATTGCTAGAAAATAAGTTTTATTGAGTGTCAATTGAAAGAAGAAAAAAAATATAAATAAATGTATACAGACAATATATAAATAACATCTCTTGAAAAAATCAAGTTTAGACCTGACATTAAAAGAAAAAATTCAATCTAAGAAAAAAAATTGGCAATCTTTTGAATTTCGAAAATGCGTCAAATTTTCCACTTTTTCAACTTGATGAACTCAAAAATTTTGTCGATTTCAAAGATTTGAAGAAATTATATGCTGATAAATTGTATTTGAATAGAGCCCCAAATTAGCCATTAGATGCCACTTTTTAAAATAATGCCATTTGAAAATCGCGAATTTCAATTCTTCTTTCAATGTTGCTCCCATCAGCATTCAATTGCTCAAAATCTTCGAAATCGATAAAAAAAATGTTGACCAAATTTAAATTTTTTAGTAAAATTTCATCTTGATGTCAACTAGCTTCACTTGAGTAGTATCATAATTATTGAATGGAATTGAATAAAATACATTTGATATCTACACTTGTCTTTTTTACAATGCTCTAATTATAATATCTGGTCAAGATAATCAAACTCATTTCTTTTTCTTCCCAAAATTTATGATAACTCAGACTCTTTTTCTTCCTTGAAGGATTTCTATTATGATTTGATAAAGATAACGTAATTTCTTTTATTGGAATAAAACTAGATTAATCAAGATATCCTTCTTTTATTCAATAAAACTTAACCTTGAGTATCAGATAAAAGTTTGAAATTTCGATTTATTAAAAAAAACAGATGGTTTTAGTAATCTCACGAATCATCAAACAAATTTCCTTTTTCATCTATCATGGACTAAATTGGGAAATTTCCTAGCCATCTCCCGATGCATTTCTATTATGTGGAGCGGAAGTCTATAAATATCGCATATTAAATATAAGATTCTTCAACTTTTTCATCATTATTACATCTTGTTTCAATATTTTTGCAAAGTTAGAAATACGACGTTCTCTGGAAGACGTGCATTTATAATTAAGTTTTGAGTTATTCATGACACTTCTCCACAGGCAAAATTCATAATTAATTCCTACATTTTCACTAAGGAGATCATTCAAGTGATAAAATTAATTTATAAGCCAACAAAAAAATTATTTGTTTCGAGAAAAGTATGTCCTCTCTTCACAATATACTAGGGTCATCATTAGCTTTCTTGACGATTTCTGTGAATGAATCATTTATGATTGAGTTTATTTCAATCTTGGATTATTTCAGTCTTGATAACTGAGGTTAATATTCTTTCCCTAAATAAATAATTTAGGCAATAAGGGAAACACAAATTTTTACAAAGTCTTATCCCTATTTAGTTTAACACTAATATTTATATATATAGAAACAGTGAATGACTCAGTCAATTAATTTATTTTTAACATGCTGGATAGATTTGGCGTGAATGTACGCTTCCTGTTAATATCTCTGATGACACTTTTCTGGCGTATATTTATATTATGGAAAATTTAATTTATCAATTCTAAATGCTAAAAGATCAGATGGGTTAAAGGAAGTATGGAATGATAGATGCAGAAAGAAGATGATTCCAATTTTATATTCTCAGTGCTCACTGGGCATTGCTTGGAGAGCTTTTCATAAAAAATAGTGAAAATTCAGCTACCTTCGAGTTTATTTCAATTTTATCGACTGAAATGAAAAACTTTTTTATGTAACTTACTCCCAAAACTAAACTGACAAGTTGGAATAAATTCAATTCTGTGTCTCTTGAAAAAATGACTCCTGTCAAATTTCATTTGAAAAACACCCCCTTTCGACATGCAAGAAATTTTTTTCAAACTTTTAAAAATTAATCCTACGCGTATGAATTCATTTTTGGTCCATCAACGTCGCGGAAATTTCCAGATGACAGAAAAAATCAAGGATGTTTCCTTTATTAACACTTTAGATCCAGTATCTGACGCCTAAATTCGAATAAACTTCTCAATGAACTTGAAATTTTCCTTTACTTATTCTTCATGAGGTCTTCTTCTGTATTATAATATATTGATAATTATCAATTGGTTTTCTAGACTTTTGAATCGCATTAATACTCAAACTTTTTAAATAATTATTTAATCATTTCGTGGCGATATACATGAAGAAATAACATGTATTAATATTCTGATAAAGGTTCACGAAGAAGAGATTTTATTGTAAGTAACAAGATTAATGGTAACAAGATAAAATAACCCGAAATTGAATGAAAATATCAAGTTCCATATATTTGCACCTTCATGCTAGAATTTGAATAGTGATGATAATTATAATTTTTCATGACACAAGAAAGGACTAATCCTCATGTAACAATAACAATAATATCCTGTAGAGAAGAAGGGATATTACCTCATTTATTCATATTCAACATTTAGTCCAGCATAGAAGAAATAAATTGGAAAATCTCAATTTCCGGTCCTGACACATCCCCTTAATTATGTGTAAGGCACAAGAAAATTCTACAAATTGATTTATTTTTATTATAACATTATATAACATGGGGAATTTCAACCCGTAAAATTTGGTAACTCGTACGAATCGTTTTTATGCTGATTGAATTTCTTGCGACCATTTTCTGCCTTCAGGATTTCAAACTGCCAAACAATTTTCTATAACTGGTCTGACATAAACCTTTATCAGTGGAATCATTTTTTACAAGCTATTTTTGTGATAAATAGATGATTTATAACACCGAAAATTAAATTTATCCAGCCTTTAATGGCTTTTCTCAAATATTTCAATTTACTCTCATGATACGGAGTATAATCTTTTTTTCCATTCTAGCTATAGAAATTTCAACATTATTTTATGAAATCAAACCAAGCTTAATCAAATTAGTAAGCTTCTTTACTAATTTCGAAAAACTGTCCACTAAAAACGAAATAATGTCTCTCCGTTTTGATAAGCTCTTCACTATATTCGAATATATCCTAACCTGCAATTATCTCATTCTCTTAATATTGGAAAACTCTCCAGTAATTTTGTTTAAGCATTCCACTAAATTCGAGAAAATGTACACTAATTTTGATAAACTCATTTGATAATTATAATTACACCTTCAATTATAATTATTCTTATTTTGGGAACTTGTCTACTAATTTTGTCAACTAATCCCATATTATCGAAAAATTTTCCACTAATTTCGTAAAATGACTGTAAACATTCTAAAGAATTTTTTTAATAATTTCAAAATATTTCAAAAAAAATAAAGTATGATAATTCATTTTTTTGTATTGAGAAAACAGATGCAAATTCTAGTTTGGGAAATTCCTAGTACAATCCATTTGAAATAGATTAAAGCATTCTATATACAAGCATTCTATTTTCAATAATGTACTTAAAAGTGTGGTTTCACTTCTATTAAATAAGTAAGAGTTTACCTACAATCTAAACTTTCCTTGCATTTCTTTTCCTAAAATGATTATAATAGATCTACCCATTGCGTGTACACTTAAACCCCCCTTGTGTATTATCATTATCACTTTTCAGGATACATCTTAAAGACACATCTTTTTGAACCCAAAAATTAAAGTAGCTAATAAACCATTCAATTTTATTCACAAGTTTAAAATGTCATTTCAAGTTTTCTCAATCACCTTAGGCCAAGTTCATCTTCCAACTGTATAGAGGAGAAATACGCAATAAAATGTAGAACCTTGTTTTTACTTGCAATTAGTTTTTTTAAACCTTTATCATCTAATTATAGGACGCTTGGTTGACAGGATTTATCCTTACTAAAAGTTCAATTCTATAATAGACTTTGAGATTCATCCTGTAGAATAAGTCGAATATTTCTAACTATAGTTTAATCCTCATCTTTTATTTACACTCAACAACAGTGAAATTATATTTTTCTTTGAAATTAAAGAAAAAAGGCAATGCTTTAATCGAAAAACTTGGACAATTGTATTGATTTTTCATGAGAGTTGATAATAATTCGGTCCCAATATCAGTAAATTGATGATCCAGAAAATTCATCCTAAAAATGCGAAAGATTTCTTTATATTTTAGATATTTTGAAATACAATGACAATGAATATTTTTCATACTGGCGTCCTTATGAATTATTTGTCATTTTCAATTCGTTTTAGATATTATCTGACTTTTTGTTACGTTGAAAAAAAATATTTATTAAAATTTATATGGTAATCATTAATCACAAAAGAGTATAATGAAAATTTAGGTCTCGAAAAATAAATCTGAAATTCAGGGGTGTGGGACGGAAAGTTTTGTCAACCAGTGTAGCCTGATTTTAATTATCACTCTATAAACTTTGTTGGAGACGGCACCAAGCCTATTTGGACTTGATTTACAAAGCTACACCTAGTTAATATGAAGATGGAAATTTATGATTTTTACAAAATTCTTATTTTGACATCGCTTCTAGGAAAGAAATATTAATCGAAAAACTTGATTTTTTATTCCAAAATTAATTACAAATAACTATTAAAATTATTTACAACTCTTCTAATTTTGAAGTAGCGCCAAATTCCCATTTTTTGAACTTTGAGTTGAAATTTTTTGTCGATTCCAATGTGAGAGAGTGATCAAAAGTTGATTCACAATTATTCAAAGAAATTAAATATGCTGAATCTGGTTTAAGAATTCCCCCATAATCGTGTCAAAATCAAATTTTGATTTTTTCATCATTTTTCCTACTTGAAAGTCAATGAAATTTGATATTTCAAGATCCCAGAAAAATGAAGAATTTATCAAAATTTTTATGATTATCACTCTCTCAATTTGAAATCAACAAAAATTTTCAAAAATGGGAATTTGGCGCTACTTCAAGATTAAATTTGCCGTATTATCCTTAAAAATTCATTTTAGAAGAGTTGTAAATAATTTTAATAGTTATTTGTAATCATTGAAGTTTGTCGATTAATATCTCTTTCCCAAAAGTGATGTCAAAACAACAAATTTTTGAAATTATTTTTAAAATTATTAGAACCGACTGTAAAAATTCTATTGAATTATTTGCTAATTTTCAAAAATATATCCCTACCATTGAGCATGGTTTCGAGAAATGATTCCAAAACTATAGACTCTATACTATAAAGTACCTAATGAAACCTATAAATGTCGTTTATCTCAGAATAACGATTACTCAATAAATGGAGAAATCTGTTTTTTTTCATGACAAGAAAAATACAACATAAATTTGCATATTGTCACGTACTACAAGTTAATGAGGAGTGTGAATACAGTTGTTGTGAAGTAGCTGATAAAAAATTCTTTTTTTTCAATCTATAGTTTCAAGTAATCAATACACTCTAAAAACATGCTAATGGTGATTGACAATTTGGTCCATGGCTCATCTGTAAAACACGAAACATTTATCATGAGAGGAGTTGTTAGATTGACAAATCCATTAGTGACCTACACATAAATTTATATCATGTACTAATAACATTGGGCTCCTATGCTAGGTGAGAACAGTTACTTACTGTCTCCTATTGATATTATCTATTTTTTCATGTCAATCTCACGAGCGAACCATGTTTTACTGAAGATACCATATAAATTTGAGCTGTGAATATTCATAAGATTTGGGAATCTTTGTCATCGTAAAATATATAGAGGTAAATTTAAGTTGAAGTATTCAACTCGTTGCTGGAATGATTCCAATGAAACCGATATTCAAATATTTTAAAGTTATACTCTATGTAATATAGATTCTCAAATCTTTGAGAGAATGTTAAAAAAAAATTTTATAGAATTTTAATTACGCCAAAAAACAGCGAGAATAATTGTTTGAACAAATACCATTTTTCTTGGGAATATATAATTATTTCGAAAAACGTAACCCTTTCGGTGCCGATGGACTTATATGTCCATTTTCCAATTTTTTTAAACCTTCATAACTCGACCAGTTTTATAGGTTTCTGGAGCAATTAAAGCTTAAATTGAAGCCCACAATGTAAACGTGCTTAAATAATATTTTTGGCCAAATAACTTGGTATCTTCATAACTGAATTTTGGTTTTTATAAAAATTGTGAAATAATCTCGGAGCCGAAAATTTCTCGCAATAATTATATATTCCCAAGAAAAATAGATTTATTTGTTAGACAATCATTTTCGCTGTTCAAACGTTGAAACAAGAAAATTACTTCTGCGCAACATAAACTGTTACGAAAGGTTAATAGTTTGGGGATCCCAGGAAGATGCTGAATCTAAGAACAAGATATTTTGTGTAGTTCTATATAACTCAAATCAATTCTGCTCGTATCTGATGAATAATCTGATAAGGATGGAAGCCTGAAGAAGCTCCGTGATTCAACTACTCTCTTCTTCCCGGAGGTATGTTGGAATGGCCTTAGAGGGTGTCAGAAATTCCATTCCTAAGCTTCATTCAGAAGCTTGCGTGTAACAGAGGGGTATCCATGATTTCTAATTTTGAACCGGAATTATGGTAAAATTACGTGCAACAGAAAGATCATCTTTAGAACCTCAGTGATAATGGGTCAAGAAAATATTGAACTTGATGGAGGATAATATTTCTGGTTTATTAAATTTTGAGCATATTTGGGATAAAACGCCAACCCACGGCGGGACTCGAACCCGCAATCTTCTGCTTAGGAGGCAGACGCCTTAACCATTAGGCCACGCAGGCGATTTGAGGAAAATTAGCACATTCAATATTCCAACACTCTACAAACTGTTAAGATACCCTGTCCTCTACTTAATTTCGATATAATCCACTTAGAATTAGGGCTCTACCTACAATATAATTGAGGAATAAACATTCAAGAAAACATCTAGTTATTGCCCATCATTTCAGTGTTCGATTACTGCCCTATAAGTAGACAACAAGTGTCCAAACACCAACTGATCCATAAACAATTTGAGAAGTTATCCTTCATCACTTCCCGAAACAGTTCTCCAGACAAGGTTATCAGGAGTACTATGTCACCTGCTCAGGCAATCTTCTCTGGTCCAAAATTAGGCCTCACGATCGTCTGTGTAACCTGTCTGTCAGATGATTTGTAGAGCTCTCTCGAGCTTTATGCACGTAAGTATTCTTGCTCAGAACTTTTGAGCACAACAGGGCTGCTTCATTTCAATCACCAGTTCAGCTCTGGCTATCCCTTGGATTTACTTGGACTCGCTTTTTTGAGTTTGGTGTCGGCCGTGTAACTTATTCCAAAGTTCTCTGAACCAGCGGTACTTTCAAGTTGTCTTCTGCACAAGGTGTCTCGCTGCTCTTATTGCAGTCCTTCCTTTTGAGTGGACTGCCTTTTGCTCTAATGCCTATGGAGGATCAGCCACGTGATCAATAGAATTCCGGGACAACATTTCATTCGCCTATCTAATGAACTGTTACGAAAGGTTAATAGTTTGGGGATCCCAGGAAGATGCTGAATCTAAGAACAAGATATTTTGTGTAGTTCTATATAACTCAAATCAATTCTGCTCGTATCTGATGAATAATCTGATAAGGATGGAAGCCTGAAGAAGCTCCGTGATTCAACTACTCTCTTCTTCCCGGAGGTATGTTGGAATGGCCTTAGAGGGTGTCAGAAATTCCATTCCTAAGCTTCATTCAGAAGCTTGCGTGTAACAGAGGGGTATCCATGATTTCTAATTTTGAACCGGAATTATGGTAAAATTACGTGCAACAGAAAGATCATCTTTAGAACCTCAGTGATAATGGGTCAAGAAAATATTGAACTTGATGGAGGATAATATTTCTGGTTTATTAAATTTTGAGCATATTTGGGATAAAACGCCAACCCACGGCGGGACTCGAACCCGCAATCTTCTGCTTAGGAGGCAGACGCCTTAACCATTAGGCCACGCAGGCGATTTGAGGAAAATTAGCACATTCAATATTCCAACACTCTACAAACTGTTAAGATACCCTGTCCTCTACTTAATTTCGATATAATCCACTTAGAATTAGGGCTCTACCTACAATATAATTGAGGAATAAACATTCAAGAAAACATCTAGTTATTGCCCATCATTTCAGTGTTCGATTACTGCCCTATAAGTAGACAACAAGTGTCCAAACACCAACTGATCCATAAACAATTTGAGAAGTTATCCTTCATCACTTCCCGAAACAGTTCTCCAGACAAGGTTATCAGGAGTACTATGTCACCTGCTCAGGCAATCCTTTCATTTTTCACAAATTATCACTTATTTGCATTACCTTTTCACTTATAGAAATAAGCGTAGCCAACCAAAATCAGAGAATCAATCATTTCTCTCTCCTAAGAAACCTTCATTCTTTTTTAATTGATTCAAAAATTCTTTCCTTCTTATTTTGTTGGCGAAAAACATTGAATTTTTGGAAAATTCATAGATACTCTTTTTTATGTTAGTTAGGTTTATTCAGCTTCAATATATTAATAAATTCGTTTCATTTTTGAATTCTTCATCCTACTTTCGTTGGTCACATTAGAATTTTGTCTTCTAGAATTTGAACTGTATACCTCTTTTTCCATCTTGTGCGTTTTTTCAAGTTCATTAGTATCTTTTGAGTTATGTTCAAATGTTAGCAATAAATTCTAAAAATTCAAGTCACAAGGTCATGTATCGATGGTTAACCTCATTCTCATATGTTGGAATCACACAAATGTGGATAAATTACATGAGCAATGTAGCAATATTTATCTTTCTAGTTTTGAGTTTAATGCTGGAAGATAACAGAATATCCTACACCTACTCTTCCGGTAAGAAAGGAAAACTATAGGGAGTAAAAATAATAAGACTACTGCTTCCTGTGTTCACTAGTTCATAATAAATAAGGTACTCCTTCTTGATTGAAAATGTGAAATCTAACTAAACTTATGATAAGATTGATAATCTCTGGAATGATGCATCTAAAGATACGTAAGGCTTTATATTAGAGCGATACAAATGAGAAATGTTTCATGCCTTAATCTTATTTAGTTGGTTTTGATTTGAAAAGCTTACTCTTAAAAACTCAAAGTTTCACCTTGATTTGACAACTCATTCTTTGTGTCTTCCAGACTATTCAAAACATTCCTTGAAAAATCTTGACGCGGGTTTCGATAAAACTTCACGATTATTGAAAATATCTTGAAGCTCAAAGTGGTCAGGAAAGAATATTGGTCTTTTATGAATTTTGATTGAGAAAAAAAAATTAAAAATTTGAAAATTCCTGTTAATTATTTGAATTAAAAATAGAATTTTCAATTGAAAACTTACAATTTTTTCCTACATATAAAGATAAATTCCATCCATCAGCTTCCTTTTCAAGAAGAATTTTTCAAAGAGAGATCACAAAAAGCACTCATAAGGCTTTATGCATTTCCGTGATGTATCGTCTCAAAATAGCATCTTCTCAGTGTAGTATTGAGATACAGGAAGGTGATCGATCATAGCTTGAGCAGAATCAACTCATTTGCCAAAATGCTCTCAAATGATAATGAATTTTAGATAATTTAAACTTGTACATATTTGAAAAAAACTAATAAGTCCTTTATAGGAACTATTATGCTCTATGTTTTCATGGATTTGAATAGGTTATTTAGATCTGGATTAGAGTTTTTCAGATTAAATCTATGAAAGAATGGAGATATCATCCACTGAAGAACGTCTTGAATGAATGATTGTTATTAAAGGCCAAAAGTTAATAAATAAAACCATAGTACAAAGGTCAATTTATCCTTCAATATTTTCTCAACTTGCCGAGATACAGAAGAGTTTAAGAATGATAATTGTAAATGATTGATGATACAATTAATATGTTATGCCAAAGTCATTGCTTCTCCACAATCACCGGTAGCGTTTTATAAGGGATAATTTATATTCTAAAGAAATATTCATAATATAAATCTGTAAATAAACTAAAGAACTTAATCCTTTTCTTGATGAATTACGCAGAACAGATGTTTTTCTACTGACCAGATCAAAAGGTAAATTTTATCTTATTAAGGCTACTAAATCTTTTGATCTTTGAGATTTGATCTTAATTCGACAAAAATATATAAAATATTAAATTCATATGAGAGTTAAGACATCTGAATATCTACAAGATTGAAAAAAGTCTTATTATAATTATTAATACAAACCTAACGTAATTGACGCGATCAAAGTTGAAGTATGTGCTTTTTTTAGCCCTAATGACTCGAAATTTTGGAAAAGATTATTTTTTGGATGGTGAGATTATAGAGCCGAAATTTCATTCATTCAACAGCAAAAACTTTCTTATTGTTTGATTTTTTGATCATACGTTTATGAATGACTCAACAATTATAATTTATACAAAAAGATAGCAGGACCTTTGGTATCAATTTCACACATGATGACTCGCGTAGGTTAAAAGTGTGATGGTAAAGGTGTTTTATACCTCTCTGCCCCAAAAATAATAACCAATGAGAGTGAAGTATGGATTAACCAATAATAATCGAGCATAATTTTCATTTTTTATTCTCATGTTGAAACCGAAATAAACCCGTCATATGATTGTTTCGAGCATCTATTCAGTAATTTATACATCATTGAATAGAGAATTTTTTCCTTGTTCTTTAGTGCCCTAAAATAAATTCTTAACTATTCTTTATAACAAAGATACTCTAATTTCTATACCTTAATTACTACAGTAAATACCACCATTCGAAAAAGCATGCAATAGTTAGTACTCTGGCTAATTTCCATGCATCAAGCTCAAAAGGAACTAGATTAAATAACAAATTAAAATTGCATTCAGATTTCTAAATTTAATGAAGATATATGGATGTAAGCCAAGGCTTGAATAAACAATATGCATTTTCATCGAGGTCTAATATGCATCACAATGCATTACGTCACTCTAATGTACCATGTTAGTGTGAAAGTCATCAAACCCCTTTTTTCCTTTCTATGTTCCCCTTGAGATCCTTTCAAAAGACGTGTTTGTGTGTATAAGACTCCAGACTCCAATCTTTTTCTACGCTAACTCAAATCCCCACATTCTCACCAACGACCATGCTGTTTCTCTTATGATTCTTCTTCTTTGGGGCAGAGAGGTATAAAAGACCTTTGCCATCACACTTTTTTTAACCTAACGCGAGTCATCATGTGTGAAATTAACTGTATGTTGAGACCCCAAGCTAATTTTCGATTTTTTGGTACCAGTCCTAATCTACAGGTACCAATGTTTTTTATTTTTTTTGAAATTGAAACATTTATATTTATTCATAGAAATGATTTGTACAAATAAGGGAACAGGGAAAGAGTGTTCAATGTGCCGGTGTGGGAGGGTTTGAACCTAGGACCGATAGTAAGAGGGTCCGAATGAGAGGTGAGAGAGATACCACTGCGCCAATAAAAAATACGGTTGAAAGTAGCATCAGGAAATAAGAAAATTATTTCGTGTATTTCAACACTAAATAAAGAGTATATTTTAAGCTTAGATTTGGTTGTATATTTGTCGCTTGATTTATCAAAAATATATTCACAGAGAAAGTACTTTTGTATCAATCAAATTTAATCCGGATAACAAATACTCTTTCTTCCCCATACAACACTCTTACAAATCAGAATTATAAAATTAAAATAATAATTAATCTATTTTAATCCATTGGGCTATTTTATTTCTCTAATTTGTTCTTTTTACAATCAATCAGTTCGTTCATACCTGGTTTCCTTTCTTTTCTTATTTCTGAATCGCATTGCTTGTGTTTTATCACAAAAAGTTCTTGGTTATTCAGAAAAGTTCCCATCAAAATGATGATTGCTAGATATGCGAAAAAATTCTTAATAATTCTCTCCCGAATCTCAATAGAAACCTTAATTTGAGTCAGTAAATGTCTGGTTGAAAGAACTCGTTTTTAGAGTGAAAAATAATCGGAACACAAATTCAAAGTGTTTATTTTCCATTCTGATATTTGAAAATATCAAATTGATATACAAAAAAATCCCATCAAACGTTACACACTAGATAAAATTACTATTTTTCTTCTCTCTGGTTACTGAGACTGAATTTTCAAGTCATTATCATTATGTCAGGAATCTAGATGATGAAAAAGATTTAAATGTGTTTTTCATCCGATTTTTCATCACATGAAATGTTACATTTAAATTATAGAAGCAATATTTTAACTTTCCCCATTTTTTGATAATCTTAATTTTATTCCAAAAGTGTCAAGTGAAGGACAAAATTGTCAAAATTGTACTTTAGCAGATTTATCTCTGAGAAAGATTAGATTTTAATAAGCTGTTATAATTAATAGATGCTGTTTTCACTTCTCAAATCTTATTTATTTTACAACGTATGTAATTCAAAACTAGAAAGAGTTTCCGAAATTCTTCGATTTGAAATTAGATTTCTCCACCAATCAATTTGATTATCAATTATTACTACAGAGAGAACTGAAAATTATTCAAGCATGGTACCTTTCTATATAAAGATGAATGAAAACTCTCGCTAAAGTATGAATCATTTAGTTAATCTGAACGCTTTATTCAGTGGTATTTACTAGAAAAGTTTTTAATTTCCAAAGAAAAAACAAATCTATTGTTCGAATATAGATATAATACAATATTTATAATTATTATTTTGGTATATATGGCGGATAACTTTCACGTTTCTTTTTTTTCTTGTTATAATGGATAACTGGAAACTTTATAATTATTATGATATTCTTCAAGGCGAAAAATAGGATATCTCCATATCATGGGATTATTATTATTATGTTATGATCATTATAACTGTAATTGAAGCAAACTTATTTACTACATTTTTGTTACTGTTTCGTTATTATTGAGCGAAGAATAACCACATGCCCGTCTTTGTTTGTTATACATTACTGGATGAAAAAGATTATTGAACATTTTTGATAAAAAAGCGTTTTTAAAAAATTCTGCAAACTCACTGGAAGAAATTACGTCATGATTCAAAATCATAAAATAAAACGTTTTTAAATGTATAATTAATGGGATGATTAATTTTATCATATCGAGAGGCGGTTTTGGAAAATTTTCCCTATTGCTTACACCTTTTCATAGCTTTCTCGAGTACGATACCGGTGTAGGGAGGAGGGTTTTCAACTTATTTTTTTCTTATATCACTGCTCTGCTAAATAAGCTAGATAAACAAACTACATGTGTTATATTTGAAATACATACAATGAGATATATTTGAAAAATATTTGATCAATTTAAAAAATCAAAAACTATTTTTTTTCATAAAAATTAAGGTAGAAAACGTAAATATTAATCTCTAATTAGGATAAAAACATGATGGACGGATCCTAAGTAAAATAAGGAGAATTATTTAAATAAAAATTCTGACCGAAATTGAGTATTAGGGAAAAAACAAGTCATGCGATCATAGTATTTAGTTGGCCATTTACTTAATGATGAAAATCTTATCAGATAATCATTCTCCTTTTTTAAGAGTCAAATGTTTTTTTAATAATTTACTCATGAAATAGCTAAAAGAGTAAAAATTAAATTTTCTCTCTTGAAATTTACTCATTGGACCGGGTAAGCTTTTGACAAAAAATCTTGAAAAACTCTAGAGAACAGTCATTACTTTTCAAATTTTGGAAATTTATCTAAACCTAATTGACATGAAGATGAGAATTTCCTATTTTTACAAAAAACTCAATATTTTTATCCAGAAAGTCAGGAAAAAATTTATTTTTTGGATTCCACTATGAAATGAGCTGATTAGTTTTGAATACAAAAAAATTTAATCTGACCAAAATTGAGCCGTTTTTTGAATTTCGGAAATGTTTCAAATTTCCACTTTTTCAACTTTCAAATCCAAAATTTTTATCGATTTCAAAGATTTGAAGCAGATAAATATTGATATTTAGGATCAAAATTAGACGAAGATTTCGAATCCCTGCAAGAATTCAAAGAAATTCGTCATTACGGTGGGAAATTGAACCATTTGAATTTTTCGATTATCACGAGGTAAAATAATCGAAAATATAGAGATTGAACTTCTTCTTGGAAAGAGTAATTTTCTCTCAAATTCTACGGCCAAATTCGAAATCTCCGTCTAATTTTGATCCTGGATATCAATATTTAACTGCTTCAAATCTTGGATAATCGATAAAAATTTTGGATTTGAAATTTGAAACATTTCCGAAATTCAAAAAACGGCTCAATTTTGGTCAGATTAAATTTTTTTGTATTCTAAACTAATCAGCTCATTTCATAGTGGAATCCAAAAAATAAATTTTTTCCTGACTTTCTGGATAAAAATATTGAGTTTTTTGTAAAAATAGGAAATTCTCATCTTCATGTCAACTAGCTTTAAATAATCTATTTCTTGCATCATCATGTATTTTAGCCCCCTGAGAAAAATAAATGGATTTCACTGAAGAAAATCACGTTTCCAAATCTCACTTGTATCACTTACATATGATGAGTCATTATCTGTTACCTTCAAAGAGAGCTTGAGGCTAATCTTCCACCAACCTTTCTGATCATACTATGATTCCTTCATGATATAATCCTCAAACTGAAATACCCTTTAGGATTATTATAAATTCTCGAAATCTTTTTCTTAATTGTTTTTAGTACAGTTGTATCAGAAAGTAAAGTCCTATCAAAAATATATAGTCTAAACATAACACAATAACTTTATCAAAATATTCAATAAATGTACAGTTTTTTCAGTATTTGGAAGATCAATCATTTTTCTGCAAGTGATTTATTATTAGAGTATATTAATTTGCATCAATAACGTGTTATTATAATTAGAAAGAAGATGTATAAATTTACAAAATTGCAAATTACAATTGCATTTTTCAAATCGTAGTAACCAAATTATGATTTCACTATTCGATGGATATTATCAAGCTGTAAAAAATTAGATAAAAATTTCCTTTAAAAATTACAGTTCTGTTAATTTTTTCACCTGAAAACATATTTTTAAGTATAAAATATTTGAATTGGTACTTTTTCTATTATCGTCATATTCTAGCCAATAGGATTCAAGGTTAAACAGACTGTCCGGTTATTCCTATCATTCCTGTATTTATCAACAGATTTTATCTATTTATGGTTTCCAATGATCAAAATATGCTCTTATATTCAATTTTCTTCATTAATTACCTCATAACTAATATTGAAAGGGGTTTGACACCTAGTGATAACATTGTGTAACTGCTATCTAGTAGCATTAGTAGCCATTTTTGGGAATTTCATAAAAATTAAGTACAAAGAAAAAACGGACTTGATTATTTCAAATTTACTGAATATATTATTATTATATTTTATCTATATCTAAACCTGAAGATTGGCATGAAGATGAGAATTTACTTTTTTTTACAAAAAAACTCAATAATTTTCTCCGGAAAGTTAGGAAAATATTTATTTTTCGAATTCTATAATAAAATCAGCCAATAAGTTGAGCAAATTTTTCGATTTTCCACAATAATGACAAATTTCTGTGAATTTCTGCAGCCCAATTCGAATTATTTGTCTAATATTGGTCTCGAATATTTGCATTTAACTGCTTCAAATCTTTGAAATCGATAAAAATTTTGGATTCGAAAGTTGAAATAGTGGAAATTTGATGCATTTTCGAAATTCGAAAAACGGCCTAATTTTGACGTCAGATTGAATTTTCTCCGGAAATTTTTTTAACTTTTCCCAGCTTATTGGCTTATTTTATCAGGGAATTCCAAAAATAATTTTTTTCTTGACTCTCCGAAGAAAAATATTGAGTTTTTCTCATCTTCATGTCAATTAGGTTTAGTTCTCAATTACCAAAATGATTTTGACAGTCATATCGATGGCGCTATCTCCTTTTCAACACACAACTAATTTTAGCAACATTAAAAGCAGAATCAAAAGGTTAAGCCAGATTGATTGTTGACTTTCATTTGTAAATTTCCCTTTTTATTAGGACTAAACAGATACTGGATTTTATAATTGATGTATCTCTATTTTACCAAAGAATTAGGTTGGAAGATGAATCGGAATATGATTCTAAACACGCAAATCGTTATATGAAAGATGATTCTATGGAAATTTCAAATGGAGATTTTACGAAGTTTTGTATTATCCAAATATAAAAACTCTAAGACGTGAAAACAAAATTGAGGACGATAACTGAACAAGTGAGAAAGAAAAATAATCCAAGACTTAGTGAAGTAAAATGTTGGCAATGTTTGGGATGGATTAGAACGTGTTTTTATGATAAGATGTGAATTAAATGCAGGTTGGAATGTACAACATTAAACAGAAACATTAAACAAAAAAACCTCAACAAATTATCGTAGCTGGAAATAAAGTTGTTATGATGAATGTTTGATTAAATTCTAGGTTACTGAGAATCATGTGTTGTATTTAGAGGGGGAGAAAGAAAAACACGAAATTTAAGGAAAATTATTGTGTAATTTTATAATACTGTATTTTATAAAAGTACGATTCAGGTACATTTTACTTCTTGATCTCATTTGCATTCATTCAAATTGAAAGACAATAAAAATTATTAATTTATATAAAAATTGGATCTCTAACTTAGGGATGAAAAACGTGAACAATTTTTATTGAAGATAAAAGAAGTTGAAACAGTTTTCATACTCTCCGGAAAAAATGGCTTTTTCCAGGAAGTGTATTGATAGTCTTTTTGTATGTCAGAAATTCATTTCGTGAGCTGAATCTAGTGAAAAGCATGTACCAAAGGATTTTCTATGATATCTAATTTGATTGATGATATCTAAAACTAACTCTTCTCCTGGGTATTAACTATAGACTCAGGAATTCTTTTAATTCAACTCTCAATTTCTTTCGCCTATCATATAAAAATAAGCTTTCTGAAAGTGAAGACTTGACTAATTTAAAATTTTTCATGGGGCACACTTTTGATCTAAACTATAAATTATTCTAAATTCCTTCTTTACTCTTAGCTTCACTAACCAGATTAATTAATTTGCTTTCAGACTAGTTTTTTATTAAACAAGCTAGCCGATTAACTTTATTGCCCTCAATTTCATGAGCTATAGATAAATTCGCTATTTTGTATTCAGATGAACCTATGTTTTATATTTTTGAATATAACGATTAGGGGGAATCAAATCTAGTATTAATTTTTCCGAACAATGTTTCGGCTGCAATGCGAATTTGTTAGATCTAACTAAGAAAATACCATTTATGAAATTTAAATCCGAGATTTTAAATTCTCTGATACCCCGAACATCTTAAACATATCCCAAATTAATCGGAATTGTTTTACTAGAATATGCAGTCCTGATTAAAAATACCTTACGAACCTATTTCTATTTGAAATTGCATTCAAACGGCTCAAAATTTAGATTTTAATCGATTTTAGTAGAAAAATTCATTAAAAATAGTTGAGAAATTGTAGAAATTATTGAGGATAACATTTCTAGTTTATTTATCTTGGAGCAAATTTGGGATGAAACAGTACCTCGAACCAATAGTCCTCTGCTTAGTTTGCCTAAGATACCTTACACATTAGGTCACCTAAAATTTAACGAATAAATAAAATTTATTATTGTGGCGCAGTGGTATCTCTCTCACCTCTTACTCACAGCCCTAGGTTTAAACCGTCCCACATCGGACACCCTTTGCCTGTTCTCTTAGTTGTAAAATTATTAATTATTATTAGGGCCTCAAAAAGTCCTAAAAAGTCTATTTTTTCCCAAGGATACTGTGGCTCCGAGGATTAATAACATATTTAAAAAAATTATTTATCATGATCCGGATCAAAGTTATAAAGTCTTAGATCGGTCTTATTTTCATGATAAAGTCTTAGTTTTAGGTCTTAAAACGCAATTATCAATTTAAGACTGAACAGAATCAAACAAAGAGAACAGCGTGCTTGTTTCCCATTGGTAGTTTCCCAAGCATAATTTTGTATATGATATGCTTTCACACTATTTACAAATGTATATCATACATGAAACCATATACATGTATTAGCTTTTGTATATGATATTGACCAATCAGAATCGTTCTTTCCATATCGATTTTCAAATATTTTTGGTTTTCCACGATAAATTGAATACAACATTATTAGACCGAGAGTAATTCCCTGTCAAAATGAATCATTACATTCAGAAGGACTGTGATGTGGATGGATTTCACTATAATATCAAGTTAAATTTTAATATTAAAAAAAAATTAAATATTAGTTTTACTTATAAGTAGTTTAACTATTATCTGTGAAATTTTGATATGTCTTAATTTAAGACCTAACGTTGAGAAATATTATTTTAAGTTCTTAAAAAATGATTTCAGCGTTATGAAACTTGAGGCCCTAATTATTATATGAATAATTATTGTTTTAATCCCAATGAGGTTTTAATCATTGTAATACAAGCCCATAAAGGCGTCAGAGATATGAAATTTTTTTTATTTTTCTTCCCTCAGATTTTTCACACTATCAATATTTTCACACCTTTATCTAACATTTTTCCACTTGAAGACTACATTACATTTCCCACAAGACAACCAAAGATTGGATCTTTCTTTATTTAGTTTTATATGAAAATTCTTCATTTCCATGGAAGAATTCCTGAATTAGAATTGTTAGATTAGATGGAAATATCCAAGAATTTGTCAGTTAATTTATGTTTCTTTTATTGTAGATTCTATTCTTCTTTCAATCCAGGTCAATCCAATGATTCAAATAATTCGAAACATTTAATCAATTTTATTACTATGCATCATTGTGTAACATCGTATTAATATAACAGGTCTGTTTCGCCCAACTCAATAAATTGCCAGCCCAATACCCGAATCATAGTCGATAAAAAGGCTAGAATACAATCCCCTAGAATCTATCAAAGTTTTATTCTTGTCTTCAAGACTGAATGCAGTGTGATGACTTTCGAATTATTACAACTTTCCTATTGTGAATTTATTTTCAAATCTAGTACAATAATATTCTCCCCCCTCTTTTTGCATAAACTGAATTTTTATCTGTTATTATAACATTTTTTGAGGTTACAGCTTTCCCTTTTTTATTTGTTCGCCTTTTTTCTCCAAGATCGAAGAAATTAGTACATTTCCTGAGGAGAAAATCCCAGTTGTAAATAGTGAAATGCACAAAAAAAGTTTTCCATCCAAGGAACTATTATACACTTCCGATTTCTATGTTTCTTTCTCCCTGGTTGAAGAAAAAAAAATCAAGATAAATTGAAAATCTAGATGGATGAAAACTACATCAAGATGACGATGTCTGTTTTCTTTTTTTTCGAATGTGTCATCATTTGATGATAATGAAAATTCAAGAAAGAGGCATGTCAATTCTGGAAATAAGGAAAGCTTTTAGAAATGTTTTCTTTCTAGAAGCAACATTTTTTTGTTATTAGTTGAGAAATATAAAATATCGATATAACCGATATCGTTACGTTAAAGAGAATTGAAATAAAAATCAGTATATATATCAGAAGGCA
This sequence comes from Gyrodactylus bullatarudis, assembly GCA_012064415.1. Taxonomy (NCBI): domain Eukaryota; kingdom Metazoa; phylum Platyhelminthes; class Monogenea; order Gyrodactylidea; family Gyrodactylidae; genus Gyrodactylus; species Gyrodactylus bullatarudis. The sequence continues at coordinate 418,376 of SSNU01000313.1, forward strand.
GATATATTCGTAAAAATGCCAAGAACATACTTTTCAGTCTTGGGCAAGCTGTTTTCTTTTGATAAAATTACTTTTTAACTGACAAACTGATTCAAGGTTGTATCAAAACTTTTAATAGATAACAAGTAACAGCTTGTTAAGGTACAGGTAAAAGTGGTCTAAATGTCTGAGTACTACTACTCGAGAAACATTTCCTCACAAAGCCACCACAAAAATTGATTGCTTTCGATAATAATATTTTTATATTGTCTAACTACTTACAAGTAAAAACATGATTTTTCTCGCTAATTAATGTGCAGTGTGTGTGAAATGAGAAAATTAAAAGGGTGAGATTAGATAGTAGTTTTCCCCCTCATATTTTCTCCAAGTATACTTTTAATATCGATGACATAATTTAAAAAGCCCTTGCTCTCTTTTTCAGTCAGATAAATTATTGCAGAACAAGAGGGGCAGACTCCAATTTCCGTTGATTGGACCTTATAAATTATAACTCAGTCTGTAAAATCTGGGTCAAACAAAATTCATTGATTTTTTCAAACATCAAATAAAGTATCATTATCGATGGAAGTCGGACTGAGAATAACTGGTAAGACATATATAATTTATATTCCTTTTTCAAACATGTACTATATGTTTCTTCGGAATAAGAGGAATGATGTAGAATGAAAGGTCTAATTAAATCTCAAAAGAATTTTATTGTTTTTCTTCAACCATATTTCAATTCAAAAAAATTTTCTCCTAAAGAAATTGTTGTGGTGTTCATTATTTGCTCTCATTAAATAAAAAGGAACGATCACGAAGGAAGGTGACGAGCGAGCATTTTATAATCCCAATAAAACTAGACGCCCAAATCATTCAAAGGCTTAAAACCAAGGCAAATGAGATATCGATCGAATGCCGAGCCAGTGAATCTCAATAGTCACAAGAACTCAACTATATTGATTAATCTTCTAACTTTCGAGAAGAAAGGTGTTGTGGTGTTTGAATATAGACCAAGTCATTGCCTAAACCAAACTCACAAGAATTCAGGGTAATGGTCTAAATCAGTTACAGCGAAAATTCCCCCTTGTCTAATCTAGTTTCAGTGTCGAAATGGACCAATCAAAATGAATCAATGATACTCGATGTATTCATACCTATATTCAAGTATTAAATGGGAGGGAGAGGTATAAGTATATTGCATTTTTTGACCTATTTAACCTGTTACTAAGTTATAAAAACGAATCAAGCCTTTATTACAATTAATTTTAAACCAATCTATAGAAATAGACTCACAATAATATATGTAAAACGATTCTAAATGAGATTCTAATGGGAATTCCATTTAATAAGGATTATTTTGATCCCATCTAAGAAAGTCGATTTTCTATTGAATTTAAAATATAATAATAAGTAGATGAAAACCTTTTTTTACTAATATTAGTTCTTTTATATAAGTTTAGATATCTCTTTGAGACTTTTTATTATTTTGAGATCTTTTTAGGGTAAATTATGAAATAAATTATGTGATATTGTTTGGACCTGCATAAAAACTGAGAGTTCCGAATTTGAATAATCGCCTCATTTAGGGAGAATCTCATGAATGGGTTGAATGCATGCACTGCCTCTTAGTTACTGTTTATTTTTTAAATGTCCAGCTATTTTATAACTATCTCCCTTTGGTTTGGAGCTCACCTTAATCATCCCCTAACAAGGCCCGCCTATACATACAGAGGGTGATATGTCGATAAAATTATGTTCTACGGTAGAACTTCTACCACAAAGTTTCTTGCTATCTCTTCTGAGTTACATAACCTGAAAATATCAGGACATCAATTAATGACGAAAAAACGGTTTTGATACAAATTTGTTTTGAAAAATTGAACCAGTCCGTATACATACCATGCAAATTGCAATAGTTCACCAGTATAAAATTAAGCAAAAATTTTATCTACCTTTTTTCCAAAATTTTGCCTGAAAAATGCCTTTTTCTGGTTACCCTAACAATTACAAAATCGCTCTCTATGATTAATATATTGTGAAAATTCAGGTAAAATTGATAATAATTTATCTATAGAAACATTAAATGCAGTTGTAAAGATGAGAAATTTAATCAGCAAGAAAATAAACTTTTTAAATCTATAAAATGAAAAATGATTTCAAATATCATTGAGTTGTTAGTACTTGAGTTAGGATAACTAATGCTAAAATTGCACAAAATTGCCTATTTAAGATTTGATGATTTTTTTTGAAAAAAAAAACATTAAATAAAACTGTATCATGAATCATGATTATAAAATGATATCATTGATACTGTAGGACAGTGTAGGTGAAGGAATATACAGTCGGAACTGAAACTCGTTGGCCACCCCAGTCCGAAGAAAATAGAGCGAAAACCAAAATTTCACAAGGAATTCATTGGTGCATGCAGTTTTCATTTTAATTCGCGTTTTTAACCCTTCATGTTCAAATTATTATTTTTCATCATACAAATGAGAAAATTTGCAACCTAACCAAAATAATTACGCTAATTCTGAATCTGAATTCCTTTTCGTAAGCAGACTTATAATTTCAAAGATAATAGAGGTTAAAATAGGCATTTTTTGGATCTAAAACCATTCATCTTCTAAACTATGTGAGATATCGAGCAGGCAATTGCATATTTGAAATCTACGACTATTGTTTTACGATAGGAAGTGATTGTATTTTTTTCTAAGACCTAAGCAAATTGGTTTTCAAAAAAACGTTCTAAATATTTTTTAAATATTTCACAACATTTTCAAAAAATTACGCTTCTTAAGTAACTATGGTGTGCATCAGTGAAAAGCTATCTTCATGAATTATACATAATTTTGTAGCTTAATAAATTTCCTTTCTAATGAGGGGTAAACAAAGTGTTTTAGGTATCTTTCAGTAAAAATTATCGCCCGAGAAAGAGTTGTGTTCCACTGGTGGAACAATGGGACATGAAGGGTTAAGGATAAAATTTGAGTTTTTAAAGCTTTATTGCGAGTTTCAGAGAGGTTTTAGAGAGTTCAAAAGCATCTTAGTATATAAAAGAGAAGTTCCTTTTTCATAGGAACATAAAAGTTTCCCTTCAAAGGCACTCTAAAAAAACTGTTTTATGTAGGTCTACTTGTAAGTGACCGATCAAAATCAGGGTTTTGGATCACATAGTGAAGGGGTGTGAATCAAGTATACGTTTATTCGAGCTTAAAATGTTCTAGTTCGAAATATAAAAAAGTGCTGATTTCAAAAATAGTCAGGGCAAGAAAATCAGTCCATCAGATCTTAAGTGATTGGATCTTGAAATTCAGATCATATTTTTATTGAAAATCTGTATTTTTAGGTTTCTTATAAGGGTGATATATAACAATTAAATGATGCCAAAATTTCATTTATCGATTAAAAAAATATTCTTGAACTTTGTAATCTGATCCTTAGCCAGCCGTAGGGATACTGATGAATAAAATTTGCAACCCGAAATTTATCAGATTAAAATATTTTATTATTGCCTTATTATTGGTGTCTTATACTGTTTTTGAAATTATTCAATCTATAGATACTGAAAAAGATGATACTGCAAGTGTAAATTTCCCAAAAATAAATCTGAGGTTAACTAAAATTTTATGTTGAATTGTATTGATTTCTTAATGTTATAATGCTATGTACTTGAATTATTTAATTAAATTCATACTGGCATAGTCAGGTAGAAAGCGTACAAATTAAAATTTACAACATTTCAATATATACTGCTTGAGATGAATCCAACTATGGATACTATCCAGGATTATTCTCCAATATTCTCTATTCAAAGATCGATAAATGTCGATGTAAGGGAGAAATCTCCCCGTTCTTCAATCTTAGTTTAGCTATTGTCTTTGATTAACAAAAAGATAACTTTAAGTTTTGCTCTCCCTTAACCCTTAAAGTCCCAGAGAAATTTTATTTCATGACTCGCATTCAATCTTCTGTCTATTTAATGGTTTGTGAATACGAATCTACATTTGTTTTAACGCAATTATTTTTGGTTCAGAAGTTATCGATCAAAAAATGTGTCATTTTTTGATCCAAAAACAGGTTATCTTTGTAGCAGATAGAGTTCAGGCGATTGCATATTTAAATTCTAGAGGTATGATTCCTCGATAAAAGTTATCTTACTTTTTAACCCTGGGAAGTAGGTTTTCAAAAAAACGTTTTAAACAAAAATTAATTATTTGAAAAAAATCAACTCATCAAGTCTTGAGTGGAGGACCACTTTTCTTCAAAAAGCTAACATGAAAACTCACCGCAAGGGATTCGTTTTCATTTCATCGATGTTAAAAAGCCCTTAGTTTCATTGTCATTCAGAAAAATTGCTGCAAAACAAGAGGGGGCAAATGTTCTACAGATTAGTCGATTAGATTTCCTTTGATTACAGGTCTCTTGCAACTCTCTTATTCAGGACTATATTGAATTTAAAAGAATCTCTGGAGGAGTTGAACCTAAATCAATAGATGATAGGAAAGTTATGATGAAAACTTTAATCTTGGAAGTAAAAGTAAATTTCCAACCTCTATCGGCACTGTGATAGTAATTATTAGGCTAGGGGGAAATTTTTAACCTCATATTAGGACCAACTTTTCTGATAGAACTACTATCAATTCTAAGCATTATTTTGTATTGAAGCATGTGTCAAAAATGCTTCTTCATTATGTCATTCAATTTTAAAAATCCAAATTTTCTTCAAATCGCCGCTCAACTTTCAATGAATTTCTACTACGCAATCCATTTAATGAGTTTCTTAATTTTTCTCTTCAGAAATAGTAATCTTATCATCAAGAGGGGCTTCATGGTTAATTTCGTTATTTTATCATTTCCATGGGATGTTGTGGGAAAAATGGGCAATGACATAATGGAGAAAGACTGTCACACTTTAAAATTATGCAAAACATGATCTGAGGACTAAAATTTATCAGAAAAGTAAATCCTCTCGTGAGTTGTTTGGAGAAAAAAAAATCTCACCCTAGCCTAGTAATTCATATTCCAAAATGTAATGGAACATTTTCGATTTTAGCTGGTATAATGTTAAAAAATGTTTGATTTTACATCTTTTGTGAGTTCATCAAGATTGTATTGGCTACAGAATATTTTTTCTCGAAGAGTTACAATGATTCAAGTGGACCAATAAAAATTGAATATCTCAATCGAATGGTAAATAGTTAACTTCATCTCTAGCTCCAACTAATAAAAAGATCCATCTCAGAGATTAAATTGTATTATTATTACTTTAAACTCGAGCATACAATTGCATAATAAACCAGGATTGGCGAAGCAAAAGAGAAGAAGTACAAGTACAAATTTTTCACTCAAGGATTACTATTCTTTGAAAGTTTCAAGTTGAAAAAAAAATATTACGTAGATTTCAACAAGATTTTCTTTCCTTCCTATTAAAAATCGTTAAAAAAGTAAATATTGTCAAAAGATACTAAATTGTAAAAAGTGTATCACCTATTTCTCTTCTCGCCCATCTGAGGAGATTAACAACAATTCTAGCCAACGGATAAGAAGCAAAACAAATGACAAATTCAAGGACTGTCGTTGATAATTACTGTGAATTTTCATTTGATTATTTTTAGTTAAAATGTTTTTGTTATCATCAAAAATTGAATTTGATAAGAAATGGGACGATAAATTCAAGGTATGTCAAATGTTATCTGTAAACTAGGAACCTTATCCGAATAGCCAAATCAAGAACCTCCATGTTTGAAGGATTTTGATGTGAAACAAACCCTGGGAACTGGTTCATTTGGGCGTGTTTGCTTTGTTTATCACAAGAAAGATAAATATTACGGAGCTATGAAGATTTTGAACAAGGAAAAGGTGAGAATTATCCTACAATTTTCCTGCACAAAATGGTTATACTCAAGACTAGACCTTTATTTATTTAGAGAGTAGAATTTGGAATGTTCTTCTGATTTTGACAACACTCTCTAGTTTTTCATTAGTTTGCTAAAAGTAATCCTTATTATTGTGTGAAATCCAGGTTCATATTCATATCGAGCAGCTTTAGTTAAGTCTATTCGGAATCTTTAGGTTTGATATGAAGAAAGATTTGATGCACTTTCTAGACGTTAAATTCAATAAATTGGAAAATTCTCCTGTCTCAGTTCTGCCTGCTTTTCGATATTTGATAGACAGATTGCATCGAAGATTTCAATAATTTGAAAATAACTAAATGCAGTTGATTAATAATTATTATTAATATCGAATGTCTTAAATGCAAAAATAGGAACTAAATTTGATATCTGAAAATGCCCTATTATATTTTCAGAAATTTTTTTTCAGCACATTGATCCTATGTTGATTTATATTCAGGTAAATTTATACTTGCAGTATCATTTTTTTATTTTCCTCATCAGTATCAATAATTCCAGAAACAGTAAAATAGACCAATCCCAGTCCTTTCAGTATCAATGATTATGAAAATTTACTGAAATAGTATCATTTCACGTTATTTTTTCAAAATATTTTCACCATACTACTGATAATTTTCCAATCTAAACTTGGCTATATCTTGCAATTTTATAATTAGTTATATTAACTCCAGCGTAACCAACTCAATAAAATTTGAAGCCATTTTTTATTTGATAGATTAAAAAAAATTATATTTCATTGTTCCACTACGAAAGTTTTTGTGCTGCTTGAATTTCTCATTATCCATAAAGCTTTATACAAAATATTCTGATGTTAAAATTGCAAAATATTGCCAAGTTAAGATTGGATAAATATAAGTAGTATGGTGAAAATATTTTGAAAAAAATAACGTGAGATGATACTGTTTCAGTAAATTTTCATAATCATTGATACTGAAATTGAAAGGAAATATTGGTCTAGTTTACTGTTTCTGGAATTATTGATACTGATGAGGAAAATAAAATAATGATACTGTAAGTGTAAACGAAAAAATGATACTGCAAGTGTAAATTCCTTATATTTATTAAGATTTTTCAGAAAAACAATTTTCTATCATGTAAAAAGAAGAGATTTCTTAAAGTTAATCCAATGAACCTCGATCAAATAATTGAATCATTTTGAATAATCTGTTCACATTTAATTTTTTCGAAAGAAAGTTCTCATGATTTTTTTTGATTGAATTTTGTAAATAAAAAACGTTTTTTTTTCGAAAATAGATTTACAAATTAAAACAAATTGAACATACCTTGTTGGAAAAGAAAGTACTTGCATCAATAAATCATCCATTTCTTGTAAAATTATTGACCAGTTTTAAAGTAAGTTTGATTTCAAAACTCTCCAAGTTTTATCTTCATTGGGTTAAGCTTATGAATTGATAGGTAAAAGGTACCCATTCTTAAGCTTAAAGCGTTCTTTAAACCTGGTATTTATTATTATTTTTGTTTTAGGATAATGCAAACCTTTATCTGGTCCTAGAATTTATTAACGGTGGTGAAATGTTCACACATTTGAGAAACATCAAAAATTTTAAGTGAGCTGTTCAAATATTTTCATTAAATACTATACAATTTGGAAGTAGAAAGATCTTTATTTTCAGCTTGTGTCTGAAATCTAATTCTTCTCCTGATGACTTTCACAGTGCACTGTAGCTCTAAAATTTTGTTCTCTTTTTTTTAAATAGTGAGGAGACAACTCGTTTTTTCGCTTCCAATGTTATCCTTGCATTCCAATATTTACACTTCAACCAAATTGTATACCGTGACTTGAAGCCGGAAAATCTTCTGATCGATTCAACAGGCTATGTAAAAGTGAGCACTTGCGAGAATTTTGATTGAATTTCAGAATTATTCCCTTCTAATTTATAGATCACAGATTTTGGATTTGCCAAAAGGGTTTCTGGCTTGACATGGACGTTATGCGGAACACCAGAATATTTAGCTCCAGAGATTATTTTCAGTCGAGTATGTGAATCGAAAATCGAATATTTCTCATACACTGAAGAGTTTTAATTACAATCGTATTATTCAGGTTTTTGTCTTGAATCTTTGAGCACGTTTTTAATGATGGACTATAATAGTCATGAGATTATTCATAGTATAGAGAAAAACATTTGATAATTTAGAATAGTTTACAGCAAAATTTTCTTGCAATGTTAGATTAAACTTATAAAAAAATGTAATGTTCAGACCAATTTCGAAGGATTCTGTTAATTTTTCCATCGCACAGCCTCTGATCGACATGCTCCAAAGAAGTAACAATTTTGAGTTGAGAAGGTTTCGCTAAAAAATTTCTGATTTTTTCTTGCTCTATCAAAAATTGTCCATGACTCAAGTTAGATTGATATTATAATAAAAAAAGATATAGGATTAGACTGTAAAGAAAGAAAATTGAGCAGATATGTGACAAAATAATAACTCTGAAAACTATTCAGATGATCAAAAATATTTTTTCAATTAACGATTACTTTATAATTATAAGAAGCAGAAACCTTAGGGAATGTATTTAAATTGAATTGGTTTGAATGTTTTCAAAATTTTATTTTAATTAGAAATCGTATTAAATTTTTTTTACCAGATTCAAAATCTCCAAAGAAATGTTCAAGGAATTAATACAGCTAATGTTTCTTTTCAAAAATGAACCAAAAAAGTTTTTTGAAAGGCTCAACTTCTAATCCAAGATTGAAAGTGAACTTTCTCCTTTTATAAAACCTTCGATGTAAAAAAACTTGCACGAAGCTAGGTTCTTGAAAGTTTTCTCGACCCCTTAAAAATATTTATTTATTTCATCATCGAAATAGCGAATTAAGTAGAGTTGTCAAAAATAATAATGTTCTTTTAGTCTTTCAAAAATTTTCTGCTGTGACCAATAAGTTAGGAGTTTCTCTTGGAAGACAATGTTAGGGCTGAAAGCTGAGAAAGAAGTGTATTATAAATTCATAATTATGTAATATTTCTTGTAGGTTTTAAAAACTATTTTTGGGGCCATTTTTGGAATTAACCCAAATTATAATTATGAAACTGACAAAAATTTATAGTAGAAAAATCCGATAAACTACAAATTCATAAACACTTGAGATTCAATAAAATTGAAAGATAAAATTCTTATTTTTTTAATAAATATGAATACAAGTTTAGTAAATCGAAACTGTACTTACTTAACGAATGAAATTGGATCTTTTTCGATAATATCCAAAGTTAAGATTTTTAACTCGTATTCTTTTGTCAAGTCATTTAATTATGTTTAAAAAATATAAATACATTTTTTGTATATTTTAAGGGTTACAATCATGCTGTTGATTGGTGGTCGTTAGGAGTATTAATTTTTGAAATGAGAGCTGGATACCCACCCTTTTTTGATGATCAACCACTCAAGATTTATGAGAAGATTGTAGCTGGAAAGGTGAGTACTAACTCATGCATTTAAAAGAGGGATTTTAGAAATTTAATCAGAACAATCAAAATTAATAAGCTATTCTCGATTAATTTGACAATTTATAATTTTGACAAAAGGTTTTTTTCATCATGGTCTTGAAATTTTCTGAAGATTATTTGGAAACCGATTATTTTCACTGATTTAAGAAAAATAAATTTAATTTTTTTAATAGCTAGAGACAAAGAAAACAAAAATAATTTATGAATCTTGGTCATTATATGTATTAAAAGTTTGATTTCAACTATTTAAATTTTATAATTTTGAACCAAATAGTTCTTCAGGGATTTATTATAACGTTGTTCGCTTGCTACCTGATTATGTTGTCTTCTGGCTTGTATTGGTCTCTCTGTAGAAAAAGAAAAGGAAGAGAAAGGTGTAGTATTTCATGAAAAAAAATAAAAATTATAGTGATTATCAGGGTCTCAAAATTGCATATAATTGCTTTTCTTCTAACAGTTTCTCAAAATGACAATCGATTTGGGTTCAAAGTTGTAAACGCATATTTGCATAATTTTGAAATTATAATATATTTTTTCATATATTTTCATATGAAAAATTACGATAAAATCTATAAATTTTTCAACATCAAAGTATAAGCGGATTTATCCTAGTGAATTAATTTCGTGGCACAATTTGATTAAAATTCAGAATTTTCTAAATTAAGCGTAACACTTATCGTAAATAATTATAAATGCATAAATTTTGTTTCATAACCGCATATTTTTGAGGCCCTAGTTATAATAATCAGAATTATTAGTTTAATGACTCTGATAATGTAATATAATTCATTTAAATTTTATTTGTCAAAGAAATTCTATTTCTATCAATTGATGAATTGCTGATTTCTAGATAATCTTTCATATCTATTTCTAGCTTAGGTTTACAGCTGATTTTAAGCCAGCATTGAGAGATCTTCTTCAACGCTTAATAACTGCTGATTTAACAGTCAGATATGGAAGGATAAAGAATGAAATTAGACACCATATCTGGTTTGAAGGTTTTGACTGGACTGCGGTGGCTGAAAAACAAGTAAGTTTTCTAAATAATTTTCAAGAATAACAATATGCACAAGGGATTCAAAGATAAGCATATTTATTATGGCTTAAAAGAGATTCCTGATTTCCGCGAATATACTGTATCATTTTGCTGATGTCTTGCATTTTTAAAGTAGCAAACGAAAATAGATTCTGGGTGAATATGAGCTGTTTATTTTCGTCGGTTCTCATCAGACCCTACACCGACATGAATATTTATTATTCAATGAAATGCGAAAATTTCTTTTGGGCCAATCAGAGCATTTATTTGTAACTGGATGGAGGGTGGAGGGGTTAGTCGGGTAGACTTCACTGTTGACAGTGTTGGTGTTACACCTTTTTATCTCATTTGGAAAAATGTTTCTATTCCTCTGGACGCCTTGGAGATAGTTTTTCGAATCTTCCCTTTTGATTTTTGTTGCTTTCGTGAATTCGAAGCATATCTTCTCCGGGCGAGGTTTGATGTTCCTGGACATTAGTCAACAAAATGAAAATATATAGTTGTATTTCGTAATTTTGGATCTTTGGTGATAAATTATCACTGATAATTCAGATTGTTTAATGACGAATTTCTAGAAGCCTCCTAAAGGGACTAAATAAATAATTCCAAGTAAATTAAGTTTTTTGTTGGTTGATGAGATTTTGTAGATTATTTCAAAGTTTAGTTAGGAAACTGGGGTTTAACATGTTCTTGAATGTTTTCTCACAGCTGTATTGGCTCTTATAGAGGCTTTGATCTATTTTTTCTTCTAGTTGTCTGGTAAAATTGAAATATTATTAAATCCATTAAAACTGTTTTAAGGACAATAATTTTCTGGAAATCTTCTTCTGCAAAATGTATTCAAGAAACATATTTTGGAATCCAAGTATATTTCTTTCATTTCAACAAAAATTTTATTGCGAAAAATTGGATTTTTCTATAGAATACGCTTGATTGGATATGTGTCTAGGATGGAAAATTCTGACATGATGTTTATTTTTTTTTGACAATGAAATCAGTTGATTGTAAAATTTCTCACATGGCAACTTGTTTAAATACATTTTATTTATTCTGAGGATCCAGATAAAAGTCAAAGGATAAAGTAAACGGGTTCTATAGAAAAATACCTTTTTTTCAATTTCAAGTTGATCTACAATCTAGATATTCCCAAAATTTCATGAAGGCGGAAAATTTTAATTTCTCTTTATATTTTCTATCAAATAAGAAAAATAGGATTTTAATTGAAAACGAACGCTTTAGATGAAATTGCATACGAATTTTATAATTTTTTGCATTCGTAATTTAGATTGATACTCATTACAAGTAGCTTCAATAGTGTAAGATATTTCGAGTTTTGTTCACATTTTTGGAAAAGTTGTTTTCTAGATGGGGACATAATGGAGCTGAAATTTCATTCTTGGATCATGATTGTTTGATCATACTTTCATTTCATCAATGATTGAATAAAATCATACAAAACAAGACCTGAAGCCTTTGGTGGGAAAAAATGTTGACGAAATGAAAATTTTTCTGCTCTATTAGAATTGATCGTGTCTGAATCAAACATTGGGTTAAGACATTATGTTCTATTCGCAATTAGAATCCTCTCAAGAAACTGGATTAGACCCAAGTTAAAAATTGAAAATATCTAATTCTAATAATTATATAAAGGTACATTCCTAAAAATCAATGCAGGAAAGAATAAAAAGTTGTCTACTTATATCTTTTGGGCATTCTTATACAGTTATAGAGCCTTGCGCTAATTTAGTGTTCATTAGACAGAAAGAGAAATATATCGTATAGCTATTTTTATCAATAATTTTTCCTCTGATCAATCGATCGGAAGAGAAATCTATCCACTCAACTCAGTTATAATTAAGTCATTGAGAATAAAAGTAACTTCTTCCCCTGGGTTAAGAGGTAGAAATGAATCTGGATTATTATCAAGTTTCCCTCTAACACAAAAAAAATTAATAGAGTAACTCGATTTTTCTTTTCATTTTTTTCAAAAAAAATACTTTAAAAATTAATTTCATTCATTAGATGAAAAGTCCTTATATACCCATGTGTAAAGGTGAATCAGATACACGGCTATTTGAGAAATACATCGAAGATCCAATACTCGAATCGGCAACAGACAAATATCAAAACATGTTCATCAATTTTTAGAAAGACTTTCTCCTCTTTTCTTCATCTATTAATATTGTGATCATTGATAAATGATTTTATTGATTATTTCCCACAATAGTTTATTGTTTAATTATATTAATGAAGAAGAAGAAGCAAAAAAACATGTCTCGCTAATTATCCTTTTAACAAAGAGAGATTTTGTTTTTTATTGTGCATTGTATATTGCAAAAAAACTCCTTTTTTCACATTGAAAATAAAAACAAAAAAAAACAGTTTAGTTGATTAACCTAAATCATGATGAATAGTATTTCATTGAAATAGTTTTTATTAATGAATAAATAAATAAAATACAATTAAATAATCTTTTTTTTCTCTCTAAATTTGACAAGGTAATTTCGCCATATCGTCCGAAAACAAAATCAGCTGGTGATACGTCACAATTTGAGCCATGTTCTGAAGATGAAGATGAGGCTGAAGATTTTGATGTGACCCAATTAAATGAAGCTGAACTAGAAAAGTTTACTGAGTTTATATAAAGAGAATCGTAAAACTACCATAATTATGAACAATTTTATTATAAATTTTTTAGTACAATAAATTTTACAAATAAAAAAATGATTTGTCGTAAATTCACATGATTTGACTGTTTGGGGGATTGAATGGAACACATTTACTGAATAAGCATCGTCCATAGCAGCAATTATACTTGTTTATGCAATAATCATTTAGTTTGGCACAACTTCTAAGACCCATCAGGTTCTTCAGGCACTTCAGCATCAAAAATTAATTCAAGATTATAAGGATCAACACTAGGATCATATTTGCAAGTTTTTCTCTGGCAAAAACCAGAACAACACCATGAATTGTGCATGCAGTATGTGCTTGATCTTTTGCAATTAAATTTGATACACTATTCAGAATTTAAAATATAAAAATGGACTGTTTAATTAATATTTATTTTTGTTATTCGAATAACTACTTGAAAGTAAATACACCATTTAATAATGTAATTTAGCGTTGAAATCAAGCAGATATTTGGAATAGTTAGATTCACTCACTGCATTTAACTGTAGCAATTCCATCGATAATAATATAACCAAAAGAATTTTTTCATGCGAAAAAATCATGGTTCTGTTTTAGCTCAGAGAAATATTAGCATTTATAGAGAAATGTAACTAATTGAAAAATTGTATATTATTAAAAGAATTGTTCATAATGAAGTTAAGGTTCAACTTGAACCGTTCAAGAGAAACTGTTAGGTCTTGATCATTTTTGAAAAGATTGTGGAAAGATGATTATTTTGCCAATCAGAGCAACCATTGTCGAGAAAATTATCAAAGTCATAAATGTATTCTTGAATCTTTTCTTCTTGGAGCCTGGCAAAGGTTTCATTGATTTCAGATGGAATGTTAATCCTAGAAATTATTCAAAAGTATTATAATTACTCATTTTCGGAGGAAATCTTTTTGAGACTAGCTGTATAGGCAGTAAAACTGTTTTTTGAAAACGGTAACATTTCCTTGTTGTTTAGCTAAAATAAGGAGAACATTAAGGGAAAGTAAAAGCCTACAGAGATTATGATGGCGCTTTGGTTATTTTCATCAATCTTTTCGGCTATCTTAACAACCGAGATAGGAACTTGATGAGAATTCATTTGTTCACTTCCATAGTAAACACCGATGATTTTCTTATCAGTACCAGTTATCGAAGCATCAACTTTATTCAGAGCCAGTTCCAACATTGGACAAAGATTTTTATAATCATGAAATAGTGGAACACAATCAACAATATTCACATTCGTAGTATCAGTAGAAATTCCAATTAAAAGTCCTAAAACATTTGTGTATTGATATTTGGAAGAATGCAACAATAACTTGAGGATAGCATTATGACTTAATTCGATTGACTCAGACATTAGAATCACCTAATTAACATAACAAAAACATCATTCATGTCCTGTATTTGTTTAAACAGATTATGTTAGTTTTCGTTGTATTTTAAATTTATTATTCACAATAAATTTAACAGATCATCTGTTACAGATGATTTGTATTGATAATAATTCAAGATTTTTCAATCAATTTCAACTTATACATATATATATTCTTTCTCAACTTTTATTTAATCACTATTTTCGTAGTAAAATAACATTAATTATTTATAGTAAAAAATATAATTTATTTTCTAAAGAGTTTGAAGAGTGGATGTTTATGATCTCTTGACTTTTTGATTTGACTCTCCATGTATACAGCTTGATCTGCTCCTGAAATAGAGTTCATACTCGTTACAGATTTATGGAATGTGGTCTTGGCTTTCTTATCAGGTCCACCCTCATTTGGAAGTTGTTCTCCAATAGCATCATCATCAGTAGTAGCCAAAACTCTCATCAACAGTTGCTGCTGCTCTTGTTTTGTACCTAATTTCATATTTTCTTCCTTTTCCATTCCATCAAGGTGAGTAATAACTTTGTAAGCATAACCTTGATTGACAAGAAATCTTTGTCGCTTCAGAGCATATTGCATTTCCATAGTATCTTTAGATACAAGAGAATAAAAGAAAGCATTATAGATATCAGGATTCATTCCCTTCTTCTTTCTAAGGATACGACCAAGACGTTGAGCTTCTTGTCTTCTAGATCCTCCGTGCATACTTATTTGAATTAGAACATTTGCTTCAGGCAAATCAAAACTATTATCGGCAACTTTTGAGACAAAGATTGTTGAAACCTAATTGCAAAAAGAATTCTTTGAGAAAATACATTGTAAAGGTTTTTATTATGATTCAGTCAAGGCAAAAACTCACGTTAGGATTGTGCTGGAAATTTTGAAGAATTTGCATTCTTTCAGCTTGTCCTGTAGGTCCATAGAGATATGGCCGACCCATAGTTTTCGCGTAATATTTAAGAGCAAAAACATTATCGGAGAATACGATAATTTTATCTTTTCGACGCTCATGAAACTTTATAAGATATTCACAGGCACGAAATTTATTAGGGTTCATAACAGCGAGTAGAAGCTTTTTCATCGACTTCATCTGCAAAAACTCCTTATAGAATTCAGGACTCATGGGACACCAGACTTCTGCACATTGGACTTTAGCGATGAATCCACCTTTCATAAGTTGAAGCCAGTTAGCCTCGTACAGTTTCGGGCCAACGAGAAAATTAAGATCTGTGATTTTATCATCCTCTCTGACTAGGGTTGCAGTTAGACCGAGTTTACAATGAGCCTGCACAAAGGTCAAGACACGACGAAACATTTTAGCAGGAATTGTGTGGACCTAAACGAAAAAATCTTAATAAGAAAGAGGAAATTTAAAATTCTTTCTTATGGTTATGGAATAAATGTATTTACTTGCGTCCATGTAAAACTAAAAAGTATACAGTAACTTGATAAATAAGACAAAATCTCTTCCAGCAGACTACATAATAAAATAGTTTCAAATAGTTATCCTATTCAAATTCGCTAATAAAAAAGAATAAAATAAAATGGGCATTGAGATATAGTGTTACATTGTATTGAATTTCTCCAACGAAAAGTATACTAGATGATTTATACTCATGGATGATAATATAGATGTATGCAACTAAAGAATAGAGATTAAAACCCTGTTTGGAATTGGTTCAGGCCAAAAGAATGAAACAAGAAATAGAGCATTTTTTGGCTCTAAAACCAGTTATCTTCTAAACTATAAGAGATTGTATTATGATAGAAAGGTCTCATCAAATAGGTTTTCAAAAAAAACGTTCTAAATAATTTTAAAAAATATTTGAATAACATTTTCAAAAGATACCCCCACCCGACTTTAAGTAACTCTGGTTGGTATCGGTGAAAAGCTATCTTTATGAATCATATACATAATTTTGTAGCTTAATAAATTTCCTTTGTATTGAAGTGTGAAAAAGCATTTTAAGAATCTTTTAGTTCAAATTATCACTCAAGAAAGTGTTCCACGGGTGGAAAAATGGGACATGAAGGGTTGAATAAAAAATCTTATATTATATTAATCATAATAATTCTAATATAGAGAATCTGGACTACAGATGTAATGTGTCGTCAAGAGAATGTCTTTTTATTTGATCAAATCTCTTGAGATGTCCTTCAACTTGAAAAACAGTACCATCTGGCTTAAAGAGAAAGAGAACTTGATTTCTCTTGTATTTGCAGAGGGAGATAAAATAAAAATGATCATATGAAAGATGAAAAGAGTGATTACAGAGATGAAATCTTTGATTGAGAGTGGATTTGGTGTTAAATTATAATTTTTCCATAGTAATAATTACAATCGATACATTCTTCACGAAAAATTCATTCATTATATCTCTACTGGGATGCATTTCATTTATCACAAACCATTGGAGAAGGAAAACACTCTTTTTATAGTTTCTTTTAAAGTAAAAATATTTGTATTGCCTTATTTTGAAAAGCGTTAAGATCAGTCTTCGTTTATTTAAATATTCAGAAGATATTAAAACCAACTATTTTCAATGAAATGACCAGGCATCTAAGACAGGAAGGGCACGAAGCTTCAATTTTATACAAAAATGCAGGGGATGACAGCACAGAAGTTTGGGTGAAGGAGAAACTATTCTTATAATCTTCAACTACCTTGGCCCATATGATTCACGTAATTTATCAAAAACGTCCGAAAATCCGCTTAAAATCATATTTGTTACAAATGTTCATTTCTTTATGGTTCATCAGTAGGGATACATAAATAATGATAAAAGTTTTAAATTCATTGAAAATAATATTTTACAAATTTTTGAAAGAAGTATAGTAAAAGTTGAAAAATATAAGAATATAATGTGAGCTGAAAAAAGACCAAAACTCTTCAATAAATAGCAACAGTGAAGAGAAAAGTGAAAAAGCTCACATAGGCCAGGGTAATTGAAGGTTATAAGAGTATTTTTTCTGAACACACAGGTTTGGTTTAAAGTGATTGATGAAGAATTTCTCCTTCACCCACAAATCTGTGCTATCATCCCCCGCATTTTTATACAAAATTGAGAAATTAGAAATCGAAGCCTCATGATTTTCCTGTTTGATTGATTTCTAGTTTATTTATCTTGGAGCAAATTTAGTTGTAAAATTATTAATTATTATTAGGGCCTCAAAAAGTCCTAAAGAGTCTATTTTTTCCTAAGGATACTGTGGCTCCGAGGATTAATAACATGTTAAAAAAAATTATTTATCATGATCCAGATCAAAGTTATAAAGTCTTAGATCGATCTTATTTTCATGATAATTATTGGAGAGTTTTGGTGTTTTTTTAGCTAACATTATTTTCTGATATTCTTTGACTTTTACTCTTTCTTTCATAATTTGTAGGATATTATCTTGAGTGAATTCTTAAATTTTATCATTATTAAAGTATTGCCACTGATGTTGCTTTATGAAATGTACATATGGCCTATATATATCTTTTTTTGCTAATTTTCTAATGTATGATTCTAAGTGGATTTTCGGACGTATTTGAAAATTTACGTGAATATTACAATCACAAAAGTTTTGATTATTCTCATGTAGAGAATTACATAAAAGGAACAGTAATAACTGTTATCATATCTATAGGTTTCATATTGGGAATTTTGAAAAAGAATTAATATTTTTCCAAGAGATGTAAAAAAAATATAGACAAAAGAAAAATGATTGATATGAATGGATCTTTAAGAGCAAATTTGAACAAGAATTACGAATTAAAGGAGAAAAATGTCATTTATCTTCTAATTAAAAAAGAAAGAAAATCTCCCTTTTATTCTTTAGAAAATGGACAAGGATATGGAGTATTTACTCAAATGTAATGTTTGCGATTAATTTAAGGAAAATCAATCTTTTTCACTGTAAAATATGAATGGGAGAGGATGAAAAACAATGTAACTAACTAGATTAGTGCTCAGGCCAAAGTAGCCTCATTGTTGAAAGAATTGCAGAGAATTCTCAAAATAAACCCAATTATCTGATCTGAAAATCAGACAAGGTTCCAAAATCAAGGATGGAATAAAAATTAACCAAAGATAACAGTAGAATATTTGAAAGGAGTCTATGAAAAATTACAGTAGTCTCTGTATGACATGAATTCAATTAGACAAAAATGAAACAGATTAAAATACTCAAGATAAGAAAAGGAAATTGAATTAACATGAAATAGACACAGAAGACGATTATTACTTTTACGTTTGTATCTCAGATTTATGTTTTGTGTAAAAAGTGACACTTTTTGATTGATCCTACATAGTTCTCGATTGTGATGGATAATACAAACCTGATCCATCTTGAAATATGAATTAATGTCAAGTTTCAAGAGCTAATATTCTATTTGAGTTATATATAGCATTTGAGTGGGGATCTTTCTAATACTCTTCTGTTTGATAGAGTAGCAGTTTATAGAAATGAGAATATATATACATTTAGATAGTTTCACGCTCATATTTTTACAATTTTCAGACTCGATTACTTCCAATTCCCAGAGTTAAAGGATAAATATTAAAACGAGCATAAATAATATATAGTTTAGAAATCTCAAGAGATATCTAGAGTTATAAGTATAGTATTTTTGTTAATCAGAGCACTCTGATTATCTATCTATCTATAGAGAGGAATAAGATAGTTTGAACTGGAATATTCCTTCGAAATAAATGATTTATGACCAAGTTCATTCTTTGGAACAACCACAACGCGCAAGGGAGAGTCAAATTTTAATGGAAAAGTTGACCAGACTCATGTCTGATATATATAGATTAATGAGAGTCTACATTTATAAATAAATAATAGTAATTTCTTGTATTCAGAGTATAAGAATCTTTATTCAAGACTTACACTTTCATTAAATGCTTATTCTAACTATAGCAAATACCTCTGTTCTGAAAATTGAAATAAATTTTTATTATAGCATCAGGGCTCAAAATTATTTGAGATAGATACTGATAATTGGCAATCCATTGAGAAATATGAGGAAAATATGGCAGAGAAAATTTAGAAAGAGATTCCTGAGAAAAACAGTGATTAAGGCTTGTCGTTACAGATTACCTATCAGATTAAGGGAAAATAAAATTCTATGTGTAGGGAAAAAAATCTTTCATGTTGTCTTTTAAGTTGTATTAGGTAAAATGAAAGAGAAATAAATCAGAAGGAATTTTGGCATATGATTTTGATCATAAGAAAGACAAAAAATATTTCTTCTTTTGTTGAAATGAGAAGAAATTTCTGTCCATTTGTGTATTTATCTTATGTGCTCAGAATCTAAAGGAGTTGAAAATAGTCCCTATTAATATTATATAACCAGATTACAAAATAATACTTTTAATCTTGAACGTTTTACAAACCCCTCATCGTTGGGCTCACTATTCTTGAAGACGGCAGGAAGACAATTTTTGAAAGATTTATTGAAAAGTATTTTGAATAAAAAGATAGATAAAACGACAGAGTTCACCTTTGGCACCTTTGTTAGATAAAATCTGTGGTTTGGGTCACTTTCGAAGTCAACTACTTATTGGGTCAAACTTTGAGCTGGAAAGTGGCAGAATAATTAAAAGAAGATTTTCCAGATCAAGATTAGACAAGAAAAAATATTTACTACTACTAAATTTTAAAGATTTATTCGTTTTGGATTCTGATTTCTTGATCCTTTTCACTACTTAATGATCAATGAAATTTCGATACCTCAAATTTTGAATACTGACCATATTTATCTTGAAAATTAATTTTTTTTCAGTTCAAGTCTTATATAATAGGGATATATCATCAAAAACTACATATAGGGGTAGGGAATTTATCAAAACCTACATGTATATTTACAAAATTTACATGGTCTATTCCGGTATATTATCACTTCCTACATGAGTAGTCATCACTTTTAAAATGATGTGTTCCATTAATTACATAATCTACATATAAATTTCATTATCTACATATCCCATGGTCTTAATTACAAATACTACATAGATTTATCAAATTCTACATGTTGATTGGTTAATTTTTTCAAGGGCTAAATGTTAATTAGATGCACCCTTTTACCAGCCATTATTTGATATCTAGTGAACTCTAGATACTCATCTAAAGCTGAAATCAAAGATGAATTAGATGCTTATTCTGTAAGCATTAAACGTCCATATAAAGTTAAAAATTCCACAGCGTAATGTTCGTTCAATATTCGCTTTAATAAACCAAGAGATGGATATTTCTATGCGAGTGCCCAATAATCCTGGAACTCATGCAGATATTAAGATTGAAAAATTTATAATAATAGGATGCATCTAATTAACATTTAGCCCTTGAAAAAATTAACCAATCAACATGTAGAATTTGATAAATCTATGTAGACCAATTAATTAATTAATTAAGACCATGGGATATGTAGATAATGAAATTTATATGTAGATTATGTAATTAATGGAACACATCATTTTAAAAGTGATGACTACTCATGTAGGAAGTGATAATATACCGGAATAGACCATGTAAATTTTGTAAATATACATGTAGGTTTTGATAAATTCCCTACCCCTATATGTAGTTTTTGATAATATAAGTTATATTTGTCATCTTGATGAAAAAATAGGGGATTTTGTCATAGATTCCCAACTTTATGTGTGGCAATCCCTTTCCTTTAAAGTTACTTTAAAATTATTCACAAAGAGAATATAATAATTCTATATACTGAATGAATTTTCTGGGAAATCCCAAAATAAGAGTTTGGTCCATGGGAATTTTAGTCGACAATAAACTAAAGATTTTAATCAGAATAATGGCATCAATTCAAATGATTTCGCGTATACTTTAAATGAATAACTGAGAGATTGAGAACATTTTTGAATTTCAATTGTGTAGTAACTCTGTCATATATAGATCCATAGAGATATTAAATGTGTCTCTATGGTAGTACAAAGAATATAGAGAAAGACCAAAAAAGATTGGGTAGAATTAACAAAAGAAAAAATTCCCTGTCACTCGGTAGTTCATGTTTAGGAGGTGAAAAAGTGTATTACATGACAGGAAGGAAATTCTCCACAACTGAATGAATTCAAAAGTGATGAAATTAGCTAAACGAGTAGAAACACAAAAATTCCAAGACTATATATATAATTTATATATATAAAGAGAGCAAGCGATCGTATAACATCATGTAATGAATGATCAAATGTGTGTAATCCAAAGTAAAAGAGAAGGGGAATGAGAAATGTGTACATTATGATCGGGGGAAAATTAGGAGCTATGAGGTGGGAGGGGTAGGTTTATCATGAGTGGAAAATAAAGAATGAAAGCTAAAGTAAAGAGATTAATCTCTTTGATATGTAAAGTAATTTTAGAAAAATAGACAAGTCAAATGATTGTGTATGCGATAATTTGAATGTAAACTGTGTTTATTGATGTAAATTTTCATAATGAAGCTTGAGTAAATTATATTGCATGATACTCTCTCTAGCATACTCTCCCCCAATGTGAACCAGACGACAGGGGAGTGATTAAATGTCAATGCCCCAATATATGAAATATCACTAGAGAATTTTATCAATGGCGTTCTTTTTTTGTATCTCAATGACTTTATCATATATTGATGAATAACTACTCAAAAGTAAATTGTTGGGATTCAATGAGTTTTACAAAAATCACAATTTTTCATCAGGAATTCGAATATTTAAGAGATTTTCCAGATCATGCTGCCTGCTTTTACAATTTTTGAACTTTGTAGTAGTAAATTTTCGTGGGATTTTGAATTATTCAAATTTCATTGATTTTCAAGTAGTGAGTAAGATCAAGAAATCCAACTCCCTAAGGGTAATGAGATGAATCTGATTCAGCATATTCGGCTTTCTTGTCTAATTTTGATCCTGAAAGACTTCTTTTGACCCTGCTCCTTCTTTCAAATCAATAAAAAATTTAAGCTCGAACTTCAAAAAATAGGCGTCGAATGAAAATTTGAAAAATGTCCATATTTTTTCTTAAAAATAATTTGTATTAAGAGATTGGAAAAGAGATTTATCGAAGCCAAAAGTACATTTCTTGAAGAAAAACTTTTTCTTGATTTCTAAAATCCTCTAAAAAATTCTTGACGAAAAATTTGCAATTTGGGAAAATCATAGTTTCCCAACTTCATATCAGCTTTATAAATACTAATTGCCAAGAAATTGCTCATAGAAGATTGAATTTTATTTATAATATAATGATGAGTAATAAAGTTATTTGATATAAAATCTTGATCCTGAAAAACCTCTTTTGATCGACCTCCAACTTTAAAATCAATAAAAATTTTTGGTTCAAAGTTCGAAAAAATGGGATTTTGGCGCCAAATGGAAATTTGAAAAATGGCCATAGTTTTCATAAAAATAATTTTTCTTCAGAATATATATAATTTATTTTAAAAATAAGACTCACTTCATCAAGAACCATAAGACCCCATTCCTGTCCTCGAATCCATTCCATAATTCTTTCTGCTTCGTAGGATCTTTTGGAGGTGAATGCAATCATGGAATATGTACTGATGCAAATACAGGCATTAGAGCCAGGTCGATCTTTGGCATCTGATGTAAACCGGAGAATTTGGCTATCTTCAACAGTGGACCACATTTTGAATTGATTGCGCCATTGTTCCACAGCTACAGCACTGGTTGCCAAGCAAAGTGTTGGCTTTCTAACTGTACAAACGGCAGTAACACCAACAAGAGTTTTACCAGCGCCACACGGTAAAACAATGACACCAGAACGAGCACGACCATTACCAAACATTTTTCGAAGACTTTTCTCTTGATAGGGTCTCAGAGTTGTGCTAGCCTTGAGATCAATTGCAATATCCTTGTTAATTTTGTCTTGTCTAAAGTCATACTCAGCCAAGAGAGGAATTTCCAGCTCAACACATCTCTGCTGAAGTATTTCAATTTGATCCTGACTCATTTCAATAACCATAGTCTGTTGGGGATCGTTATCCTTACTGGCAACTTGCTCTTCCTTCTCGTTTTCTACGCCGATTTTAGTGACGTCAATTTTGTCATTATCCCCAATGAATGCATTTGGATTTGTTTGGCCATTTTTGAGTAGAGTACCCCCAGCAGCTTCTTTATTCTCTTGCAAGAGTTGATCTTCTTCAAGAGCTTCTTCCATAGCATCCATTTGTATGTACATTTGAAGAATCTGAAAAGAAAAATATTCATTTTATGAATACAGCTGGAAGAAACTATGTCACAAGTTACGAGGACAATAGAAAGAACCTTTGTTTCTTGAAAATTTATGCTGACGAAAGAAGAGCTCTTGTCCTAAAATATGCACATTTCCCTAGAGTCCTCTTGATAAATAAAAGAAAAATTATTCTCAAGATATTTTAGTCAGAAATTTTTCAAAATTTATAATCAAATTATAAAAAGTTAAATATTCTGGACGTATATTGGAAATTCGCTAATCAAATTTATAAGATTCGTTCAAGCACTAAATTTTACACAGATAAATGGATCATTTTTCGAGTCGCACTCCTATAGCTCAATTCATTCAGTGGAAAAAAAGGAAAGTTTTTAATGGACTTGCAATTTTTAACAAGAAATCATAGCGCGCTAAATTCAAAATTTAATAAACTAAAATATAATTTTTTAAACCAGAAATTGTTGAATATTATAACTTCACTAAAGGTGGAGTTGACACTCATGATCAGTTAGTTTGTACAAGTTAAAGATCTACTAAGCGATGGCCACGGTCTCTGTTTTGGAAAATCTTGGATATATACTTCACCAAATGAACCTATTCAATGAAATAATATAAGAGGCTCATGATTATACATATAGCAAAAATACCCATGAAAAATTTGGATTAGTTTATATTTCCTAACTTTTCGCTAAGGAAACCTTACTTTCAACTAAATTTGAAAACAAAACAAATCATTTATGAATAATATTTATACTAATTTTGAGCAAAAACATACTAAATCTGAAAACAGAACTCAAGGACATAAATTATGTCACATAATATAGATCTGATTTTTCAATTTAAAAACATACGTACTAGTTTTGCAAATACCCTAATTTTTTTCCATTGAAAAAACCAATATTAAAATGAAGGGGTAAAAATGGACCCCAGAGGTATTATTTGTAATTTATACATTGTACAGGGCGAAGGTTAATGAATTCGATAATGAACGAAGTTAATGAATAAGGCTAAATTTATCTGTTGAAATGTCCGCAAGCATTTAGATTAATACGCATTTAATTTTAAATTAGAGAATATTTTAAATGTCAGAGTTAAAGCTGAACAAGTTAATTGAGTGATGTAGCTGAAGAATGAACGAAAAAAAGTCCAGTCCAAAATACATTGCTGTTATTTATTAGTAGATTAATGCAAATCATCTGTTTTAAATTTCAGCCTAAATGAGAAATAAATTTCAAAATAATACAGTGATATCGGAGAGTAGAAAAAGGAATAATAAATTGAAAAAAAGGAATATTTTATAATTCACGTCATTGTCAATGGGAGCTGAATGCGAATAGTGAGATCTGCTGATAGCTATTTTTAAGAAAAGCGGAAATATCTATCGAAAATATATTGAAATAATCCTAAAGGTAAGTATATCCGTGAGTAAAAGAATCATAGGATGATCTGAATTCGACTCTACAGGAAATGTATTAAACCATCATATTTAACGTATTCCCACTTAAAATTACCTTCAAATACAAATTTCGATAATGAGACTTAACCTAGTACACCTTTCTACATCGAATGATAACTAGTGTGAGCACTATGCTAAGATAAGTATTTTTTCTTCGAACAAATCACGAGGGTTCATACTTAGATGACGTCTCGCAAATTTTTGAAGGGAAAAAATCATTCTGCATTATGTTGATGCCCATTTTTCTTATAATCTCCCACCGACATGATAGCGGAGAAGCATTTTTGAGACATTTGTCTTATAGATCAACGAAAAGCTGAGCATTTCTCAGAGAAAATTTATTTCATTTTTCAAGTGTCGCAAGATTTGGAGATTCTCAGACTGATGATTGACTACTACAAGGGAATCTCAGAGAAAAGAATGAGATTTTATCCTCTCCTACTACATGATTGAAAAATTAGAGTGAATTTTTTCTTCAAGATGAAATTGCATAAAACTCAAGTATCTTTTAATAATTTGATTTACATCTTACAACACCTGAACGAAACATGAGCATTGTCTTCACCCTCATGTTAACGTCGGACAGCAATATTTCCCACAAATTAGGGGGGTGGGGTAACAAGCGAATATAGAAACTGTCAATGGGGGAAAAGAGGGTAGCTGTATAATGCACTAATTTTGTTGTCCAACACTCACTTCAGGACTGTACTGTATATTACGTGAAAACAATGTGCTATCATAATAGAGATGATGAACAAGATAAACAGAATAGTGTCTCATACGTTTTGTCTCTATTGAGGGAGAGAATGTGTGAAATATAAAAAGGGATCCCTCTGACGAGAGATTGAAAGTGGGAATGAATAAATTATAAAATCAATCAGTGATGGGGAAGAATTATGTTACTAACAAATAATGATCCGCTCTCCTTTTTTTGTAAGAAATAATTAATCATTAAAACGTTTTAAAAGGAAAAATGAAGACTGACACAAGTCAATACTGGATTTCTATCAAATTTGAAATGGTAATGTCTCTTTGAACAAGAGCTCTTGCTTGTGGAAATTAGGAAATCTGATAGCCGAATCTATCAACTAATAAATGTCTCTTAGTTTACTCGGTGCTTCTTGAAGAATTTAAAGTATTTAAGAATATGTTGCCAACGTTTACCATTAGATGATTAAAAATATTATTCAAATTTTTATTTAGCACTGTATTCCCATTTTTTCAAACTTTAAGTGTATTTTTTTCTGGTTTAAAAGTGGGAGGGCGGTCAAAAGAAAAAGCAACTTTATTTTAAAAATATTTGATTACTTGTATAGTCTTGAAAAAAAAGAAAAAAGAGAGTACTTATAGAATTATTGTGGCACGGAAATATGGCATAGAAATATGAGAGGTACATTTTTAATAACGATGATGATGTCGATGAAAAGGAGTATGCGTGACGTGCTTAAATATTTCTGGTCAGTTTGATTATATATTTTTCTTTCTTTAATAATTTTTTACTACGATCAAGATTAAAATAGACTCAGGGAAAAAAGCAGAAAAAGAATTCAATGAAAGATTTGATATAAAAGGGAAATATGAAAGGATTCTCAAGTGAAGGCCCTCAATCTCTCTCTCTTTGGGAGGGAAATTGTAAATGGAGCTTTTCTCAATAGTTGAACACTTTGAATAAGAATAGAATACTGTGTATATGAATGTGGGCATTTGGGACAGTTCTCAATCGACCCGGTAACCAAATGGTTTGTTGATACGCTAATCACGAATTTATAATTATTTTAGTACATTTTCGTATCAGACTAATATGATCTTTCCTAGTCTAACACAGTTTTTGTTCCTAAATTGGCAAAAGACTCATTCAGGCAATTTGACACTTGAATTCTCATGGTATTTTACTTTTTCATAAACGTTTCAAACAAAAATATAGACTTTCCTTTGAACTAAGTAAGGTAGTTTGATATTATTTTGCTTTTATGAAAAACTTTTCCAAGGGTACAAACTTGAATCACTAGTTCATGTAATTATAATTGAAAATTCTACGATTAATGAGATGTAGATGAGAAGAGATGACAAACACACGATCTATGTGCATCTATGTACAGAGTGTAAGAAAAGAGGAGTAGGGAAAATCTTTATTTTTTCTTGAATTAATTAATGCCTAATAAATAACATGTTGTTGTTGTACTGAATGCAAATGTATGAATGAACGTGAAATATTTTTGTCCATCCAAGCATCGATAATAATGATTATGAAAAAAAGACAATGTTAAGAGTGTTAGTGTCCCTGAATGAAATTTAGATCGTGTGTGTGTGTGTGTGTGTGTGAATGATAAAAATCAAAATTTAGACTATTCTTAGGATGAGACTTTGTAAAAGAGTTTAATGAGCAGTAAAAATGAAAATGAAGATTATGGAGAAAAAAAAACACAATAAAAAAACAAATTGAATAAAAGAAATTGATAAAGGAATTATAGATGGAATGGTGGGGTGGAGAGAGAGATTAACATGTGTGAAAGATCAAAGGATTAAACAAAACAGGAAGAGAAAATTGAGAATTTTAATCTGTATTTTTCTATAGTTTGATGTGCATTTGCATACTGCTGTTTTATTTTTAATAAAATTTAATAGATAATAAAAGTAATGAGGATTTGGTCAAAAATTGATTGTGAGATTTGAATTATCATCAACTGAGATGAATATTAGATATTAAACTAAAGCTGGCCGAACAAATGAAACAGTTAAATACTGATATTTGACACAAAGAATTCAAATATGGCCAAAGAAGTTTTCATATGAATGCTATTTTCGAAGAAAAAGGTAACATTTTAATTTTAATCAAGGATTCATATTACTAAGGTTGTATGATATAAGAAAAGGAAAAATAATATCCCATAAACTGAAAAATAAGTAGAAAAAATTACTTTCAAGAAAATTTAAGGGATTTTGAGTAGAAAAATAGTCTTTTTCCGTAAATTGTTGCAAAATTTTTAGTCAATCTTGTGTCAACAAAATTTCTAATTTTTGTTTAAATTTTTTTTTCATGATAGAAAATGACCCTTCAACTGTTCTTGAGCATATTTTACTAAGTACATACATGTATATCCTTTTAGTTAAAATTTGAAATTCATGAAGAAATATTATCTAACAAAAAGCTACGATCTAGGTGCTATTTTCTTACATGATGAAAGCTCGATATCAGGAATATGGCTATCAATTCATAGAAAATTGTGGTTGGTAGCTAGTTGAGGGATACTATATTCTGAGATTAAATTTGAAATATAGTACAATAAAGTACAACGATTTAGTACAGAAATAGTACAATGTCATATTTTAATAGCAAAAGCTTGGCTAAATTAAAATTCGAGAAGCTCAAAGGAAAAAGAATGATACCAACTAATTCGTATTGAAAAATCAGCAAATTTATCCTCCTGAAGAATTACTTTAAACAATATTGGCTAATTATATTGAAACTTTGGTAGGTAGAAAAAATTATTTTTAGTATACTCCATGGTGTCATGATAATTTGATCGAGGTCGAATTATAATTATCCCATACGCAAGAGTAGATAATAAATGAGCAATTTGCCTATTAATCAATAGGGAAAAAACATAAGTGATAAATTTTGGTTGAAAATTCAATATGCTCAGTAGAGTGGAAAATATTTTTCCTTCAGGAATGAAAGATATATTACCCCTTTATTTGAGTGTAAATAATTCAGGACTATTTTTAACCATTCTCTAATAAGACGTTTTCAGAAGGCATAAGAAGTATTTTATGATTTTGCAAGTGTGTTATTAATAATAAGTTATTATGTTAAAAGAGACTAGATAAATTCAGAAAACCTTGTTAAATATTTAAGAAATGGACAAAATTGGTTTAAGATCCATTGACACTTAAATATTCTTGTTAAAATAATAGAAACTATAGTAATTTTTAGATGGAATCATTTTTAAATAAAAATTTATGTTTATAAAATAATGCATGAATAATAAAAGGGATATAATAAATGAAAAAATTCAGTTTTTATAATCAGGAGATACTTATAGAGGAAAGAGAATACTAAAGAAATGGTATAGAGTTTGAGAAATCACACGCGAAACATGTCTCTCTTATGAAAGATGATATTTTCTTTTGTGAAAATTCTAGTGGGAATATAATGATATAAATAATTTACTCTTTTCTACATTAAAAAGATTGTAATATTCGAGTGTAAAATATATAAAATAAGATTAGCTCCTTTTGTTTAGAATTATAGAGATAAGTTTTGCGTGAATTTTTCTTGTTTAGAGATTAAATGAAGAAAAAAGTTTATTTTCAAATCTTCCTCACTTTTGAATCAAGATTGAGAATTGTATTTCCTTGGATATTTTTGGGATCATTTTGTTGATTCGAAGATGGATTCTTATCATCATTTTGAACAGGTTCCAAGCCAAAATCGTTTAGTTTATACATGTGATCTTCCAGAAGATCTGATTCGATTGATGGATTTTTTACAATGCAATTTTTTATGACAGGATCAGCGATGAGCTTTTTAAGAAAGTCTTTGAATCGGCTCTCTACAAAGTAGCGGCCTCCACGCAATACTAGTTTTGCCTTACCATAAGAAAGAGTACAACACTGAATGTACTCAATGATCCCTTGGGGTAATTCCGTTTTGCACAACCTCCTGAGGCATCCAATAATTTCATCTGTGCGAAGACCAACAGATACAGCAGCATACAAGGAATATGATGTTAGTTTGTATTCATGAATATTTTCTGGTCGACAAACAGGTTCACTTATAGCGATAAGAAAGTCTTCAGCTTGCTTTGAAATTGTTGAAAATGTTTCAAGGAATATGTGCCCATCAGGACCAACCCATAATGGTCTGTTCTGATGATCTGTCCGTAGGCTGAGGAGATTTCTCAAATCCTTGGCACCGAATTCATCTTTTGGAGTTGTAATCGTTCCATCTGATAAATAAATTAAGTTTTCTTAAGATTTTAAAATAAAATTCTACAAATCATGTGTATTTCTGTTGGAAAATAAAATAATTTAATCATGCTAATGCTAGTTTTTCTTGAAATTCTGATCTACTACGACAACACCATAACTTGAAATGCTTGAGGGATTAGGAGCTAGGAAATTTTTTTCCCCATCAACTTTGGAAAAGAAAAATTTCATGAATTTAATTGAATAAAAATTCGATCAATACAACTAGAGTTTAGTCAAAATAGCTTAAATGATAATTATTTTTCACTATAGAGTATGGTTAGAGTATAAGTTACAAAGTAAAGCTATAGATTGTAAAATCATATTTTGGGCATCTGGGTTGTGGTTTTATTGAAAAATACATAAATAAATCTAGAAAAAGTAAACGTTTATAAAAGATTTTTTCCACTTATCCAATTTATCAGGGTACCTTGTGTATAATTTAATAAAGAAATGTAGAAAAGATAAATTTACTCAAGTGTAGCCTTTTACAACTGATAAGTTCCTTCTAATAAAAAGATGAACATTTAACAAGAGAGGAGTTTGCATTGATAAATTTCGATAGACAAAAATAAAAGTGAAACAAAAAGTGACAGTCCCTTGATTATGTTATTTCACTTTGGGTAGTATGCTCATGAGTTTTTCCATCAATTTTTGATAATTACATACAGTTAGTTGGATTAATATTATATTTACTTTGATCACTAGGGCAATGGACAGGGGAGACTATGTTGAAGAAAACTAATAAATTAACATTAATTATTCTGATACAGTGAAGAGAAATTTTTATTTTTAAATGCAATAGAGTAAGTTGACCATTCTTTTGGTAAGTAATAATTTTCTTGAAACATTTATTATTATTTTGCCAGATACACATTTTCTTGTTATGCCTTTGTTAGAAAAATCTTGAATATGGAAGAAATTTATTATTTTCAAAGTTGCTAGACAAATAAAAACTCACTAAAGCTGTATTGATCTTTAGATAAATATTTGCAAACAAATTTCACTTTTTATCTAAATTCAAAGTCCGATAGTACACTTTCTACAATATTCAAAGATGGGATTTTCAATTGAATGGTTTAAAACAGTTTAATATCAAGACTATGGACTTGGTTTCTCAAGCTCTACCTAATTTATATCTAAACAGGACTCTAAGAGAACAATCTCTCGTTCGTTATCTTTTAGAAACTTCTAATAAAGTTATTATTTATTTTAATTCAAATTAAAGAGATAAAATATATTGATGAAATCATTTCCATAGTAAATATTTTAATATTCCATACCAACCAGAATTTATGGCTAAATTAAATATTTTTTATAGGCGAAATTTGAAAATAAAAGTCCTCAGAGATAGCTTAATTCCTATTAAAAAAATATCCCAAGATTACATTTTATATACAGAGTTCTCTTACCAGAATTTCCTTGACTTTTATTTGTACGTGACATGACCCTGGCCTCATCCCTATCAGCAAGTTTACCTTCGAATTCCTCATCATCTTCGCTCTCATCAGAGTTGTTCAAATCTTCGAAATAAGTGTCTTGAGAATCTTCGTTAACTGAAGTAACAGAATCAGCCTGACGTGTATCAGATTTAGCAGATCTCTTTACAGCACGTGTTTTTGCCATTTTAACTAGAAGAACTAGAATATAAAATCAGCTAAAATTTATCAAGTGAACCCTAAGCTAAGTTATTTAGATCGTATCAACTATTAAATTTTATACAGTACATCATTTTGATAACATAATGATAGGGAAGCATGAGAATATAAGTAAACTCGAAGATTTTAGCTTGATAAAAAAAGATCATAAACAGTGAAGAATCAAAAGATCCCAAAGGCCAAATTCAATTGGCTGATAAATTGAGTAACCAATTAAATGGATTTTGAGCAAAAACATAATCCTAATTTAGATGTGATAAATAATATTATAGCTCACAAAAATAATGTTTTAACAGAATTTTGTAAGTCTTGTGATATTTTTCAAGAATCATAAAATTTTTTCAAAATCTCATGATTTATAATTTTTGAGTACAATATGCAAATCATCTTTTTATGTGCATTTACATTTCTCCAAATTTTTATAGGAAAATGACTCATAAGATAACGGAAAAATGTAATTTGGAAGATTCAAGGCTTGTATTTCTAGGACCGTCAAAATCGGGAAAAACAACTCTCATCAGAAGGATCCTCGGCCTTTCTCAACTTCAGGATTACGTCCCGACAATTGAAGATAATCACTTTAAGGAATATATAGTTAACGGTTGCTTATGCAGATTGAATATTTATGATACAGCGGGATGTTACAACTATCCAGCCATGCAGAGAATTTGGATAGAAAATGGTGAAGCATATGCTCTAGTTTGTTCATACGATGATGAAGATTCAGTAAGAATGATCCAACAGCTTATAAAGGACATATCTCAAGAAAAGGAAAAATTTCATCAGATTCCAGTTGTTGTTTGTATCAATCGAATGCATATTATTCGACAAGAAAGAAAAATTTTGTTAGAAGATATCAGAGCAGTAGTGGAATCATTTAAAACAAAAAACAAGATTTCAATTATTGAAATAGATGCAGAAGTCGGGACGAATGTAAAGTTAGTTCTAGAGGACTTATGGAGACAAAAATCTTCCAAATCTTCAACAGGGACAGAAAAGGCATACCCTCTAAAGGAGAAAGAGATTAGAAGACTAAGTGCAAATACAATACCAGAACTGGAAATGACCTTTGGAAGAAAAAATTCATTTTTCGATGACATGAAAAGGAGATATAGCTTGAATAATTTAACCAAGAAAAATTCAAAGCTTAAAAAGAACAGCCTAACCGGAAAAATACAAGAAGAGAAGATGCCTGAAAATAGTATAACTAATTGTAACATATCTTGAAGAATTCTTAACTCACGTTTTCAATCAGCTACACTAATAATAGGATTTATGAAATTAACTGATAACTATTTTAAAAAGCCATCTATTTAAAACAAAAAAAACAAATCTTATTTTTTATTGTTTTGATGATTGTCAAGTATTTTTTAATTTCAAATTAACCATAAATGTAAAAAGGCATTTTGCCTAGCTCTTAGAAAAAGCAAACGTTTCTTGAATCAATCCTGAAAGTTTAATTCTCAATCAGTCTATCTTTATCAACTTGGAGAATTACACTACCCTTACGATTTTCTTTTCACTCTTACTTCAAATTAAAATTTGTATAAAGCTAATAATTTCAAATTTTTTCTCTTTTTAAATTGTGTTGATTTAACCTTCTTCATCAGTCTAGCATCAGAAATCTAATTGAATTGCCCATGGTGACATCGTGACCCTGACATGTTGAAGTCCTGCACGCATCTTCAATGAAGATTCTTCATTTGTTAATATTTTTAATTTGTTGTAAATAATTCAGAATAACATTATTTTAAACTCAAATAATGATTGAGCCACGATTTGTGACTTACTTATTGAAAATAGTTTACACAAATTCATTGAAAAGTTTTCAGATTCTACAGTATCATAAAATAATCTGAGCAATGATCAATTAACACAACTTGGCCAGTTTCGAGTATAAATAATCGATTTTCCTCAAATATGGATCTTTTTTCAAGCGATAAGATTGATGTTCGTTCCCTTAAAGTTTACATCGATCCAAAAACATATACAAAGGTTGACGAGTTAAACAACCTCATGAAGTATGAAAGCCAACACTTCAAGTGTTCAGCAACCCTGGAAATTGACGATTCTTTTGCAGATCGTAATTGGACCTTGGGTTTGATACAGGCCTGTGATAATATGTTTCTTGAGAATCGGTACGGTAATCATGGGAGTTCTTTTTGGGAGTTTCATCCTCTCAAAAGTAAACGACATACCATGGTTAATGATAGTGATGGTCGTCAATACCCTTTCTACAGCTTACTTACAAGTAGAGTTGAGATCAATCGGGGCTCTATAAACAAAACTCAAGTTAAACTTCACTATGAGGATCATTTCTTTCCGACTGTCGCTTGGAAATTACCGTATTACAATAAAGTTTTTCTAACTGAAGTCATTAGAAAACAGGACTTTTGGGTTTGGTTAGTTGCCATAAAAAGAGGTTCTCAAAAGTCCTCAAAAATGGACAAATTCAACTACTTCAATGATCAAATTTACATTTTGAAAACCATGAGATGGAAATATAATTTGAGCTTAGAGTTTGATCCTTATTCTTCATACGGCCAACGACTAAAAGCTATTTACGATACTCAAGAAGAAGATCCTTATATCCTTGAGGAAAACACCCAAATTCCATTGTCAGCATTAAGTGCACCCCACTGTAATGCAGCTCAATCATTGATTTGGTATCCTAATCATATAAAAGATAAGCCGAAACTTTTGGTACCTCCTAAGATAAGCATTGTCCCATGGAATACATGGAGTCTAGATATGACTCACGGTCGAGGCTTCAGTAATAGGAAAAATGAAAACTTTCAAGTAGTCGGCCAATGGGATATAGATTCAGCAATTGGACAAGGCATTTGAGAGAATTAATTTCAAAATTTTATTTTTTTTAAAGACCGGAGAATAAATTATTTTTGATAAAACCAAATTAAATGATGAGATTAAGTACTTTAGCATCTTCATCAGACCTTAAAGAATAAAATTTATTATTTTTGAACAAAAATTTTTTTTCATCAATAATCATTTAGTATGCAATGCATTAGGAAGAATACATCAACCAATTTCATACAGAAATTCATGTGTTTGCAATACAAAAATGTTTAATTGGGAAGATAATTAAGAATAATTCAAATATCTGCTCAAATCGATCGTTGTTGTTTCTCATTATTTTCATCTTGTCTGGAAAATTTTTATTGGTTAGTTGAATATCTCTATTCTGATTGGCCTACCAATATACATAGTCAACCACATTCACTCAGATAGATTTGGAAAGGAGTAGTTTAGACTTTATTTTTCAGAAGTTATTTTTCCTCAGATTTCTCTCGACTATTAAAAATGAATTAATTAAACATGTTGACAAAAGAAGGAAACCATATCGATGGATCAT
Organism: Gyrodactylus bullatarudis; assembly: GCA_012064415.1. NCBI lineage: Eukaryota > Metazoa > Platyhelminthes > Monogenea > Gyrodactylidea > Gyrodactylidae > Gyrodactylus > Gyrodactylus bullatarudis. Next base: position 453,470 of record SSNU01000313.1, read on the forward strand.
GGATCCTATCAGTATTCATTGATACTCTTGGCTTGGAACGTAAAATAAGAGTTATGAGTGATTGGTCTATCACCAGAGTGATTAAAAAGACAACTGAAGGTTTAAAACCGCCACAATTGATATTGTACAACTCTTTTGTTGAAGGAGAACCTCAGGAGAGATCTGTTGTCAGCTTTATCGAGTACAATTTTTGGTGGCCTGATAAAAAAAAGTGGCTCCTTCACCATGGTTCAAGTCTTTCACAATATGGAATTCAAGCAGATACCTGGCTGCGTTTCACTCCGACATGTGGACCAGTTAAAATTCAACTTCCCGATCTTCAAGAGAGAATTTTTCCCAAAGTAAACTTTTCAGATCCTATTTTTCGAGTCGTTATGAGTTTATGCAAAAGTTTAGGAATTCGATATCCTGAGGAATTATCCCTTCAGCAGCCTTCAACAAATTTCGATCTTAAGCGTTCACGATATGATGACGCTCGCGAATCCGGTCGTAAGAAGAAATATTATCGAAGTCAGACAATTGATCATAAATCCATGACGCGAAGTTCCCAGAGTCCCCGGCCTAGGAGCTATTATGGTTCTGATTATACCCTCAATGATATAGAAAACGTAAAAAGCGATACTACCATTGATGGGATACGGAAGAAAAGCATCCCGAAATTTGGTCCGCCAAAGATTCGTGATTCAAATAGTACAATCACAGGATCAACTTATTTGAATGCTGTCGACTCAAAAGCCAGCCAAAATCAAGTAATTTATCAAGAGACAACCTATTCTTTTGATCAAACTCTCGTCAGCAGTCCGTATAAGAGTACACTAGATACATTAAATAAGACAAATTGTCCAAATCTTCGACCGACTGATCTCATTCAAAAATGTCGCCTCTTTTCTAATTGGCTTGACTCGTCAAAATCTCTAATGGAACAAGGCTATGAAAACTTTCAATCGATTGAAGCGAATCTCACCAGGAAGGAAAATTGTGAAACAGTCTTTGCCCGGCCTCAACAGCCAACCCTTCAACTTCGTTTCAAGTATGGAATTTCTTACGATCTTAATCCAAAGTATGATCATATACGGATCAACCAATTGTACAACCAAGCCAAATGGTCTGTCCTTATGGATCAACTGGATTGTTCAGAAAACGAAGCAAGTCTCCTGGCTGCAATACAACTTCATGTGAGTACTTTTAAAGATAATTTTAATTCAAAATAAAATCATAAAAATGGGCATATTCCTAGGAAGAAGTAAATTTATGCATATCCAATATTTTGTATAATTTAAACATTAAGTTTGATTATCACATTTTCTTTATTCAAGCCTTCATGAACTTTATGAAGAAATTCTTGGGATTAAGAACATGACTTGAATCTTGTAATGTCAGCATTTCTTAATCAATAAACAATACCATGTTTTATCATCCATTCAGAATAACTAGATATTTTTTGAACAATAATAATTTGATCAGAAAAATTCTTCCTCTTGTCATTTTGACGCCAGAAAGAAGCAAATATGAGACAAATCCTCAATCCACCCCCTTTATTACAGTATTTACCCCTTTTTATTACATTTGAGAATTGTTCATTCATTATCTTCTGTTGAGAGCGAGCAAGCTAGCTAGCGATAAAGAAATTTAAAGTACTTTCTTCTTAACAGAAAAATATATCTCACGTCATTGACTAGAAGAAAATATCGATAATTCTAATGAATATAAAAATGAATTTTCGTCAGCTCGAAATCTTTTAGTTAATAGATAGCAAAAAATGAACAATTTTCCTTTAGGTATTGCTCAGAACTAAAAATAGATTCATCATCCAGGATACCATCTACGGAATAAGGCCATATCATATGGTAAATTGATCATCAATTTATCACATTGCATTAAAAAAAATCCTCCTACATAAATAGATGAAGGAAATTATAATTTATTAGTTTTGATCAATTAACTAAAAAGAAATCTAAGAAAAAGAAAAGGTAATAATAGACAGACAATCTGATAATAATGTGGCTTTCTCTTTTGGGTTATCTTATTCATTAAATGCGCTTATTTAGATATCTGTATATTAAGAAAAGGCTATCCTATGTGATTTGTAGTTTATTCTGATTAATTTTTAGAGTCACTTGATACAAATTTTAAAAAATGATCATGATTTCTATTCGGTCCTTCCAAGTGACATAAAGTTTCTCTTAAAGCTAATTTTATTGAATGAAGTAAAAAATTTCAATTACAAAAGGACTTGTTATTGATTGTGGAAAGTTTTATTTTACAATTTCCGATGATAAGTTAAATTTATCCTCTTCTACAATCAATAGTCCATGATGATCTCTACTCGTGAGATTATTGGTCTAATCAATTATTATTAGAGTTCCTCCTCTAACATCTTTATTTCATGATATTCTCCTTGTATGCATCTTGATGAATATTTTATTGCATCTCGGAAGTAAAACCTCAGGGCTATTTCTGGCTAGTCAAAGATAGAGGAAAACATGTTCATAAACTTGAAAATTTTAAGGTTTTATTATTCCCTTTTCTTCAACCATAAATTCACTTATTTAAGCCTAGTAATGTAACGTTTTTTTTCCGTCTTTATAATTGTGAAGAAAATCTCTTTCAAGATTTGTACTAGTCACTTTGATTTGTGCCAAAACTATTGAATTTATCGATAATTTGTAGAATGTGATTCAAATGAATCTTTCATACATCATACAGAAGACAATCGAAAAATATTTTTCTCGATCAGTGATACTTTATTTATGATATTAACTACAGGCAAGACATATCAAATATCCTCAAAGTTAATTTTTTAAAGTAATCCTTTAGTCTATTAGTAATTTCGATATTTCTAAGATTATCAATGAAAAATTTCATTTGTACTTTTTAGGTGAAACTCGTAATTGTAGATTGCATTACAGTGGTAATTTTTATATTTATATTTGTGAATAAAAATAACCTCTGAATTCCTTATTCAAAAGTAATAATGTTTAGCACACCCAGGAACTTTTCACCTGTATGCTAATTTTTTACGACATTTTATATTTACAAAGAGAAATCAAAAATCAAGAAAAAGGCATATTGCCAAACAGAATGTAATAATCATGAAAGATTCATTTTACTACACTTGGAAATCTTTGAAATGTGTGTTCTTTTGTTTTGGATATTGGATTTGTACTTTGTGAATGCGTTGAAAATTTCATAAAGATTTTGATAACATAACATTATCGTAATGATCTTACTTTTATTTATTATTATAATCTGTAGTGTATAATGAACGTTTTTATATCAAAATGTACATTGTACTGGTAGGAACATGTTTTGGCATTTTCATTAGGCAATCTAATCATCATTTGATGATATTTCCCCTCTTTTGCTTTACACTCTCTAATGCATTGGGAGGTGCTTCATAAATGATCCTTTCAAGAATGGCCTATTATCTGATTCCTTCATTAATTAAGCTGTATAATTTCACAAAATAATTAAAGATCTTTCTTGATGATTAGATGTCTATCTGACTCCTTGTTTTATACTGAGAAGAAGGATTCGCTATTGAATCAATAGAAAATGTCCCTGAAGTCTAAATATAATATTGCCCATTAATCAGAGAATCTCTTGATAGTTTTTTGAGTAAATTTTAGTCAATGAAAAGAAATAAACAAACTTTTGGTAAATTTGACCAAAGCTAAGCTAACTCAAGATAATGCGTGTTAACGAAAAAATCACTGAGATATTTTCACATAGATTTTAGTATAAAAATTTACTTTTTTCCTTTTAGAAAATATCCTCAACGCATATAAAAAATCTTTCCTAATACTTTTGTGAATCATCTGCAATTTTCAAGATTTACTGACCTTAGGAATTAGAAATTGTGCAGCTCTTATCTTGAGATTGGAAAATTTTTTTGATCCAAGGCTAATTTATCATCTTCAATCGTTTCATGTGCTTGTGGTCATTATTGGAAGATGAGATCTATTAGATATGTTACGTTCAAAGTGGAAACTCGTACAGTGTATACACTGTACAACTAATTGGTCAATGTGGAAACTCAGCCTTTTGATGACACCAATCAGATTAGATGAATCAATTTGACATCGGTCAATCTCTGGCACTTTTATGGTTACATTTGTTCCAATAGCGACACTTCCAGCAGTCTTTTGAACCATTTGGTCAGCGTTAACTTCCATTGATCTGTTGGAGTGGAGATCAAGCTGTTCTCTATCGAAGCTTGAGTCGATTGGCATCAGAAGGAAATTTTCTCTATGGTTTTCCAAGTTATCATTCTCAGGATCAAGGTTTTCTTTGTCACTCTCATGTGATGATTCGTAAGGAGAAGAGTCTTCATCTGCATCCGAGATTTCTAATTAAAAAATTAGCTCACAAGTAACAATATATGATCAAGAATAAACTCACTAAAATCATGATTCATGACGAATTCTACCATTGGTTCAGCTCCATACTTAGCCTTGTATGGCGTGTTTTTTATAGTAGAGTGGTAAATAGTATTTTTCATATGCTCTACAAACTTGAGAGCAGAAGCCCATTTAGAATTCTTGGCATCATCAAGAAACGTTCTGAGAATTCTTTTGATATCTCTGTTGGCACGCTCTACAGAACCTTGACTTTGTGAATGTCTGGGCTTGCCATGACAAAAGACCATATTGGGCCAGAAGTTTTTCAGTTATCGGACTATCTTGTTTTTGAATTCACGACCATTGTCAGACTGTAATATTCGTGGTGCGCCATCATGCAGAAATATTTCAATGAGTTTCTCAGACACCTCAACAGAGCTTTTATTCTTGAGAGCTCTAAGTGTCACGAATTTGGTTAGGTGATCCTGAACAACAAGTATGAATTTGAATTCCCCATCAGGTTTGGACTGGAGATCAATTAAGCCCATCTGAGCTCTTTCATTGAATTGCTGCGTGATGATAGGATTGGTGAACAGACCCTTCTTTTTGGTTGTCTTATTTTTTGCAGTCTTCACAAAGATCAAGATAAATACCGATTACTTCCTTGGATATGTTATAATATCTCTGAGATATATTGGCCTTCATATTATTGAGACGACAATGTCCAAGACTCTTGTGTTTAGAATCAACTATGTCAAAGATTTCATGATCCCTCACAAGGACAAGAAGGTTTTCATCTGGTGATTCTCTCTTTTTAATAACGCGCTCTTCTCCATCAATTACTTGAAGATCGTACTTCTTTGTTATCTTATAGAGGTTCTTATCTTCTTTCAATGACTGTTTGGATGCCTTGACTTTATTGATTAGATTACAATACTCCATATCGTTGAGCCTTAAGGAATTTTGGCTTTTTTCTAGTCTGCAGAGGGCTATGTTGAACTGCTCGCGAATAGACATAATGATAGAATGACTCCAACTAATGATAATGTCCAAATTATAAAGTCACCCGTTTCTCATAGGCTGGACCTGGGAAGAGGTTTGTCAACTTATGACCAATGGCATCTCAGAGAGGCGTATGTATGGTTTGATAACTTGAAACTATATCAAGTGTGAAGCCTGCACCTTTTTGACTTATTAAAAGGGTTTCTCAACTTCAAACCTGTGATTTACATGAGACAAATACGCTGTGGTCGAAAACTTGAAATTTAATCAAGCGTGAAACATGTAGCTTTTCTTAGTTGAATGCACTCAGACCAATTTATATCTGCATGGGATTATTGAAAACTGCACCTTATTCAACGAAATAATGCTTGAGACTTGTAATTCAAAATTTAAAAAATTTTTTCAAGTGTACACATTGTACGTTTAGTCATTATGTTCAAAGTGTACACCATCAACCGTTCAATGTGTACACTGAGTTTCCACATTGACCAATAAGTTGTACAGTGTATACACTGTACGAGTTTCCACTTTGAACGTAACAGATACACTTCTATTTCCACATGGTAAGCCGAGGCGATAAGAAAACTAATTGAGAAAACGATTCTGTATGAGATTATAATTTCAATTCCAAATATTCATTATTTATCACTTTTGACAAAGTCAGTTTCCTTATTATTAGATGAAAATTTGAGTATTCCTAATTTTTTCAGCCAAGTGTAGACATCTCTTTCAGACTTTTTTAGTGTAATTATGTAATAGAAATCAAGCTTAACAGAGAAAAAATAAGGAAATTATGTAAAGTTTGAATTTTTCAATGTTGCATGAGCGCTCTTGATCTTAGATAAAGTCTGATCAGATCCAAATTTTGAATATTAGTTGATAAACTATCTATAATTAATTTTTTGTGAAGATCAAGTACTCAATTTTAGTCCCTGAGTAGAGTTTGAGTACACTTGGTTACTAACGAAATGGTTAAATCACTTAAACTTACTTAACATTTTTGATGGGAAACATATACAAAACCAATTGATTGAAATGAAGCGGGCTTTTTTCCAAAAAATAACAACTAAATTTTGTTTTTCAATCATCTTGAAGGAATAAAGATGTCAATTATAATTTTACCGTTTCTGTCTAACATAATAATAAATAAAAGTCTTGCATAACGAAATAAGATCACGATTTGATAAATCTCCATTGCAATATATCAACCTATACATTGGAATAGATATTCATCAATGGAAATCTTGAGAAAAACTAGCCAGGTATCTTAACATTTCCAATTGCCATTAACCAAAGTAATAAACAAGCTTTTTTAATTGTTATTGAAGAATCATCATATTCCTGTTCCATTCTCAGACAAGATTACTAAGAGAATCTCTAATCATTTACAGGATTCATCCTCTTGAATGTCTACCTTAATGATTACAGATATTTCAAAATTGAATTAGAGACTTACTTACTTAATACTGTATTTCATAGAATATATTTTTCGCTTACAATCCCGTTGTCTATAAATTTTACTACTCAACAATGTTGAGTCAACATTTAAACGTAAAAGTATCTAAAAAATATTCGGTTAAATATATTGTTAATTTTGAATCTTTTGAATGCAAGTAAGATAAAAATTTGACCGACTCTTCTAATATCTGTGTTATGGACTACGATATTAGCATTGGGCGAGTAAGAAGAGTAGACGTATTGGGCTGAAACTTTATTAGTTTAGACAAACCATTATACCTAGCTTATGGTTAACAAGTTAAACAACAAATTATTAACAAAAATCATAGAGTTCCTTTAAGGGATAAACTTGGCGTATATTCGAACACCACAACAATCAAAATCAAAGTGTTCTTTTTTATGCTAGTCTCATTCGTTCAATATCCCATACTCTGAAATACTCCTCTTACTACTGAAAAGTATTAAATTTTATATCACCAAAAGATGGTATTCATCTACTCAGATTCATTGCTAATACAGTAATCTGTTTATGAAAAAAATTACTTTCCTCTTGAAGTATATATTTCTGGAATCACTTTGTATGCTTTGTATTTAGAATAACTTGATAAAGTTTTTTTCCGAGTAATCTTTATTTATACATTGGGCTGAATAATGGACAAGGTTAAGCTGATAGCTTGTAACTAGTTGGAAGAAAATAATTATATTTTCTTCATTGGTTTTCTTTCGTTTAGCAAAATGAATCTTGTCAGCTCTTGTAAAGAAGTATGGCCGACTTTTGAGTCAAGTGATATTTTAATTAACACACATTCATTTACAAACATTGACATTTATCTAATCAAAAACATTGCCCAACCAGACATTCCATTAACATTTTACGAGTAGCGGTACACAAGAAAAAGAATAAGAGATGATGCTTCTTCCCATTACTAACCTTTATTGCTACATAAAGATTACGAGTAGTAATTTACTACTACCATATATTTAAACAAGGAGAGTTTCTCCCAAAAAGATAATTCACACTGAACATAAAAATTCTGTCTATTTTTCTTCAAAAATTTCATTACTTATCCAATATGTGCAATAGTTCCTGTTTAACTTGAAAATATTATTATCGATCAGAAAGGGATCAAACTCATATCAAGATATATCCTCTCAATGTTGGTGTTTCTATAGTTTTTTTATCTCTTCAACAAGATCCCTTATTTATCTGTATCTATTATGCATCTGACAATTCAATTTACCTCTCAAGCATAAAAATATGATTTTTTTTCAAATTTTATTCCTCTAACTAAGGGTCAGTTTATAAAAGAATCTCCCTCTGAATTGATGATCATCTGAAGAAGGATACTGCGGTTACTACAGCATCTTAGACAAGAAGAACATGTGGTTTCAATTTTTCTGTAAACTCCAGGTGATGAAAGCATGTAGATTTATGGGTGAAAGAAAAATCTTTAGAAACATTATCAAAAGAATTACTCATATAGCCTTCAGCTACCCTGGCCAATGTCAGCTTTTTCACTTTTCAGCTTTTTATTGGAGAGTTTAGTGTTTTTCCGCTAGTATTTTACACTTTATTTGACTTTTACTATTTCTTTCGAAATTTGTTATTATCTTTAATGAATTCTTTACTTGATGGGTTGTACATTTGGCTCATCTAAATTAGTAGTTCTAAAACGCATTTGAAAAACTACGTGAATTACTTATTTTTTAATAATCTTTCTCTCTCCCTTCGTATCATTAATTGATTTTGATAGTAAACATGTTTTTTATTCTCAGCAATGTCCTAGTTTAGAAAAAAAATACAATTTTGTGTACAATATTATCTCGAATGTTGGAAATTATTATTATTGCATACATATGGCCAGAGAAATTCAATTGTCCACTTCTATATATCGATACATCTGTACAGACATCTTCTTAGAAATGTACTCTTTGTGTTTATTACATATATACCTGATCTATATAGGCTTAAAGAGAGTGAAATGATCATTATTATTAGTACTAGGGAAATTACAATTTTTCCAGTCCCCTTTCACAGTTATTTCAATCTTTTTCATTCCCTTTCTATATAATTCATCTCTCGTTATGCTATAGTAGAAACATATTTTTTCTCTGCGTTTTTTCAACTTTATTCAGATTATTCAAAACGTTCAATCTGAAATTGTAAACAGGTTTTTTTCGATACAACGCAATAGGTTTTAACTTGTGCATTTCCACTTGCCACTTATAAGTAATTTAAACTGCATTTTTTGGAAAAAGAGAGATTTATTTTAATTAATTCCTTATTTTCCTCTCCCAGGTTGACACAAAATCTGAACAGGAAAAGAAATTTTCTGATAATAACTCGAGCGTCTACAATATCGCTTCAATCTCAAGGACCACGACTCCGAGGCAAAGGCCCATCAGTATGATGACAAATGATGAAACAGATAATGTCTACAGTTCCCTCAGGGCAACCTCAATGCAACCGAGTAGTCCTGTTCTACTCTCACACAAAGCAACACATGAAGCGAAAGATGTAGAAACACTGAAATTTATGGAGGATGAAATTGATAAGATTCTCGATGAAATCGATAGGCAGTGTGAAATTCAGAGCCTTGACGTTGGAGCTTTACGCCAGAGCAACTCAAATAGAATTCGAAGTCCAAGTGGCAATAAGGCCTTGGTTAATGATACATTCATTTCGAGTATTCGTCATGGGGATCTCAGCTCTTATGAGGATACGGTTCCTGAACAAGAGAAATTACCTCATTTGTCCTCTTTCGTCCGGATGGCGAGAGATAAAAAGTACAATTCAAAAAGCTGTAAAAGAGTATTTGTCGTCTTACGAATAACCAATTTGTGTGTTTATAAAGTGAGTTACTTGTTATACTCATCGTTCTTGTAGATAACCTGACAATTTCCTTTCAAAATATTACAAGGCACTTACACTTACACAACAAGCGTATATTTGAGAGATAAACGTTATATTTCGCCGGGTCTCTTCAGACTCTAACCCGGTTAACATTTAAATACTGATTATAATAATAAATTGGGGACCTTTCATCGGTTCATTTCCATATTGAATCTAGTGCAATGGTGGGGGGGAAGGTTAGAGGCATTACAAAATTTTCAATTTTTTCATCACGAAATCGGATTTGATCGGGGTTTTTCGATATCTAGATTCTAGATCATTAGGCCCATCTATTTTTCATAAGATGATGGGGTGATTCTCAAAAATTTTGTTTCTTTGACATGTAGTTATTCTAAATCAATTTTTTACTTTGAAATAAACAAAAATTTTATTTTGAGATTTGAAAAATGCCATAATTATCATAAAAATTTGATTTTTTTTCATATGGTGAATGTGGGCCTCATGATCTAGATTCCAAAAAAACTTCGATCAAATTCAATTTCTTGAAGAAAATCATAAATTCCCATCTTCATACTAATATTAGTTTTACTTGAACTTTATTTTATTTATTGCAAGATACTCTTAGAGAAGAATTTAATTCTAAAGGAAATGCCAAACTTTAATCAATTTCCGTGACCAAAATACAGTTTTTAGTGCTTGTAATCCCATTGTACTTGAAAATACAAATGCGTCTATCGTAGTGCATGTGTTAATATATATCTAAGCGTAACACTTTTCATCAAACTCTCTCAGAGTATAGAGTGGTTGGTACTTTTCCAAATCTAGAATAAATTTTTCTCTAGTGAAACTTGTAATCATTTTTGGTGATAGATCTGAAATAGACGAGAATAATTTTATTTTCGTTTATAGCTCCTTGATCCTAAATTTCCCTATTTAGTCAAAAAAATTATGGCTTTTTCCTCAACATGAGAGCACAAAAAGGAGAAAAAAGAGTGTGGAATAGAAGAATACACCAGAAAGATTTGTTTTTTTTATTTTCTTATTGATTTCCTCTTTTTTTAATGTACTTATTTTAATGTATTTTTTGGAACACACCTAAAAATTCCTTTTTTCTGATCATTTACATTCCATTTCTATGCTCGTGTGACCTGCTAATTTTATAATAATTTCATTGTAGACATTAATATTTTTAATTGAAATAACTTTTCAGACACATTCACTTATTACAGGGCTAATGAATTGGTCCTTTTGATGAAAAATTATTGATCGAAAAGAATTCCTCTTTGCTTTGAAGATTTCAAGTTTCAAAAAGACCTGTGATCTTCTTGCTTGTTAAAGTTTCAAATTTATATTTTTAAAGTTCATCTCTGAAATCATGACTTTTTGTATTTATAGCAATGCGGGTCCCTTATCTTTGGCTTTTATATTGTACCAAACTTTTTCTTCTCTCATAAATAATCATAAATGTTTCGTTTGAGAAATGAATTCAAATAATAATAATATACCTTTAGATTCATTTCTAGGTATTCTGATTAAGCTTAAGGAATTTAAGGTAATTTTTAATAAAAAATAAGAATCTGGTCTAAAGAGTAGGGTTCAGAAGTTTATCTTCTGAGTGTGAAAATTCCATTATTAATTTTTTCGATGTGATAACAGAAAATACAATATTTTAATTTTAAATTTAACATTTTTATTTTAATAGGATGTCGACAGTTGCAAAAGGAATGAAGCCCCAATAGAGACTATTGACTTACGTGGCTGTCACATAGAATATTGTCAGGAGTTTGGCGAGAATTATTGCCTAAAAGTTTACGTGCCCCTGGTCAAGACATCTTATCAAAGAAGATCATCTTTCAGATCAATTGATCAAGATTATGATGTTGTCCAAAAGCTAAAGACACGAGCTTCCTTTTTGTCTCTAACTTCCCTGACTAATTTTATTAATGGCGGACTCAATAATGCTGCTGCTTTTATTGCTGGCTGCGTTGAGGTAATTCGATTATAATTATTACCTTTCACGCTCTTAGTCTAAACCTATTTTTATTGATTTATTTCTGTTTACTACTAATCTTTTTCTACATGACAAAGAATCGGTTTTATCGTTTGTTTATTTATCTTTGTAATAAGAAATATAGTTTCAAATTATTAATTTGTTTTAATCACTTCATTAATTAATGAACATTCTATATAAAGCTAACTAATATGAAGATGGGAATTTATGATTTTTACAAAATTATGAATTTTTTGATCAATAAATCGAATTTGATCATGATTTTTTGGAATCTAGATTGTAGGTTCCACTTTCAAGATCTGAAGAAAAAAAATTTGAAAAAAGTCAAATTTTTGGAAAGTTATGGCATATTTCGAATCTAGCGATAGCGTCGAATTCGCATTTTTTGAACTTTGATAAGTTGATAAATTTTGTTAATTTAAAAATGAGAGAGTCATCAAAAGTTGATTTTTAGGATCACGATTAGTCAAAGAAATCGATTATGATCATGAAAATTTCAATGGACTCGCCAATTTCCAGGCATCTTGAATCATCAAAATTTCATCGATTTTCAAGTAGTGAAAATGTTCAAAAGATCAAAATTCGATTTTTACACGAAGATGGGCGGATTCTCAAAATCTGAATCAGCATATTTGATTTCTTTAACTAACCGTGATCCTAAAAATCAACTTTTGATGACTCTCTCACTTTTAAATTAACAAAAATTATCAACTTATCAAAGTTCAAAAAATGCGAATTCGACGCTATCGCTAGATTCGAAATATGCCATAACTTTCCAAAAATTTGACTTTTTTCAAATTTTTTTTCTTCAGATCTTGAAAGTGGAACCTACAATCTAGATTCCAAAAAATCATGATCAAATTCGATTTATTGATCAAAAATTTCATAATTTTGTAAAAATCATAAATTCCCATCTTCATATTAATTAGGTGTATGTACTTTATGGCATGTACCAAACAAGTTAGGATATCAATTAAATGGCTTAACTTTTGTAAAAAGAAAACCTAGAGAAAGAAAAAAAGTAACTTTGATTCAGCAATTTCTCGTGTTTAAGCAAAAATAATTTATTTACCATTTTGAAGATTAACCTGATGCTGTCTTAGTCTTGAAATTCAGACAAAAAATAATTACATTTTGGCTAAGGAGAACTTATTATTTATCTGTACATAATTACATAATACAAAAACCCTTAACATTTAAAATATGATTTACAGACATTATTGGTAACTTATATCTGGCTAATTTATTACAGTTTATTAAAATTTAATAGGTTTATATCGAGGTGACTGTTATGCATAAGAAAAAGTTTTGATATTACAGATCTGCTTAAGAGTTATGCAAATCAAAATCGATATCTGCACTTTAGCGAAAAAATAATTATTATTATTATTATAATAATCATCTGGCTATCCTTTAATTTACTGGAATTTTAATGGAAAATATTATTATTAATAGGAAAATAATACAATATTGGTTATTTAAGCTCGCTGAATCAATTTCAAAATTTTCAGTATTTTTTAATTTAGTCTAGTTGGTTTTTCAAATTTGAGTTTACTTTACAGAAAATCATGATTCAACTCAACGATCAAGATCAATTCATAGAATGGGGTGCAATGATGAAATTAGCCGGCCAACTTGGTCCAAGGACATCGATGGATAGTGAAATTTTAACCATGACAAATTATAAAATGGAAAAAGAAAGTATCAAATATTACACAAAGATATTTGAGCCGATTCGCAAGTCAGGACGACTCAATAGTCAGTCCTTGAGTAGGACAGGTGAGGCTAGACTACTCAAGCGACCCATTGACTATTTACCCCTAAGGATGAGCCTTCAAATGAATGTGAGCCAGACACAATCAAGTACAATCTCTCAACATTCCCAACATTCAAGACCTCCACAATCACCGAGAAACATTACACGTAGTCAGACTATGGATAAAAGTTCCAAATCAACCACATCGAATAGGACAAACTATGAGAATTTTGTTGTAAGTTGGTTAGATCTATAAAGTCTATTTAATTCTTATAAAATCTTAAGCGACTTTCTTGTTGTAAACAGCCCGTGAGTCAACAACTATTTTAAACTTGGGTTTCGATTTTTATTGAAAAAAATTTTCATTAACTGAAAAATTTGGACATTTTCCTTAATACATGAATCATAAATAGAAGCAAATCTTAACATGGGTAATACCCATTGAGTATCTAATGAAAATTGTGGGTTTAGATTCTGTTTTATAAGTTTAATAAGTTTAATAATTAAACTGTAGTTAATTTGTATTTTACTTACCAGTTTTAAATTTTTCAGGGTCGAGATGAGTTATCAACCAAAGTCTTGAATATTTACGATGAAATCGCCTCCACCGATGCAACCTCATTGGGCTTCAAGCTAAAGTACATTACTACATGGAGAAATTTACAGAATCATGATGTCTCCTCCTTTTTGGTTCTGATCAATAGTAGTGCTCCGCTGTCTATCGTGACCAATGACTCCTCGGAGAATTCCAACAATAGCACCCAAAGCATAAACAATGGAAATTTGTTAAACAAATTCAATAATATTGCCCTTAAGGTGAGACCTTTCCAAAGTACCTCGTCAAATTCATTTATCACTTTGACTATGAGTCGAAAGGAAGAGATTTTATCAATTAGTCAGAAGCGACTGTTTCGCATAGACCCTCAGACCGGCGCAGTTAAGGCATCTTGGAAATTTTCAAACATTCAAGGTTGGCATGTTAATTTTGAATTGAATGAAATTGTCCTATATTTGGCCCCAGTATCGGAAGATAAAACGTCTAGTGGAAAGATTGTTATAACACCAACAGAAGTTCCTGTTAACATAATTGCCGAATATCTCGGGGGTTATGCGTTGTTAACGCTTAGAGCACCATTTAAACGGCAAGAGTTAGATGAGAAGAAATTTTATCAGTTGACAAGCGCAGGAAAACGAGTTTCTCTAGCCATTTAAAGACAAGATATTCTTATAAGCATAAACTAGATATGATGAATAAAAATTATAAATATTTAATTTTTCACGTATATACTTTAAAGTAGTTATGATGATTGATTTTTCAACATTAGGCAATGTAGAGAGATGACTTGCTGACTCAACCATCTTGTAATTAACAAGTGTAGTGGATTTTGAATAATTTGAATGGAGTTTATTTACAAGGTAAATTATTGAACAAAACTAGTCTGAATCGTCATTGTTCTGCAGTTCCAATTTCACTTTTTTGGGCGCAGGTGACTCACTCACAGCACTCACGGGCTTATGCGGGACGAAATCAGCCGGAGTGTTATCATTAGGCTTTCCATATTTACCTAGAAGACCTTCAGCGACCATCTTCTTTCGCTTACTGGCAACAGGACCTAGACCCCATTGTCTAGGATACAAGTCTCTCTCCATGACAACCCTTTTAAGCTTGGCGACAAGGCCATGATCACAGGCAGTTATGGTAGAGCTAGTCATTAGTGCGATTCCGAGAGCGACAGCCTCACCCTTGGTTGTCATCAAGACGATGACTTCATCAACATTTATATCATCATCATATCTAAGTACACCAGGAAGCATAAGTTTAGCTCCATAGCATAGAGCATTAACTGAACTATCTTTGACCATAATTCTCTTGTAATTAACCAAAAGTTTCTCCAAAGGCATGATAACACGTCTTAGATATGATTCATCCTTATTGTTATCGTACAGCCATTGAGCGTCGAGTACATCGTGCATGGTAATCATGTTATCTTTCTCTGAGAAATGACCAGATTTTACACGGCGCAATTCTTCCATGACACCACCACAACCCAGCATTAAGCCAACATGAACGCAAAATGTCCTAACATATGTACCAGCTTCACATTTCAACCAGAAAAGACCGAGGCCGGTATCGGGTTGAAATTCCAATAATTTCGATTCGTAAATTGTTCTTACTCTCAACTGACGTTTGACAGCAGCGATTAGTGGAGGTCTTTGGAAAAGCGCACCAGTCAATTTTTCGACAACCTAGAGATACTTGAATAAGAGGCCAAATAAAATTTCTATATTGAGGATTATACTCACCTGTTGAACCTTTTTTTCTTTGGTAAAGTTTTCATGAAGTCTAAGAATTCCGACGTATTCTTTACCAGCTGTTTGCTGTGATTTTACCAATCTTGTAGCTCGTGCAATACAGACGATGAGACATCCTGTGACTTTAGGGTCAAGAGTACCACTGTGACCAGTTTTGTCCACTTTTAGAGCTCTCTTAATCCATGCAACAACTTCATGAGATGATGGATTAGCAGGTTTGTCAAGGTTCATTACACCACTTTTGATGTATTCATCAATTGGGCGTTGCATTGGAGAGAATCCAGAACAGATGGGCTCGAAATGAGAGTCCAAAATGTTCATTTTATGAAAGTTCTTCAATAAGAGAGGCCATTCTGATGCATCAAGGCTGGGAGTGATCTCTTCAGATTGTATGACAAAATCAGAATCCTATAGATAAATAAGAGAATTTTTCATTACCTTGGCTCGTTTATCTTTTTTACCCATAGCGTGGTTCCCTTATGAAAATTTTAAACTAAAACACAATTAAAAGAAAAAACAACCATCTTTGAAAAAAATTAATCAATCAATCTTGGGATTTGGTATAAGATTCAAACTTGCGATCCCTACATGGCTGAAATTGGAAACGAATGCATAAGTATCGACAGTGAAGCCTCCTCTGACTCTGATTGTGAGATCGTTTCCTGTTCTCAGTCAGAGAGTAAATGGGCTCAAGAAAACATTGCAATAAGACGTTTAAATATTTTATTAAATAATGGCTTCACAAACATTGACAGGCTCCTGGAACTTTTATTCGAGATTGACACTGAAGATATGCCTCCTTCTTCGTTCGAAAAACTTCAGATGCTTCTCAGTCTTTTATCCACTAGATCTCCACGCTCTCGTCTTAATTTTATTCAAAACATAAACTCTGTTGTTAAATTGATTGAAAGTTCCAAAAGAATTCTCATCCTGACTGGAGCTGGAATAAGTGTCTCTTGTGGAATTCCTGATTTTCGGTCAAAGGATGGAATTTATTCTCGTCTTGCAGTTGACTATCCTGATTTAAAATCACCCCAATCAATGTTTGATATAGATTATTTTGAACAGAATCCTAAGCCTTTTTTTAATTTTGCCAAGGAAATTTGCCCGGGACAATTTTCACCTTCTATTGCTCACCGATTTATTGCATACCTTGAGAGTCAAGATAAATTATTGCGTAACTACACTCAAAATATTGACACTCTGGAACAAGAAGCTGGAATTAGCAAAATAATCCAATGTCATGGTTCTTTTAATTCAGCCACATGCCTTACCTGTTGGAAAAAATATAGTTTTGATGATATTCGCGAAGATTTAATGAATAGAAGAATATCCAAGTGTTCAGACTGTCTTGGCAAAGACCCAAAAGAACTTGTTGCTCAATTCGATAATCAAAGTCCTACATCGATAATGACGAAAAAGAAATTGAGGATATTAAATCCTGAAAGTCAAGCATTTGCAGTAATTAAACCAGATATCGTATTTTTCGGAGAAGATTTACCAGAAGTTTTCCATGAAACTTTAATGACAGACATTCACTCAGCAGATCTTGTGATCGTAATGGGTTCTTCCCTTAAAGTTCGTCCAGTTGCTTCTATTCCAAGTAATTTATTCTTGAAAGGCTTTTTGAATTTGAATTATTTTATTTCTATAAATCTATCTTTCTAGGCTCTGTTGATACTCATGTACCTCAGATTTTGATCAATCGAGAACAACTTCCGCAGAATTCTTTCGATATAGAATTACTCGGAGATTGTGATGTTATTCTCTCACATATAGCCTCAAAAATTGGCTGGACCTTTCCTCAGATGACCACTTCTCATGGAAAAGAACTGCCAGAATTTAAACCAGAGTCCCTAACTGAAATCAGGTACAGTCAAGTCCAAAGTGAAATTCAGAAAAAAATGGGAATTAGTAAAAATTGTGAAGAGGAGAAGAAACCCAAAGACTCTCCGATTGTGGACGATGAACCTAAAGAGTTGAGTGAAAATAAAAGCGAAAATGAGCCAGTTCAAAGTTTACAAGCAGAACAAGAAGTAACAGAAAAAGATGTTCAATCTAAAGAGGATAAAAAATCTGATGAAGAAGATGATGAAATTCTAGTGGAATCTGACGATTCATCTGATTTATCTCAGACATTTTCCGTTTCCGAGTATCTTCCGAGTATGTTGTTTACCTATTATTATCCTTTTCACAAAAATAGTCAACTAATTTCTTTTCAGAAAATTCATTTTGTCTTGTTAATCCTGGTACCTACGTTTTCCCTGGTGCCGAGCATGACTGGTGGCTTCTAAGCCAATCAGAGCTGGACGATTTGGACAAGATCTACGATTCTCGTGATGATCCCATCAATATTCCCTCAGAAGAAGAACGAAAATCTAGTTGTGACACATTAGAACAGATTGAAAACCGTTTCATGGAAAAACTACTCCTTAAATGTGCCAATGACAATGCATTTCAGAATAATAAATCCTACAAAGAATCATCTCAACTGCCCTCTTCAGATAACGCATCCTCCTCTCCACAATTACCCTTTATACCTAATACAAATGGGAATGATGATAGTGTAGTTCTCTTGGATGACGATGAAGAGGATTGTTCTCCCAATCAGAAAGTCATTGCTAGTCCTGATCCAACACTTACTCTCGACAATAATCTCGTCAATAACAACAACATTAATGAGGAAGATAACTGCAGTGACAAGAAGAAACCGAAAATATCACCCCTACGAACTGACTGAAAAGCTCTTATTTTATGTATGCATGTGTTTGAATATTGATTTCCCGAACCTTCTCCATTTATCCATAGAGCATACAAATTCATTTTACTCACTCACTCACTAGAAAGAGAGAAACAGAAAGACAAAGTTTCATATAATATATTTTTCAACATTTTTTCTGCATATTTGTACAACTATCTATTTGTCTACTTAATGATTATTATTAATTCTTTTACCATGTATCAAAAAGAACGAAAAAATTATTATTATGGAGAGGTTTTTATGTAAATAAAAAAAAATGACAACAGAACACTCACATAAATTCTCTACTGTTTTTAATCGTTTAATCTTGATCGTAAGGCTAAAGATCTAGTCTAGGACGATAAGCATCTTTTGGTACAAGTGTGAAAATGAAATAATAAAAATGTATAACAAAACTACTATCAAGTATTTTCATGATTTCTTTATTAAAAAGATGAACAAAAATTATGTACAATAGATTTTATGGATCTCCTTTTTCATTAAACTACATATTCTCTAAAATAATATTCCCCATTAAAATAATTATATAATGTTCCATTTAACTGATTTTACATTGATGTAAAAAGGGGGTCAGGGGAAGGAATTAGTGGGAATTTTTTGTTTGAGAAAAATAAAAAATCTTAATTTGTGCGTTCTTTTCATTTTCTTGTAAAGGCATTTTTCTTGCTATCATTTGTTTGAAACTGACAACTTTTTATTAAGATTATTAATAATCTTGATATCAGTTTTCGTGATCAATATTAAAATACATACAGTGGAAATTATCGTTCTAATTAGGTGCAATGGATGTTAAATTGAAATGCTGAAAGTTTGACGAAATTCATTTGTTCATAGTCAATAAACAAATATCACAAGAGTTTGAGTTTACATGAATAGAAATACGCCCAATTATTACGTAACAATAATGATTGAATCTTGTAAAGCCTACCAAAGACTATGAAAATGATTATATAAAAAATATGATATGCATTAATTTCAGTAGTTTCAACAACATTTTATTCTCTTCATTTTGTACAATAAACAATATTTAGATCACACATGATAGATGAAAAGAGGCCTGGAATGGGATACGGAAAAGGGAAAGGATACAGCATCATGGTTAAAAAAATATATAAGATCAAGGAAATCTTTTTCATGGAAGTTTCAAAATGAGTACAAAAGAAGATCCCGATTCAAAACTTGAACGGAGGTCTTTTATCTGGTTTGGTTATGGGACCACGAAAGGAATTTGCTCTCGGAGATCGTCTATCAGACGAGGCCAAGGGATGATATTTTCTAGATGATTGACTCCGATAAACTGAAAGGAAAAATAATATTTTACTCAGAAAATCTTTTTGCTCATAAAATCTTATTGCTAATGTGTAATGAAAGCATATAAAAAAGTTTTTGATTAGCAAAAGCTAAGAACTATCGAAAACTAGATAGTCCAAGTTTGAGAATAACACACACACAGAGCCTAGGTCTTTAACCAAATGACAGGGTATGATACCTTGTTGGTAAAAATAAAAATCTTATTGGATTTCAAATCAAGAATGAGAAGCCAATCATATTTTGTAATACCGAATATCACTAAATGTATTAATTAAAGAGCTTTCAGAATATGATTGGTCTAAAAATGAGTTATAACTTATAACTTTTGTGAAAAAATTTCAAATCAAGGTGTAATATTATTAGGATGGTTTTTATCGAGCTATGGGAAATCACTAAAAATTATTCTGAATGTTATGAAAAATTTCCAAATGACATAAGAATCTCGAAGAATTATGTATTATCTTACTTTTGACAGTTCAAATCTGTAGTAAAATTAAGTTTGATTATAAATTTTCAACTGCTTCTCATGCATATTAAAAGATGATATCAGATTCTTCTATATATTAACTATTTAAATCGGGCATAAACATCAATAAATTTGATAAAGAAAACACCCGTAATAAGAGCTTAGTTTTTCGAAGAACCTGATTTATTTTTTAATTTTATGTTAAACAAGACGAAAATTTTCATAGGATCAACTTACGCTTTTGTGAGACATCAGTCGTACTCTGGCGAAAAGAACTCGTCTTGATCTGTCTTGGTTGACGTATTCCTGAATCTTTTTGAATATTGGATTGATGTTCACAAGCTGTACAAGATCGTCCACCAATGGATTGAAAACTAAAGGAATTCTTTATGGAAAATTTCGGGATATTTGTTGTAGATGAGGTTGATTTTATGTCGTATGTATTTAGATGACTACTTGTATTTAATTTTCGATAAGATTGATGTAAGGAATGACTGGTACAAGGATAATCTGATGGTGTCACTGATGTTGAAAAGACATGATGTAAACTTGAATTTATCCTCCAGTTTACTAGAAATAAGAAAGTAAAAGTAAGATTGATTTCAACTTTGATTTGATTATTAAACATGATTTGAAAAAAAGTGAATAAAAAACGATCATGCCATGGACAAGATGAAAAATGCACAAAAGAGACGAATAGAGAGGAGGACGATCGCTTCCATAATTAAAGCTAATTGAAAAGCTAATCTATGATTTTTACAAAAATCTCAATGTTTACATACAGAATTCGAATTTTTCAAAGATTTTTTGGAATCCTACTCATGTTGCCTACTTTTACCAGTTGAAGAAAAAAATTCAGAAAAAGAATTATTTTTATGAAAAATATGGCCATTTTTCAAATTTCAATTTGGCGCCAAAATACCATTTTTTCGAACTTTGAACTGGAAGTTTTATTGATTTGAATGTTGGAGGTTGATTAAAAGAGGTTTCGCAAGATTAAGATTAGTCAAGAAAATCAATTCAACTGAATCTGATCTTATGCATAATGACATTATCGTTTGGGAGCTGAATTTCATTTTTTGTCCATTTTCACTACTTGAAAATCAATGAAATTTCGATGATTCAAAATCTCTCGAAAATGGGGTAACTGTCGGTAATTTGATAGTGCTAGTCAGCTTTCTTGTCTAATCTTGATCCCGAAAAACCTTTTTTGATCAACCTCCAACTTTTAAATCAATAAAAAATTTCGGTTCAAAGTTCGAAAAAATGGGATTTTGGCGCCAAATTTAAATTTGAAAAAATGACCATATTTTTCATAAAAATAATTTTTTTCAGAATTTTTCTCTTCAACTGGTAAAACTGGGTAACATGAGTAGGTTTTCAAAAAATCTTTAACAAATTCGAATTCTTGATGAAAATATCGAGATTTCTGTAAAAATCATAGATTCCCAACTTCATATCAACCAACTTTATGAATAAATAAAGAACAAATTAAATTTGAGCAATAATTTTTTACTCTCATTCCATCATGAGACATCATTATTAAAGGGAGTAATTTTATTTTTAGACACCACAAGAAATGACAAAAAAGAGCAATATAAATTTCTTCACCTAGAAGAAATGAGAAGAAAATTCGGGCACGAAAAGAAGTACAACATTGAAATACAACAATATTTATTATGTATATCGACAGAAAAAAACTCTTTTATTTCATTGGCATCATGCATTTCTAGAGTGTCTCGCAGAAAAACTTCTCAGACGATAGAAAAGGGACACTCTTTTAAGATATTCTCCAACAAAATAAAAGAATGTATGCAAAATTAAAAGTATCAAAAACGTTAATTTGACAAGATTAATGTTCTCTCTTGTCGGAGTTTGTGAAGTGTTGAATGTTGACGACACAATAAATGAGGAATTACAAGTTTCAGAAGTGATGATACCTTTAGAATGGAAAAGATTTTTCTGCTCAACATCCTGGTCATCATTAGCAACATGCAAACTAGTTGGCGCAGAAATAGCAGGCAAATTAATGCATTCACAATGAAGTAACATTTCATTCGACGTGGAAAGGTTTGATGAAAAACCAACTTTTTTCCTTTCACATGAGCTAGAGTGAAGATTCGGATTTGGTTTTGTATCGGGAAGGACAAGATAGAAAGCTGTCTCTTTACCCGGCCCTAGAGTTGGATTATAATTCCTCCTTGTGTTTGACTCACAAATTGAGTACTTTTTAAAGGACTTTTGACAAGTATGCCTAGAATTGTTAGTTCCTTGGGGTTGTTTAGTTAGTGCAGCTCTTAGCAATTGCAAACTTGACAATCGTATGCATTGGTCTGGATAAGATATAATTTTAAAATTTTTAAATCGATTCCATGTTTTATTAATCAATTTCAATCAAACTTAAAGTATCTCACATAAAATGATTTTGAGAAATTCAATTTTTATGAGTGCATTCTTTTCAGGTTATTTTATTGAAAAAGAAGAAAAATAATAATTTGACAACTTACTCGGATATGTTACACTGTCTTCAGTGAACAGGCGAACTTTTAAAAATAGTTTATGATTGTTAAGAGTTTTTAAAAGTAAAATTCAATGATTTATAAGTCACAAGAGAAAGAAATAGAGTTGAGTTAGCCGAAGAATTAAATACATATGGAAAAATAGCATAGATTGATTCAAGAGTGCTTCCAACTATGAGGATACATGTTTTTTTTCTGTCTCTCCCAAAAATAATATTAAGCATGAAATTTGATTGGCTAAATAAACAAATCACACTAAAAAGTATTATGATTGGTTAACATTTTTAAGAAGAGATACAATCTCCAAGATATTCAATGAGTATTCTTCAATATTTTCAATCAAAAAAGAAAGTTATCAAACGATATTGTATTATAATTAATGGAGATGAGCTGAAGTTGAGGATTGTATCTTCTTGAATTCTTACCTATAACTTTTTATGTTTATTGGCTTTTTGAATAAAATTGATAAAATTAACATAAAACCATGAAAAAGTTAAAATTAATCCTTTTAAAAGGTTGCATTGCTATCAGATTCTTACCCCGACAAGGATCATTTTTCACGAGGAATTCATCCAGTGGTGTCCAACCCCCGCCAACACGAACCATGACAACATCACGGAGTATTCGAACAAGACGTGACTTTTTAGATGCACCAAACTAATTTTAAAAGGCATGAAATATTTTTCAGAGTTCAATTGAAAAGGTTAAACACTCACATTATAAGTTTCATTAGCAACTTTAGATATCTGATAGGTTGTATGACATGTACACATGCCCGTTTGACGATTGATTTCATCTTGAATGGTCAAATTGTGCTCACTATTGTAGATGGGTGTTGAGAAGCGTCGTGAGGATATGGAAAAGTTACTACTGGGTGAACGATTTAGATAGGAATTCGATTTCATGAGTGCAGAGAATTGAGTATACGTTATCGTTCCCTCATTATTGATATCAATATGATCGAATACTCTTTCGAGTTCAGCAACACTTGAAGGAAATTCTAAAATAATAAAAATTATTATTTTATTTGAAGCATTCTAAATGGTTAAATGAGATCAAATCTGATCGATAATTTCTATTATTAAATTTAGATCCCGTATAATTTCTAAATAAATCCTTAAAGTTCAGAGTCCAAGCCTAAAAGTTTAATGTCCTTTTCTCAAAAGTCACAAAGAAAAGTAAACCATAACTAAAAAAACAAACTTCTCTTGAGAATTTCATCGATAAATGCGGCTTTGGTCAAATGAATGCCGTCGTTATTTCTCGACTTGAAGATATCAATCATTTTGGCCTTGTTCAAGTTGAGCCAGTTCATGTAACGTCTCTTCCACATGTCGAAATCAAAATCTTTAAGATTTTCAACTTCTTTTATGTAGTCTAGACGCTTTTTAATCTTGATACGACGTTCATTAGCTTCTTGTTTCAATTCAGACCATAACTTGACCAATTCGTTAACTTTGGACGATTCATAAATCGATTCATTGAAAGAATTCGTCATCGGCTTGAAACTGTTCCTTCTCCGATTTATTATAGTACCTGTATTAGGCATGGAAGATTTCTTCCTAGCATGATTAATGATATTTTGATAGTTGGCTTGGTGGGAAAAGATTTCCTCTTCAAGACCCTCTTGTTCCTTGAGTAAAGCTTGAATTTGATGCGAATTCTTAATGTTATCTAAAGGAAGGATTCGATTACTGAATACAGTTTGAGTATTCATGCTAGAGAAGCTGTCTACAGTTTCTGTATCATCATTTTCATTGTCAACTGTGATAAAAGGTTCTTCCTTAACACGATTTTTCACAACACCTAAATCATCGATCAACTTTAGTAATTGGCCGTGTCGTTCATTTTGTTCGTCGAGAAGTGCATGCAATCTTTCAGCTCGCTCACTGCATCCAGAAATCAACTAGAATGAATAAAATTTGTTTAAAATTAACTGATTCTATTTAAATGATAATAATTTCAGATTTTCAATAATTTAAAAACCTACATTATCATAAAGGGTATGAGCAGTAGTCTGCATCGTAATAATTTGTCTGTATGCGTCAGGTTCAGATTTTTCAATAATTTCATTGCCAGCTTTAAAAAGTTGATCGAGATCATTTTTAAGGTTTTGAAGATCTTTCCTTGATCGTTCATACTGGCGAATTTTACTCTCAAGGTTAGATTGATCACATGAGGAATGCGGTAGGATCTTATTTGTCTTTTCGTCATAAACATCATCATCTGCTGGGAGAGCTCCTTGGATTTGTAACTTGAGATCAAGGTCTGATCTATTGCTACAAAACTGTTGGAAGAGTGATTTGAACTCCTCAAACTGCCAAAAAAGATGAAATGTTGGATAAAAATTACAAAACTTGGAATTGGAACTTACCTTCTTAGATGCATCGTTTAACATTTCCTCTCGACGACTGACGAGGCCTTGAATTTCTACCCATTGGCTCTTGAGGTTATTTAGTTCATCTCTAATCTTTTCCTTGTCCTCATCACATAGTTGATTACCGGAACTGATTAATTTATTCTGACGAATTAGATCAGAGCCTGCTTGTTCGAGATGTTTCATGATCCTTTCTTTCTCTTTCATTTCGTTTGTGAGGTTTTGGATTTTCTCCTTTTGAACCTGGGAATATGAGAGAAAATTAGAGATGAAATTAAACAGAGAAAATGTGAGGAATTTCGTAAAGTTGAAAATTAAGTAAAGTAGAAAAATGATTTCTTCCAAAAGGCATTCTTTGTTTAACCACCCTTCTCAAGTGTATGTTAATAAAAAAATAGATATGAAAATTCATAACTTTTAATTTCCACTGGTAAATTGAAGGATCTTAAATTCATTTATGAATTTGAAAGTTTCATCTTAATTAAAACCTTTAGAAACAAAGAAAATTCTAAACAGAAAATTTTAAATATCATTATCAAGGTTTTACTGTTTAAAACCATCTCAAGTGTGAAAAATTGGGGAACTCTCATGCACGAAAGCCTAGAGGCAAACTGGAAAAAAATTTTCAATTAGAAAGTTCTAACATGAATTTCTATATCTGAGAGATTAGTTATTAATATGAAGGAAAACCAATGAAACGAAAGAAGGATGTCAAATTAATAATTAAATTTTTCCCGTTACTAATCAAGAAAGCAAATTTAAAATGAAGAAATTTCGCATACAATTAGACAATTTTTCTATGGCAGAAATATTTTGGTCATTTCCAAAAGAATGAAGCTGATAAGTTAAGAAATTAGACTTACTCCGATTGTTTCATCGTCGCCATAAAGTTTAATCTTGTCGTTAACTAGTTCTGGCCGGTTCTTTGATATCCATGAGCTTACCGATTCCAAGGCATCATTATAACGTCCTGATTTAAGCATAGACTCTTCAAGATCATTGTATCTTGAAAAAAAAATTACGTATATAAAACTGATCTGTACTCTTTGTTTAATTTGAGAATGAAAACCTACTCTACTGTATGAAAAATATGACCTTTTTCTATGTTGCTATTTATTGAAGAGTTTAGGTGCTTTATCAGCTTACATAATAATAATTGATTTCATTCTAATCTAACTATATTCTTTTGAAAACGTTAATATTTTTATCCTTTATAAAGTGATACTACTGATGATTACGCAGTGTAATAAAAACTAGGACACTTTGAGAAAATTTTTGAGCTGAGTCTTATGTCTAAGGCAATATGTGTAACTTCTCCGTATCCAATTAGAGATACTAAAAGACTTAAGCACTTAACCCTCGTCACCAAAAACCCTAATAAAAATCTTAAATTAATTGAATTGGTATTATTTGAAAAAAGTAAAAATTTCTAATGATGGGTTCTTTCATCCTACTTACTTTTGGTATGATTTTGTGTAGACTGCTTGCCAGAGGTTCTTCAATTCTGTAAACATCTCTTCGAATTCCTTTTGGTCATCGGCAGGCGCAATATCGATTAGATTTCGCAATTGCTTTCGAATTTCACGGTAATCTTTATCCTTTGCACTAAGCTCCCTTTGGAATTCTCGATGTTTCGCCTGAAGCTGAGTCAAACGAGTAATTTGTGTCCCAGATTGTGATTCTTCCCTGAATTTTTCCAGTTGAGCTTGAAGCCAACTAACGAGTTTTTTGCGTTCATAATCAATCTTTTGAGCTTTCTGAAAAAAAAGATAATGTATAAAAATCATTTATAGTTTTACAAAATAACGGATAAGTTAATATGTGTACTAACTTTGAGTTCAGCTTCCAAGTCTTTTGAACGTTCGTTGGTCTTTGACTCAAGTTTTTCAGCAGACTTCCTAATGCTGTGCAAAAGATTTTTCACGAGAACTGCATCATTTTCCTGAACTAGACCAATTATTGAACGGCCAATCTTGAAGATGTTTTGGATATCAGAACGTTTTCTTATAAAAGCATTGCGTAAGTCTTGATGCTTTTCTATATCTTTTTTAATCTTGTATTCGAGTTTGCTTATTCGCTTCTGACGATACATGGACGTTTCCTGAGTCTTGAACCAAGACATGATATCGCAAATTTGGTGGTGAAGTTCAATAACTTTAGCGGCATCCTTTTTCAATTGTTGATTCTTTTCGAACATGTAAGACTCCAACTTTCTCTGCTGTTCAGTGAACGAATTGAGTTCAGAATCAATAACCTTTTTACGTTCATCTGAAGCATTTACCAGGAGGCTGGAATATTTCTTTCTCAGGTTCTCAAACTTGAAAGATGAAAATAATAATATTTTACCAGATTAAAGCGTTAAAATCAGCCAGTTAACTTACATCTTGACCAACAGTGACTACGTCGATATAATAATTGTGAGCTTGCATTTCCTTGGTTTTTACAGTTTCTGGCATTCCACCAAGGAAACGTTGGCCTGGTTTCTTCCCCTTCAACGTGTTCAGACGCTTTTTAAGAAGTGTAAATTCCCTCTCAAATTCCTTGGCTTCTTCAAGGGCAATCGAAACCATCTGTCGCTTTGCATCAAGAGAATTTTTGAGATTATCCCATTCCCCGTTGAGTTTGACGATGGCAAGAGGTGATTGCTTTTTCAATGACCCGTCTTTGTCACTTTTCAAAGCAATTGCTTTAGCATTTTGTTGTAGCTTCACCATGGCAACATCATGATCATCAATGAGTCTTGCAAGGAGCTAGAAATGATCACGTTAATGATAATTTAGTTCTATAATGATCTTGAAAACTAACCTTCAATTTGAGATCTATTGATTCCAATAATGAGACTGAACCAGAAGAAACTTCTGTAGAGTCAATCTTTTCTTGAGTATTCTTTATCCATCTTGACATTGCTTCGAATGCCAACGTAAATTCACCCAGGTCAAAAAGTGCACTTTGGAGTTCATCTCGTTTTTTATAAGCATTCGTGATGAGATCATCCCAACGAGACTTGACCTTATCTAATTGAACTTTAATTGTATTAGAGTTTTTATTGTAAATTGTCTTGTCGATGGAAGAGTTTTGGTCCATCATCATTATAAACTTTCTCGACATTTCATTGAGCTTGTCTAAATCATTATTTTGGATACTTTCCAGCCAATTATCCAGTTGGTTAACTTGTTGATTTATCGAATCTTTATCAGAATTGGAAATTTTTACATTTTTCAGCTCATATTCCTTATTTTTGAGCCATTCTTCGAATAATTTGAAGTTGCCCTTTATATCATTGGCGAGAGTCTGTTTTTGAATGACCTCATTTTTGATTTCCGACATGCGTCGCAAGGATGAATCGTACTCATTTTTCAAGTTACTGATTTCTCTATTCACCTCCTCTTTTATCATTTCAGCATCTTCTGGCTTGGAGCAGCCATCAGTAAGCAGAGACACAATTTCATCACCTTTCAATGAGGCCTCTTTCAAGTTATTACTTGTCTTGGCCAAGTCTCCGTCGACAAGTTCCAAATCTGCCAAGTGACACCTTGAAAAAACATAGGATTAGAAAAATTTGTATGATTATGTCCGTTTGAAAATAGAAACTAAAATGTTTTTCCCTAGTTTTTGGATTGAAAATTACATAAAAATTTGGGATATGGAGAAATTCTTTCCAAGTTGGTCGATATAAAGTTGGGAATCTATGATTTTTACTTAAGATTAAATTTTTTCATCAAAAACTCAAATATAATGAAGATTTATTGGAATCCAGATCATGCATTTTGAATTTTCGAAATTTCATTGATCTTCAAGCTGAAAAAATCAAGAGGTAAAGACTCACAAGTGTGTGAGGTTAATCCCTCGATAATAAAATTAATTGATAAGAAGATGGTAATCTATGATTTTTACGAAAACCTCAATTTTTTATCGAAAATTCAAATATATAAAAGATTTTTTGGAATCCTACTCATGTTGCCCACTTTTACAATTTGAAGAAAAAAATTATTTTCATGAAAATTATGGTCTATTTTCAAATTTCGATTTTGCGCCAAAATTCCACTTGGTGAACTTTGGACTCAAAATTTTTATTGATTGGAGCGTTAGAGGGAGGTAAAAAGATTTTATTTCGTTTGGAAGCTGAATTTCGAATTTTTGATCATTTTCACTACTTGAAAATCAATGATAAATCGAAATCCTTCAAAAATGGTGGAGCTTTCTGAAATTTGACGGTAATATTCGACTTTCTAGTCTAATTTTGATTCTAAAAAATATCTTTTTACCACCCTCCAACCTTCAAAACAATAAAAATTTTGAGTTCAAAGTTCGTCAATAAAACCTTTTCGTTCAAAGTAAAAAGAGTGGGAATTAGGAATTTAAAATTCATAGATTCCCATCTTCATATCAGTTAGCTTAAGATAAGAGAAATAAAACAGGGAAAGTGTAATAATTTTGACGCTGGTGAAAACATTTTTGGTTTATTTTTGACAACACTGATTCAATTCAAACTTGCAGAGAAAATAAATCAGACCTTTAATGAAAAGTTAACTCAGAAAATGAATTAGACTTGATTTTTCTGACAACTCTCACTTGTAGGTTTCATCATTCAACATGTCATAAGGAAGATCTGAATCTTTAAGGTACTGGCCGTCGGCAATTTTGTCAAGATCAATCTTGGTATCAGAGAGATCTTTCGTCATTGTATTAACCAATGGCCAAAATTCATAACTTGCTACTTTGTGTGCACGACGAACTTTCTCTGAGCGTTCACTCAATTGACCACGAAGTTCTGTCCATTCTTGTCGCATTAAGCCAACTTTGGAAATAACTGAAGAAAAATTACAGAGTTTATTGAAAATGTTAACGGCATGCAATTCATGGGAATGAATAAAGTGAGTACATAAATAATTTAGGGATACATTTCTACACGAAAAAGATCTATACAATGCATTCATGAATCCGATAATAAAGTTTTAAATGGCCCTATCAAAAAATTTTATTATTCAAGTGAATCCATTATAGAGAATTTATAAATTCAACAAACTGATGTGACCGTCTAATTATAATTATCTAAAAAATATCGACTTCAAACTAAACCTAATTGACATGAAGAAATTACTTTTTTTAAAAAACACTCAACATTTTTCTTCAGAAAGTCAGGAAAAAATTTAATTAAGAAATAAGTGGTGGAAAGTTGAAAAAAATTCTGAAAAAATTCAATCTGACCAAAATTAGGTCGTTTTTTGAATTTTCACTTTTTCAACTTTTGAGCTCAAAATTGTTATCGATTTCAAAGATTTGAAACAGTTAAATTCAGATATCTGAGCTCAGCATCAGACAAAGAATTCGTTATTAATGTGGGAAAAAATTTGAATTAACTTTTTCTAGAAAACAGTAGATTCCTTTCTACCTCGGCCTAATTCGAATTCTTTGTCTAATGTTGATCTCAGATATCTGAATTTAACTGTTTCAAATCTTTGAAATCGATAACAATTTTGAGCTCAAAAGTTGAAAAAGTGAAAATTCAAAAAACGACCTAATTTTAGTCAGATTGATTTTTTTTTAAATTTCCACCACTTATTGGCTTATTTCATCATGGAATTCGAAAAATAAATTTTTTCCTGACTTTCTGAAGAAAAATATGGAGTTTTTAGTAAAAAAGGTAAATTCTCATCTTCATGTCAATTAGGTTTATATAGACAATGATGCACAAAAATTTTACAACAAAATATTTCTTTCATGCTGCATCAATGAATGATATCTCACCTCCTGGCATCAGATAAGCTTTTATTAGTTTCTCTTGATTGGGAAAAGAAATGTCAACAAGTTTCAATTTAGTTCAATCAATTCAAAAGAATGATTAAATGAATTTATACATTGTAGTTACACGAAGGAAAACTCACGTTTCTTTGCCTCGTCAGGAGTAACCTGTGTATCGATAATTGATTCATCTGGATTCTCATTACCCGAAGTTATATTCTCAAGTTGAGTTTGAATAACATCCAAGTAGGGAAGTCTCCTATTGATTGTCAAGAGAAGATTGCTCGATACTCTTGCCAACTCTTCCAGCTGTTCAGGCTCTATGCTAACGTGTGCATTGTTCTCAATAATGTCTTCTTCGCTAGTGGGCATCAAGCCGAGAGATTTTGACTCTTGAGTGACTCTTGTAAAGATTGTACTCAAATCCTCAACTTTGTCGTTAACCTATGAGAAATGAGTAAAAAATTTTAAAAAATGGCAAATTATTAAATCCAGCCATCTACTGAAATATTAAGTCCTGAATTAGTCAATTTAAACATTTATCAGAGGGCGAGCATCTTGTTTCGCATTCTATCATTTAATTTTCCTTTTTTTTATTATTAAAAAAATTTCATTCGTTCCATGGAATCTTTGAATGAATTGGATACCAAATAAAAAGTTAAATTCTCAACGGCTTATCCGGGGTCAAATGGAGAGTGTTAAAATATTTTGTCTTTTTCTTGTTAGTCTTTAACATTTAGGAACATTTAGATAATACCAACATTATAACATCTGCAAGACCATCTGTTAAGAGTTGAGGTTTTTGTCGATAAGTTTTCAGATGATTTAAATAATCCGAAACGTTCTAGTTCGACTAGATAATTTAAATGGCAATTAGTTTTATTATTAATGATGCATAGAGGCCAAGCGGGATCATCAATAAAGGCTTCTCCGGTATCATTGTGAAGGACCATAAGATTATACCACTTGTAAAATAGAAAAAAATCATTTGAATACTGCTTGGATTTAATTAATCTGATTGGTTAAAAATCAAATCGTATTACTTACATTCTTTGCATTCATAATTGCTTCATCTATCACTAGATTATTGGTTTCACTCAACCTTCTAAGTTTATTGAGACGTTGGTTTATTTGTCGTATGATATCATCAATTACAGGTCGCTCATTGCTTGCAACAAGCCTCTTGAGACTTTGTCCAGATGCATTCAATAAATCTACCTGAGCAGTAACCTCGTGAATTAGATCTTCTGATAGCTTTTGAAATTTGACAAATTAAATAAAAGTCGAAAAATTATTCAAGTGAGTCTTACATTTTTGGAGTTTTCCCCTTCGAGAATCTCCAATTGCATCATGACATTCATTTCGATATCTGAGAATTTCTTTGACAGGTCAAGCGCTTCAGCATACTTCAAGTCATTTTCAATGATAACATTTTGAAGTTTCTCTTTGCTAGCTTCATTATCTTCCACAAGTTGGAGTATTCGCATAGTTAAAGCATCAATATTTCTCATGGACATTTGATCATGTCGAGGAATTTGAGTTGGTAGCTTGCAGTCCTTAAGAAGTTCCATTACATTCTCAACAATTTCATCGTTCTTTTTGTAATTTTTGGCCAAGAACCTTTTGAATTCAACCAATTTTTCTGCTTGATTTTTCATGGAAACTGATTTCCATGGTATTGCAGCAAAACAGTTTACGGAAATATCTTTAATCGAGTCAAAATTGACTGGTTCGTTACTAATGAGGATGTCAGATGGTGACACAGCCAAATCTGGATTAAAGCATTTGAGGGAATCGTTGAATAAGTTATGCTCCTCTTCCAATCTAACCAATAGATCTGCTAATTGCTCCCGATTTGACTTGAATTGTTTCCCGAACATTTTTATTTCTTGACAAACTTTATCGATTTCAGTGAGTTCTTCATCAACTGGATTTAAAGTGGAATACTCTGACTGCGTTAATGAGCCAGCAATCATGTCAGCTTTTGGAAGAATTTCTTTAATCATTTCGTGATTTTGATGGATTTCTGTAGCCAATGGACTTATTTCAGAATTGACGAGAATTTCAATTTCATTAAGCCTATTTAAAACTTCTGATTTCTTTGTTGGATCTCTCGCAAGACTTTTTATCTCAACCAGAGCAGGTTGAATGACTTCAGTCAAACTTTTCTTTACTTTAGATCGAGAGTTTGCCAGTTTAACAGCAATAGGCAAGGCTTTTGATAGATTTTCACACTTTTGAGTACAATTAGTCTTTATTGTAGCATAATGCTTTTCAAATTGGATAACTTTTTCATCAATAAGATCCAAATTTTGACCTAAAGGTTTAACTTTGAGGATAGTTAACATTAGGTGTCAGATATTTGACTTACCTTGGCCAATTTCATGCAGGATCATTATCGAGTCTTTAATATTCTCCAAGGCGTCATTTTGTTCTCTAATTTCTCGATTGATTTCCTAAAATTATAAAAAAATTCACTTAAACAAAAATTCGTTTACTAAAATGATTGATGATAGTGTTAAGTTAAAAAAAATTAGACGTGAAATTAGGCAAGGAAAATGCGTGAGATGAATGATTTAGATCAAAAGTAGCAAATTATGAAATTGACCTCTGCTCTTTGTAGACTCTGTGTGTCCTGGTCTGAGTCAGTTCCTCCCAGTTGAATATTGGTAGTCATCTGAGAGAGTTCTTTACATCTCCTACTACGCTTAGTTAATTCTTCAGCAATCATCTCCTCGTTTTGTAGATTAGGAAGAACGTTAGTTCTTACAGGTGACGAAGACAATATTCCATCATTAACTGAAGGTCTAGGAGTAGTTTCGAGCAAACTTCTCTCACGATTCAGACGATGGATAAGATTGTTGAAGTGACTGAAAAGACTCTCACATGCTTTACTATGGGAGTGTAGAGGATTTGATTTGGAGAATAATTGCTTAATTTTTTCAATTTCACATTTTGCCGCATTAGCGTCCTTGAGCATTACCTGAATTTTTATATATAAAATTTAAATATAATAAATACTAGAGAAACAAAAACCTTCTTCCCATAAAATATTAAATACAGTTGATTAGAAAATATCAAGAGGGATAGACTTACATCAATTTTATGTATCTTTTCAGATACCTGTCCCTTGGATAATGAGCTTTTCCTTGAATAATCAATAATATCAGAAAAGTTTTTATCCAATGCATTGTATGAATCTCTAAGCGGTTCCAGTTTCTCATCAAGACTCTTTGACTGGTCGACAACAGCCTGATCTTCAGCAATCGACTTTTCCAAGTCGAGAGCAATCTCTATGAAGCGTTTGGATAACTTTTCAAGATCATTCAGAGCGTCCTTATCGTTGGTCTCTTTAAAATTTCGCTCTAATTCACCAATGCTATTTCGACGTCCATTCATCATGGTCAAGAGAAGCTTCTTATTCGATAGATCTGAGAATATTTCATTTTGGTCACGAGTTTTCTTTTGTTTCAATTCGTCAATTTGGCTGGCAATTAAGGTGACAAAGTCGTCCAACCTCTTTATCGTTGAATCAAAGTTACCCGTTGAAATTCTACGTAGGTCTTGATTCGACTCCAACGAGCCAAACTTTTTAAAGACCTCCTGTAGACTATTTTGGGCAGTGGTCAGTTCTGAGTTGAGCTCTTGTTTCTCTTTACCATTGAGTAAGGTTGATGCGAGAATGGCGTTATCTCTTTGAATATTAGCAAGACTCGCAGTTAACGGATCGAGATAGCTTTCTTTAAATGAAGATATTTCATTTCTGCAAAGGTAAACAAAACATGAATCAATAGAATATAGAAAAGTCTAAAAGAAAATTTTAAATCACTCATTTGTTCCAATTAGGCTGATGTGAGACTTTGCCTTGGACAAAAGCTGAGAGAACTCCATTTTAGAGTCCTCGTATACTCCAATATGTCCTCTCCTGACAGCCAACGAAGCTTTGATATGGCCAAGTTTATCCTTGGTCTGATCTTCTATTAACTTGAGCATTGCATGTGTACTTTCCAGCTCCGATATCAAGAGTTTTTCGTCCAAATTTCTCGGGAATAAATTCCTCTTGTATTGATTCAAGGTCATTTCGCATTCTTTAATCTAATTGAAATAAAAGTCAATGAATTTGAATTAATTTTAAGATAAAGTCTGTGATTTTTACTTTGTTCTCGTTCTTTTCAATTCGGCCTGACAGTTGGTCAGCCTTTTCGATTGCTATTGTGCTGGTTATTTCTTTTGATATATCGTTGAGTTCATTGGTTATATCTTCAATGAGATTTTGTATTCGAACTCTGTTGCCATGAATTTCATTCAGATGATTATTTATCGAATCATATTTATCGAGGAATTTGCCAATACTACTGGTGAGTCTATCATTGTTTTGATTCAATTCAGACAACTTCTCCTGGAATACCTTCAATGATTCATCTGGATTCTGATCACCGAGATTAGTTAGGAATATTTTGAAGGCTCGAATATCTTCTTGAATATTTGAGTCATCCTGCATTTGTTTTGCTTTCCTCAATAATTGATTGAGCTTATCACTAGCTTGTTTTTCATCAACCTTGTCTAATTTCCCCAGGTCATTAGAGTAAGCTTCAAAGGATTTTTCAATTTTATTGAGATACGTTTCTGACTCCTTCAATTTACTAAGGACTGGATGAGCCTTTATCTCGATTGAAGATAAATCATTCTGAAAAATAATGTTTTTCTCAAATTACAAACAAGCTGATAGAAAGAGACTTAAATTGAATTCAATCTTTGATATAATATTACACAAAATACTCAAAGATGATGAAATAAAATAAAAATAAAATTTTTATTCATTTCTCATGACTGTTGCTCATCTTTAAAAGTGAAACTTAAAAAGACGCAATAATAATAAGAAAATATTATTAATATCCTGAATTTGAATAAAAAATTTAATTTAAAATAAGAAATAAATAACTTGCCATTTTAGTGAAAGCTGTTCTCTTTATTGACTGAATAGTTTCACGGCATTCGTCTAGATTTCTTTTCAACATTGCAATTTCTTCAGTTTCCTCTTTAACATTGTCAATGCATTTATTCATAACCGCTAGCTCATTTGATTTTCCGTCAATGGACTGAACAACATCCCAAAGATCGTTATTCTTTTTCTGAATTTCATCCTTAGTCACTGGATAATGGCCCGATTCAGCCAGAGGTTTGTGAATTTCCTTCTTTTGTTCTTGTAGCCATTTCTAAAGAAAAAAATTTCAGTTTTATGCTTACACTTCGATGGAAAATCAGCAAAGATTCAAAAAAAAGGTCTTACATCTAGGGACAAAGCTTGAGCCTTGAAGGCAGCAGTATTTTCAGCAATATTCATCAGTTCTGCTTGTCTATTTCGACAGGCATCTATCAAACGGCCTAGGGATTCTTTAATATCTTTAAATTTCAGTGTATCCTCTTGAGTAGTGATTTTTTTCTTCTTCTGTAGCTGGTCAATATTTTCACAATGGTTCATTGCTTCTTGTTCGATATTCTGTAAATTTGAAGAATTTTCAATTTGAACGATATAACATATAATTCATCTCTAATTTTTAGGAATTTAATTGCACAAATAATGCCAAGCAATGCTTTGATCAATAATAACATCAAAAAATTCAACAGTCAATAAATAATACAGGGATATAAAATTGGTTGATAAATTTTTCGGATGATAGAGAACTCTTTATCCCATGATTAATTTATTGACTGTTTTCATTTATAAAATGTAATGTCAATGCAAAAATAGAATTAGCTGTTTATTATAAATCAAAGAAGACAATTATAAAAGATTATTGGTTAAGAAACAGTATGCGTTTAAAATCTATTAAAAAATTTCTTTAAATGTTATAAGAAACAAAATAAATGTAATTTAATTAGATGGGATATATATCGATAATAATGAAGGGTAAAGAATGATCACCAAAAAATAGCATGGGCTTACTTTGACAAGATTGAGCTTCTGATTATACAATGAGATTCGTAATGATTTGATGCAAACAGAAAATGGATAGGAAGAAATTAAAAACATGATATTTTGAATTTTTATACATAACAGTACAAGAGATTTCAAAATCATATAAATCTTAATTTGCAATTTTTAAGTTTATAGGACGAACGATTTTTTAGAAAAATAAGTTTTGAAATATGATTTTAAATACAAAATATATCCAAATCTGTACAAACTATGGTAACCAAAGTATGGTTATTATTAATAACTTATTACAGAGGAAGTTTCTCATCTGCATTAAAACCTTATTTCTATTATGAAGTTCTGCGTGAGATTCTGATTCATTTCTGTTGTAGTCTTTTTCAGCTTAAATAATATTCATTCATGATTCTTATATTCTATAACTATTTCATTGAAAATTGTAAATTAAAATTTTTCATTAAAGTTTTATAATTTTTATAGAGAGATCACTGATGATATTTTATTCTTTATTTAAGTGATTTTCTTCTTTATGCGGGTGATGACAGCACAGATTTGTGGGTGAAGGAGAAATTCTTCATCAATCACTTTAAACCAAACCTGTGTGTTCAGAAAAATTACTCTTATAATCTTCAATTACCCTGGCCTATGTGAGCTTTTTCACTTTTCTCTTCACTTTTGCTATTTATTGAAGAGTTTTGGTGTTTTTTTCAGCTCACATTATATTCTTATATTTTTCACATTTTACTATACTTCTTTCAAAATTTGTAAAATATTACTTTCAATGAATTTTAAACTATTATCATTATTTATGTGTCACTACTGATGAACCATAAAGAAATGTACATTTGGTGAATAAAACTCTTTCTTCTATAACTACAATTATTTAAGTGAATCGAGAAATCATAGTATTACTAATAAGAATCTTTTTTTCTGATTGAATAATTCACGTAATTTCTCAAATACGTCCGAAAATCCACTTAAAATCATATTAAAATAGAAATAAAAGATATATTAACACCAAATACGTATTTCTTAAAGGATCATCAGTGGTATCACTTTAAAAATGATAAGAGTTAAATAATTGAATGAAAATAATAATTTACAA
>SSNU01000313.1:492724-521348 GCA_012064415.1 Gyrodactylus bullatarudis
CAGCTTGCATATATTCTTAATTCTTGAACTTTTACTATTTCTTTCAACATTGTAAATTATTATTTTCATTCAATTATTTAACTCTTATCATTTTTAAAGTGATACCACTGATGATCCTTTAAGAAATACGTATTTGGTGTTAATATATCTTTTATTTCTATTTTAATTAGAATCTTTTACATAACATACCCAAATGAATGAAATTCTTATAGAGATGCAGTTGGTAACTAAATTTTGATTCTCAAGGAATTTATGATTTTTAAATGATGTTAGAAGGATTTTCAAGAAAAAAAACTAGAAATTAATTTAATTTTAATTTTGCTGCTTATTATTATAACCTTATTTAGTTATAGAGGGCATAAACTTGAGTAGGATAAGAAAAAAACTCACTTTAGTTTCATCAAGCTTATTGATCAAGAATTCAATGAGGACACTTTCGTCGTTCATACAAGACTGGATATCTTTCTTAGAGGTGGCCAATTCTTGATGTTTTTCAATCAACCATGTTCCCAATACGTCCCTGAGATTTGAGAATTTGTTAGTTTCAATGTGAAGAACCTCCTTTCTAGTAATGTTGGCGTTAATTTTATTTTCAGCCTCGCGTAGGTTTCGATCGATCACATTAATCTAAAAGTGTAGGAATAAAATTTTGAGTAATTGAAATAACTATTTTCTTCATATCTCAACTGATTTTTTATAATTATACAAATCCTTAATGAACACGACAGGACTCATGTATTAGACATGTAATTTTCCGAACATACCATTACAGCAAATGCTTTTCTATCGGTTTCCGATTGATTTTGCTTATCAGGACAATTATTCAATGAGATCAGACGCTGACGAAGAATATGAGAATTAGTTTTTAACTGCTTCAAATCCTCAATGTCAGCATCACTTTGTTCAGCTCTGAAAGTTTACACATTTTAGTTTGATTTGAAGGAAGGAAATTAGAGAAAACTAACCTGTTGAGATCCATTTGTAGGGATTTGAGATCTTGGTTCAACTCGTCGATTGAAGATTCATTTGCAGGTTTCTTCATGGAGAAATCTTCTAGTTTCTTTTGCTTCCTCTGAATAACATCAGAGAGACTGTCAATCTTGTTGTTCAAAATCTTCATTTGTTCTTCTGTTTTTGAATTGCTCAACTCATTCTGAGGAAGGGCATCTTTGAGAGATCTAAGCCGATTGAGATCACTCTGGAGTTTACCCACCTCCTTCGAGAGGGTTTGATGATCTTCAAATGTTAAACTTGGATCAGTACCATCAAAGGATTCATTGATAAAAGACCTTGATCTATGATCAATTTCCTTGAAAATCCTCTTCAATTCACTATCTATATGATCGAGGCTATCTTTCGGATTCATAAAGGAGATTTTGTCAAGCTCTGAGAGAATCGCAAAATCATCCACGAGAGAATAAGTTTCTCTTTCTATTGAAATGGATCCAGGAGATGTTGATCGGTCACCACTAAGCAAGTAGGTTGTGGTATTCTTAAAGTCTTCAATCTTGTTAGAAAGACTCTTGAGTTCCATACCCAAATCACTGAAAATAAAGTAAATAAAGATTTGACTAATACTTTATTAATCATGCAATATCATGTTTAATGTTAATAAATTTTTTTCAATTATAGTGCATTCAAAGTAACATTATTAACTAAGAGAGGTTATTTTGGGGATACTCTTCGGGAGAATTCGAATGATGTGTGAAAAATATGGTCCAAAACCCTATTTATGAACTAATTGAAATAGAAAAAATGCTTTTATATTAAAATTAACAGGATGGAAAATTTGCAGATTTTAATTTCAGCCATTTTTCTAATTTAGAAGCTATTTTTCTCCTAATCATTTTGAATATAGTGTAAATGAAATAAGTCTAATGGATCAACTATTTCAATCAAAACCCTTGAAATCTTTTTTGATAACTACTTGAAAGTAGTAATATTAAAGTTGAGAGATTTTTGGCTAAAAATGAAAATTTGACACAATCACTACAACTTTTATAGAAAATTATTTTGGAAAATAATAAATCCTTACTATCTATAATGAATATGATAAAGTATTTGTAAAAATATTTACTCATTTGGACTTCGAGTTCTTTGTGCGTGTATGGAATCTTTTAGAGATTTGGTTAAGGTGTTAATTTGTGATTTTATACAAGTTCGAAGGTTATACCATTTATCAAGGTTTTCTTTCACATTGACCATCTCAATGGATAATTTGTCCATTTTCTGATTTATATTCTCTATACGTCCGAGTATCTTTTCTCGTTCCTCTCTTGAGAAAGCTACAGAAATCAAGAGGTAAATAACTTAATCAATAATAAAAATCATAAGAAAACATAGAGACTCATTGAATTAACATTTAAACTATATCTAGATTACAATAAACCTTATTCATCAAGTGTATTGAGTGTATGAAAAGGCCAAGGCAGGATAAACTTACAATTATCATCACAAAACTGGATGTACTTTCTCATTTTATCTATCTGTTCATGGAAGTTAAATAAATCTCCTGTTAGAGAACTCAAAAGATTCTCTGTCAAGGGTACTTGATGTCTGTTTTCGAGGAATTCCTCAATATAAGCCAAGTGGGTCTTGAACGCTTTAATTTGATTAATAATGTCTGATTGATCTGAGAAAGTCTTGTTGATTTCGTTCGCCTGGTTGACAATGCCATT
This sequence comes from Gyrodactylus bullatarudis, assembly GCA_012064415.1. NCBI lineage: Eukaryota > Metazoa > Platyhelminthes > Monogenea > Gyrodactylidea > Gyrodactylidae > Gyrodactylus > Gyrodactylus bullatarudis. The sequence continues at coordinate 495,403 of SSNU01000313.1, forward strand.
GAATGAATCAAATAATTCTCCATGTTTCATAGAGATCATATCCTGATCTATCTCTGAGACCCGGGGATGATTCAAAATGGAGTTAGCCAGATCTTCAATTTTTTCAAGCATTGAGTTTTTATCTTTAAGTTCACTCTGCAAAATAAAATTTGTTGGATCAATAATTATCAAGAAATGATATTTCACCTTGTAATCGATAAACGAATGTAATGAAAAGAAGAACATGTAAAAGATGTTGAATGTAGTTCGATTTTGCGAAATAACAACTTTAACAATTCAACAATGTTGAATCGACATCCGGTATCATAATCATAATTATTATGGTTTAGTTTTAGTAAAAGCGTTAAATTCTAATGACTCATGACGGGTTAATTATAGAAATGTTTCAGTCGATGAATTGTAAAAATCTATACCTACTTGAATGAATCTGGCTGTTTTGTTAAAACCAATAGGATCGGAAACAATATCGAGGCCTTCAATGCGTTCTTTAGTGTTCTCAATCCAGTACATAAATTCATCATAGGATCCGTTAAAGTTGTCTAATAGACTCTGTAATTGAATGAGTTCCTTTTGTTTATCTGAAGACTCTCTAAGTTTATTTGTACACCTTGAGATAAAACGGAGGTATGAAATGAAGCATAATTATTAGACAAGAAGGTAACCTACTCTTCATACAACTTTTGAGCTTTCTCAATACTCTGGCCGAGCTGTGAACGAGTATTAGCATCGGTTGTTTTGTCGAGTTCATCTTTGGCCTTGTCTATAGCCAAATCAAGTTGAATTGAGGTCTCTTTCAACATTTCATAATTATCATTCACGCATATGAGTTGATCTTTTGATTGCAAACTTCCCTCGTTTCTCTGAGAAAATAATTTCTCAATTTGAATTTCTGATTCATTAAGAACCTCAGGGAACGGTTTGAGGCCAACATCTTGATGGAGTAATTCTAATTGAAGATCAGAACATTGTTGGCCGAGACTGTTGAGTTGTTTCTGTAAGTTCTCACGTTTCGTATCAAGGGGCTTGTAAAAGTTTGAAATTGGCTGGCTTGAATAGTTGTCAAGAGTTTGTTTTGTTCTCTATAAAATATTGATATTTTTCAAAAAAGTGCACCTTATAGCTTTAAAATATTAGAGGTAATTTTAATTCCTTTGTGAATAAATATCGGAATTCATTCGGCAAGCATGAATAAATAATTTTATTGACATTTTTCCATTCGTATTTTCCCGCCCATGTAAATAAATTCAGTTGAATATTTTTAGCAAAAAAGGATTTATAATTTCATTTTTCATTTTAGAACACACAATCCGATTAAAATCTTGATATCAATACTCACAGATAGTTCATTTCCAATATCATTGATATTGGAAATGTGATTACGAGCCTCTACAACTCTCTGGTTAATAATTGCTCTTGTTGGCATGGTTCCATCATGAACGCTCACGTCTAAATGATGTATTTCATTGGCAACTTTGTTTAGCTTATCATTTAGTTTATTAAGCTGAGTGGATATTTTTTCAAAGTTTGCATCATCCTTGATAAGTTCACGTTCAAGTTGAATTATTTTATTATCAATCTCAATAAGTTTATCTCGATTATGATCAGCTAGAGAATCAATGTCACCACGGATTCCTTGAGCAATCGGTCTATTGACCAGATCTGATTCTGGATCGAATTCACTTAATAAATCATTATATTGTTTAGCTTGAGCTGAAATAACATCGCCTAAGGCAGAAATTCCATTTATCTCTGTCTGGAGTTTAATAACTTGAACTTGTAATTTCTTCAGACTCTGAATTTTATCCTTAACGGGTTCTTTCTGTGATTGCCTGATGTTTCTCAACATTGTCTGTATGTTTGATAAGCCTTTAGGGATTGTATCTTTCAAAGTGTCCAATCTCTGAATGCCTTCTTCAGCTTTCAATAGGACATTTAATCTTGAATCACATTCACTATTCAACTGATAATATTGATTGATATTAGAATTCTATCGAGTTTTAATTTAAACTATTCAAGACTCACTAGATCTATTTTATCCTGGTACATTCTTTGATCTGATTCTAAGCTTGACTTTTTATCTTGATCAGGCAGACGACTTATGAGCTGTTGAAGTTTGGGTAATTTCTGAGTTTTATCTCTCAAAGAGAGCAAATTGTTTTGATATTGATTTATAGAAGTGTTTATTAGTTTCTTATCTAAGGAGAAGGGTTGCATTTGTTTCATTTGTTTCTCTAAACCTCTAAGGTCAGTTAATTGCCGCTGGATGGTATTTATGATTTCAATTTCATTCAATTCATCTTGCATTTCCTGTAAAAGAATCATAATTATAATTTGCTTTTTATTCCTCATCATCCTTTAACACGAGAGAACTCTAGAATTTTTTATTCGAACAAGATTTTAAATTAAATGGCACTCTGTTAGGATATGTATTGTATCAAAAAATATCACCAAACACGAGTTAAAAATAGTAAAACTTTAAATGAAACAATTAAAGTGCAGACTTACGGTGATACTCTTACGTTCAGATGAATTCCTTGGAGTGTTATTGTTTGTCTTTGATCTAAGGATAACAGTTTCTTTGTTGGGAGTAGCATTTGAGATCATGTTATTGATATCTTCTTTTTCATTTTTCAACAAGAAACCCCTACTCATAGCTTCTTCAATTGGCAGAATTGAGCCAGTATTATTATTGATGAAGACTATATCTCCATTTTCGTTTTTAACAACTTTGCCAATCATACAATTTTTCAGAATCTCTGGAGATTTTGCCTTCCTAATGCTAGAGTCAATACTCAATTTTCCAGGAATATTTTGATCTAAAATCTGGTCTTTATTGGGTAGGCCTGGAGCGTCTATTTTTTCTCCTATTTCAGGTTCGTTTTGACCAATATTTCCATTTGCTTCTTTTGTTGGGCTTGGATACCTATCAAAGTTTCCAGTATTTTTTGAATTTCTATTGTTAGAGCCTTCTTGAATTTCAAATGATTTTTCCGCATTTTCAAGTGCAGATCTTGAATTAGGCCTAGAGTGTTCGGATTTACTTGGACTCTGAGAGTTTCTACTACTTATTGGAGGTGATGGAAGATGATCACTTCTACGAGGTGATGGAACTGTATCGATAATTGGACTCGGTTTTGGACTACTCTTCGGATATTTTCTCTCCGGTGTTTGAGGACATGGATTTATTCTATCAATAACCGTATTCACTGAAGAATATGAGTTCAAATCGGGTTCAGTGAGAGATTCATCAGCTGAAGAATTCCTTTTTATTAGTTTACATATTTCCTGATCACTATTTTCATTTATTAAATCTAATAACTTGCAATTTCCATTGGGAATGTTCTCATCGCCAGATAAAATACCTTGGTTTAAGGCTTCGCGGATTGTTATTTCTTTACCATCAACTCTTATTCTTCCTGATTTTTCATCAAAACTTTTCGTTTCGATAAGTTCACGGAGAGATCTTTTTGGAATCATTTTTGTATCCAAAAATCTTTCATTACTATTTCCAAAATCTGGTAGTGTAATTTGATTTTTCTTGTACATATCTGGATTTGTAACATTAGTATTTTCAATTAGGTTATACGATGGAGAGGTTATACTACCAGGCCTTTGTGGATAATTCTGATAGATATTTGTTCCACCATCATGTTTTTGGCTTCCAATGGCATCGGATTCCCTACTAGGTCTTTCCTTCTGATTGGATAGTCCAGAAATTGAATCTGGAGTCGTGACACAAGGAGTTGTAGACCTTGACTCAGATGTACGGATATTCAGTGGTTTTGTAATGTCATCAAAAGCTCTTGGTGATCTTGTATTCTTATCAACTTCAAATCTGTTTGGAGAATTGTCCATATGATTCCCAGAACGGGGCTTATTCGTCATATCAATCTGATTTGAATCTTGATTTGGACGATTCCTAATAAATTCATCATGTGGAGAATTAGCCTTGTTGATTATCTGATCTTTACCTGTTCTAGGAATGTATGCAGGACTTTTAGAAGAATTTTGAGAATTCATTTCAGGTGATTGAATTCCATGTCGAGAAGTTAGATTGTTCTCTATGTGTTCTAATGACCTGCGACTTGGTCTCTGAAAGCTAGGTCTAGATTCTGACGTTTCCCCACCAAAGTTTGTCATGTAATTCAACTCAACAAGCTGATTGAGGTCTACATTCTTTCCCGATTTTTGAATAAGTTCATCCAAAGTGAAAAATTCTTCTTGGTTACGACCACGACGAATCTTGGTGCCTTTTGAATTAATTAAGCCAATTTTTATGGCATCTTCCAAACCATATGTCATCTTTGTGGTTGGATCTATAATCTTGTTAGTTTTAACATCGATCATATTGTTACTAATCGCTTCATCAAAGGTATAAGTCTTTGTAATTGGTTGACTGAACTGACTGTTTTTCACATTAAGAGTATTTATTATGTCACGTGATGAAAATGTTCCTGCCATAATCAATTCTTTAACAGTAGTCATTCGATCAGTACTGCAGTCACGAACAATGGACTTTTCTGCAGATAATATGCCATCTTTAACCGCTTCCTCAACGGTTATATAAGCACGCTTATACGGATTGTAAATGAGACCAGTTGTATGATCGATTTGGTGCATTTCTTCTAGTTCAGCTAAAGTCATAGGTGGCCTCTTAATTGGTGATCTTGGACTGCGGGTACCAGGAGATCCGACTGGACTAAGTGAATTCTTCAGAGCTGCCAGATCTTTTGGGCTGTTGAGTACTTTCGCAACACTGACTCCGTTAATTGTGCTTTCTGGATTGATAGTGCCATCTTTAATAGCTTGGAAAATATTTTTTCTCTTATTCTCAAATGGATCGATGAACTCCATCGAATTCAAGTCGATTCGTCCCATCTTGAGAGCTTGATTAAAATCAAGAGGATTAGATGGTCCAAATCTAACTGTTGTAATTCTCGACTCAAGGATTCGATTATGTAGGCCCTCGCCAAGGATTTTATACACATTCGACAATTGTTCAAATGGATTGTGTTCACTCTTTTCAACCTGCAGCATAGTGGTATAGGGATTGAGAATATTTTCCTGAATAGCTTGGTTGAAATTATATTGTTCTCCATTTTTTGGATTTGTTATATATCTACGGCCATCATAGAGATTGAGTCGGTACAACACTTCAAGACTTTGAGGTTCAGATAGATTTACCAACCTTTTGGAATAATCTTCAACTTGTTCAATATACTCAACAGTTGCCTGTTTTGAGTTGAGCAATGTTGGAACATCTTTAATCATTTCTTTTTCAATCGCAGTTGTAAGTGAATAGAAATTATTCTCAGACGGTACAAATATTAAAGAGTTTTTTCCATCAAGAAAGTCACTGTTAATTGCATCGATTATTGAAAGATCACCGTTCCTTGTCTTCATAAGACCTTGGGAAAAATCAATCAGGTTACTTTCGATTGCTTCAAGCAGTGTTATGGGTTGTAATTCATCTCCGGCAGGCTTAATAATCTCATGCAGTAAAGCTGGATTATTTTTGATTTCCAGTAAGAATTTATTTAATGGAATATGATTATGATTCTTTGGATGTATGATAAGACTGTTTCCATCGAGGATTCCAGAGATAATTGCTTTCTCGATAGGCTTTGGAATATTATTCGAGGGATCAATACAAGTGTTATTCTTCAGAGATATCAAACCTCTCTCTAAGGCTTCATCTAAAGTCAAATGAGGAGCGTTTTCGAATTCACTCTCCGGTATAGGCTCAAGAATAAACTTTTCTAAATTTTCCTTATCCACGTTGGTAAGATTTGACTCAATCTTTTGATTTTTTTGACTCTGTTGAGTTTTGTCAGAATTACACGGAAGAATAGCATTCAATACTCTTGCCTGTGAAATGGTCTTTGATGGGACTTTGGAATCTTTTACTTTAGACAATGACTGCATGCCATTCATGATAGTAGCCAGTTTGTATGTGGAAGACGAAACCATTTTCTTCTTGGTTGGCATTTCAACTAGAACAAAATCCGGATCGACAAAACCTTGTTCAGCTGCCTCCAAAAGATTTATAACAGTTTGATTTTTATGATCTAATGAATATAGACAACCAGTTTCCTTGTTTACCCAACCCTTTGAAATGGCATCAGATAGTCTAATGAAACGGTTTTCTTTTTTATCATCGACCAAATCCAAAGTCGGCAAATTTTGTTTCGCTATATACCGAACGAGGGGCAAAGAAATGGCTGATGTAGTCTCCCCATTATCCAAGAGAACTGGAGCCAAGAAATCATTAAAGTGATTTGAAATGTCTCCTTTAGGTCGATCGAAATTTTTAGTTCTTTTAATCTTGAATGAAAAAAATTAAATTAAACAAAGATAAACAGATTAGGAAAATAAACATGAGAGAATAAAGTATTCCAGAAACCAAAGAATGATTTTTGATCCTTTTTAGAGAGCACATTTTAATTCTTAAAATAAATCAAGCAAGTTTATTAAAATTTGATCTTAAATCAATAGTTGGCATAATCATGACCAAATTTAGCGGTGTTTGAGTATTTGACTTTAGAAAATATTAGGAAATCAACTCACAGTGTCATTGTTATCTTCCACTGGGGAATAGACTGATGGATCAAGATCCGTGATAATGTTCTGGGATATGGCAGTTTGAAAGGGAATCTTTTCGTTGGTTCGTTGATTGATTATGTCTCCGTTTGGTGAGAGAATATATCCAAAGCGTATTTTCATGTTGGAACTTTTGTAATCCAAATTCGAGTTAATCAATTTAGAGTTAGATGAGTCTTCTAACATGGATTTTGAAGTCCTATCATTCATTTCAACTTCAATAGTACGAACATGTAAAGTTTCATACGGTTCAGTGATCAAATCGAACGGGGGTGGATGATTCTGCTGAATTGCCTTTATATACCCTAAATGGTAGGCCATTTCAAGAGGCATGATTTCCTTTGAAACAGTCTGGTGGAATGTTCCCAGGACTGGATCAATAACTGTCCTTTCTAGAGCTTCTTCAATTGAAATATACATTCCTAGTTTAACATCGTAAATTTGTTCTAAAATGAATATATCTCTCCTCTTATGGAAGAACTCTAGCCAAAATACATTGGTTGAGAATAAATGGGATGTTGGATCTGGTATGAGTTTGACTTGAGAGAAAACAGTTGCAAAAATAATTCCTTTCCTTAAAGCACCGCCAACTGTTAGAATGTTCATAGTTTCAGGGTCACACACTATATTCCTTGATACATCAATCCAACCATCATCGATCATTTTATTTGTTATAGCACATTCAACACGAATTCCATTATTGTTCGTGTAGTAAAATGCATAGATGACACAATTTCGTGATTTCTTTCTTGTTATACTATTCCATAGATCACTGTTTGGTTCAATTGAAGAGACATCATTCACTTGAAATTCCTCATTTCGATTCTTTCGGGGATTTCGTTTTTTCCAGGCACTAATAGAAAGATTATCCAACATGCTACTTCCGCTGTTTTTTCGTACATTTTGTTGACTAGATTTGCGGCTGTAACATCCAAGAGTTTTATTACAATTCATCATGTGAATAATCCTTCGTTGGCTACTTCCACCTATGCTGAACTGATCCCCCTTATCGTTAGCAAAAAGGGATGCATTTGGAAGGCTTGTTGTTGATCGATTTTCTAATACTTCACCAGGTCCATTACGAGAAATGGTATTATTAGTATTAAAAATAACTGGGCTAGAGGGCGTTGACTGGAATATGAATGAATTAGCCTTTGTTTTTAAATGTGTTGTAGTGTTGGTATTTTGACCTGGACTATACTGAGTAATATTGTGAAAGTTTGGAGTATTTAGTTGACTTTTAATTGAGCTATTACTCGGATTCTATAAAAGAGAAAATTATAAATTAAGCATAGTAAGAAAAAATTTATAGACCAATAAAATCTCGATACATCATTGTCAAATAAAAGTGTAATTAATAAACCCTCTCTTTTACACCATCTTCAACTTTCTTCAACCAGCGTAAAGAAAAATACACGAATAAAGTACAGGGCGTTGACTTTAGCATTTCAACTTGAGTGTATTATGAATAACTATATTATTTTGTAGAAGAATATTTCAATATAAAGTCAAATACTTTAGCATATCTTTCAGAGTGAGAAAAAAAGGGCAGGTGAGAAATATAGGTGAATTACACCATGTTTGACCATGATTATCGAAACATCTACACTGTGTATTCTCATAAATTCATGGAAAAAATTATACTCACAAGTTAGAAAAAGTTTTGAAAAACGAGAAATCAATTTCGAAAGTTTATATATCACACAGAAAGGAAGAGGAGAATTGCTCTTTTGTCTTACACAATTGCTTTTCGTAGTTAGAGAAAGCTCAACAAAATGTTGAATTATAAGTTATAACCAGTCTTAATTGAACAACGCCTTTATATGCACAGAAAAAACACGTATATTGCATAAATATATATATTCATTGTAATATATATAGATTCATTGTGTACAAAAATCTATCATAATATTCTATGCGTGCTAAAAGATCAAAATGCAATACACCTAATTAGTGAAAATACTATTGATAGTAATTGCATAATAATAATGGAAAATTAGAGGAGATTAGGCTTACCCTATGTTTTATTCTGTGAAAGTTGTCCGTATCCTGAGAAAAGTTGACTACATTACTATTGGAATGGGATAATCTCTTGCGATTGACAACATATTCGGTATCACTCATTGGAGATCTATTACGTGGAGGATGAACAGGACTTTTGAGGATAGATCTCGAATGAATGTCGAATAATCCGAGTTTAACAGCTTCCTGGATAGTTATCCATTGATCTTTCCATAAAATAACACCGCTTCGTCCGTCCATAATGCCGAGTAGTATGGCATCTTGAACCAAAGTTCTTTTCTTTGTAGCTGGATCAACAATTTCAGAATTAGTTAAATTGAGTAAATTCAATTTTAATGCCTCATCAACAGTTAATGGTTTATTGAGATCATTGAAACGCAGATAAAGTATACCATTTCGAACAAAATAATTTCCTTGACAAAATAGTTCATTCAGGGTGATGGGTTCACGAGTAAGAAGGACTAGTTGTTTTTGTACAGCTTCATTCAAAGTTATTGGGGGATTTAGACCGAGATATAGGCCAAGATTGATATCAATAAGTCCACGTCTGTTAGCATCTTCATAGGTTAGTACAGAATTTGTTGTAGGATGGACAATGCCAATGATATCTCGTCGATTCATATTTGCAAATGAATTTGTTCGTGTTAGATTTTCAATTGAAAAGTTTTCGTTGAGACTGTATTTGGATCCAGCTTGATTGTACTCAGGTGATGACTTCTGAAATGTTTTAATAAAATGATGTTTTTCTGATAATTTCTTGGTATTCAATACTCTAATTTTGTTCGTTGCTCTGTCAGGCTCTTAAAATCTTATCTTGATTTTCTAAATTGACACACAAACCTGAGCAATAAATACATACATGTTGAAAATTACGATCAACGCTAGGGTGAATTAGAGAGACTCTTAATATTCAACATTGGAAAATCCTATCCACCCTTTAAAATTTTGCAAATAGTGATCCAATCATGATGTTTCATTTAAACAAGCAGCTCAACTTTTTTGTAAGCATTCCTTCTTTTAAATGCAGTAGTAACAATACTCAAACAATATACAACTCAAAAGATTAACAATATTTGTAAAAAGATAGGTATTCGATACTCTACTCTGCTTAAGGTATAGAAAAAGCTATTTGAATAGCACAGTGAATGAATATTCTTTCTTGGCATACAACTTAATTGGTTCATGATAAAGGGCAGGAAAGAATTTATGACTCACCATAAAAGTTTGATTCCTTGAAGTAGCAGTCTGATAATTACTCTCTAGCTTATTAAAGATACTATTCAACTTTGATGAGACTCTCTTTGTAAGTAAACCTTTCTGATTGAGGATTTCCTGTTCCCAGCTCCAGTTAATCTGAACAATAACATGGGTCTCAACAAGAAATGCATTTTCTGGTCTAATTGGTGATAACGAATGCAGAAATAAGATACCATCTTTATTTAAAAGGCCCTGCTTTATAGCTTCCTCAGATGTGAGTAGGACCTTTGTATCATTTGGATCCATAATTAGGCCAAAGGGGTGATTATCATTAAATTCTGGCTTTATGAGCCCCTTGGAGAGGGCTTCAATGTTTTTCAATTGGTTTTTTTTTGTTTTTTGGTGCAGACCTGAACTCTTGAGCATCATCTCGATAGACTGCTCATCTATAATGTCCATTAGACTTCCTTTGTGAAACGATATTTCTTCCGTTGCACAAGATTTTTCCAGGTTGATTCGAATTTTTTTCTTCGCTGGATCAATAAAGCCAGCCCGTAGACTTTGAACGATTGGATGACAAGATAAGTTCATTGATTCCTTGAAACCGATTAAAGGGGGTCGGGAAATTGTGTAAATTAAATTCAGTAATTGCTTATTGACCCCATCAACAAGCGGAATTGACTGCTTTTGTTCTTCACAAAAGACTCTTCCATTGACACTTATTAGTTTATCCTTCAGAGCTTCTCGTAAAGTATAGACACGATTATCTCGACGAAAGATGAAACTGGGAACATCAGCATCAATGATTCCATGATATATGGCATCAATTAAATCAACTTCCTTGCCCAAAACTGAGTCCCAAATAAGTTCGGATGAATTTGATATATTTGCATGCCACAGACCGGCTAATAAACTTTCAACTGGACTATAGGCTTTTGCAATATATCCTGATAAATGAGCTTCATATATGGTCATAACGCAGTCCTCGTCAATTCTAAGCCACCAAATTCCATTTTTTTCCCAGATTCTTTTTCTATCAAGGGTTTCTTTTAAAGACAGCTTTCTCATCTGATTATCTTCGAATAGAATAATTTCTGGAACTTCTGCATCAATCAAATTCTTTTCAATGGCAAGCGGTATGGAGAAATTCTTGATTTTGAAACTATACCGGCCTGATTTAGATTTCTCTGAAATGATCATTTCAATATTCCCAGTTGACCTTTCCAAAGCTCCGTATTTAATCCATTCAGAAAGAGATGGTGGCGGTACCTTGGTGTTACTACAATCGCACCATTTTATCCGTTGTACCCCGCAAGTTATAACAACACTCTTAGCTGTGAGCATAGCCAAGATATCATAAGCTCTCCTCGAGATAAGACCATCATTTAAAGCAGCAGAAATACTCTTTTCAATAGGTTTTATTGTACCATCTTCATAATGCCATCTGTTTGGATTTTCTTTAGTCTTTAGGAAGAATTGATAGAGCTTTTCATTGCCATAGACAACATTCTCAAGTTGTAGAATATTGATAAGAGTTTTATTAAGTAAAAGACCGGACATGTCCCGTTTAATTTTACTATTTTTATCACTAGGTAGATCTACCACGATCCCGAAATTATCCCCATCTGTTAAAAGTTGTAATTTCTTTGATTGTAAAGCCTCGATAAAACTCATTGGGGTAAAGTTATCGGATTTTTCATTTAAAATCTTTGTAAGATATACAGAGCCTGAGGAATCAATAAATTTGAAGTTGGGTTCATCCTTCGACATGGCCTTCTTTAGTAAATAATCCTGAATGGCTCTTGAGTTGTGTGCTTGCATGGTGATATTAATTTTAGCCTTGTAGCAAATATCAAGCCATTTATTGTTATCATTTGAGTTAGCTATAGGCTCAGAGTTGACATGAATCGATGGATTATTGTGTAAAGATATGGGACTTAGTCGTTCATTGGATATGTGACTTGTGTTCTTGGTGCACTCTGAGGCTGATTCAAGATCAGAAGGAATTTCATCACAGGAAGAGTGATGAGGCTGGCGTTTTTCACATCCGATTTCCTAAAAGAAAAATGTTGCTTTTCATAATGTCAGAGAAATTGAATAGTAGTTAAAATGACGAGACTATTCTGTCAGATTTATAAATTATTTATGCAAATATTTTGGGAAATTTCAGTTTATTCTAGCACTTACTTTTATAATACTCTTTAACTGAATCGACCAATTTTTCATGACTCTCTTAAACGAGGTCATTTGTGATTGCATTGAATTCAAATTACATATCGTCCTATCTTCGTCAATAGTGATTATATTTCTAGTTTGATTTGTACAGGCCATTTGATAGGAGCCATTAATATCGACAAGAATCTAGAATAATTGAATTTTACATTTAATGAATTAGACAGGCTTGTGAAGACAACTCCAATACTGAGAAGGACTCAGTTAGAAATTCTAACTTGGAATTTCACAAGTGACATACTTTTCCAGGAAAATTAGAATTCCCAGCTTTTGATCTTCTAAACGTTTAGTAAAGATTGTCTTTAAAAGTATGGCCAATTTATCCAAAAATAAAAATTATTTTAATTAGAAAATTTCATCAAGCTTTATCATGAACTCTAAGATATTTTAGTGTCAGGGGAATTATCGTTTTTTATTCCTTTTAAATAAATATTAATGGTATTTGATAGAAAGGACTCAAGAACTAATTTGAAAAAATTTCTTGATAAATTTGACTACTAAAATTCACCTGCATATTCGTCATCAAAAGTTCCAGACATTCCTTCAATATTGGCAAGCATTTGATTTTATCTTGTAATTGCTTGAGGAGAACACTGGGTGTCTCAGTCTCAAATGATTCTGATTGTTCGTAATTACTTTGGCACTTGACAAATTTAGGAATAAAGGTGTAGATCCATTCATTAAGATGAACTAGCTGTTCTTTTAACATGTGATTATTCAATTCTATCGCCTGGGATGTATTCCGGCTATAAAATAAGATCAAATTTAATATTATAATAGTTTTATTTATTCAATTTATATCATCACTGGTTTTATTTTGAGATGCTGATAAAAATTCCAATAAAAAAAATTGGAGACATAATTGGAAATTTTGAAAATCATAAAAACTTACATTGTTGTTAGATTTTCAATATTGCTCCTGAGTCGATCACAAAGACGATCATTCAACTCTTCAAGTATCTCAGTGTCAATGTATACTGGAATGGTGTGAATCGCATTCAAATCTTCATCTTCATTGTTCGTATTTACAACTTCATTTTCCGGATCCAAGCTCAGTATCCTTGATGTGGTGGCTGACAGTTTCATTATTAAATTTTCGGCATCTATCGCAATCCTATTTGATCGTTGGATCAAAGTCTAATATTAAATGAAAATTAATAGTCATACATCGTTCGTTCGATGTTTCATGCAATTTACCTGGGTTTCATTTGAGAAATTTTCAATTTTTCTTTCCTCATTGGCACATAGGGTGTGTTCTGTTTCTGACTCAACACTGACAAGCGATACAGGAACTAGCATTCGATTTGTCAAGTTGAGGATACTAGCTTCAAGTTTAGTGATATCCTTGAAATATAAAGTCAATAACCATAGCAGGGGAAAGATACAAAAAAATACAACTCACAAATTCAACTTCTTCGTATTCCTCGGCAAAGACAGAATAATCATTAAACTTTCTTTGTACTCTACGACCATGCTCATTTAACTGGTCTGAATAAGCTTTAATACTCTCAACGTATGAAATCTGATTATTCTTCAATAAGTCTTCAATCGCCACCATAACCATTCGCAATTCGATAAGCCATAACTAAATTTAATTAAATTATTAATAAAGGGTAGACAAATTTTCAATCAACTCTTACACTTAGTTGAGAACTAATCTCTTCAAATTGTTTCATTTCTATGGGTATAGGTAGGCTGTCGATATCTTTGATTTTCATAGTCAAACTCTCTAGGCATGACAAAATTTCCCGAGTCAACTCTGAATTATTAATGGTAAGGATTAGGTTCTTTTCTGATTTGTTTTCTCTCTCAAGAGGACATAGCTTCTCAAGTCTCTTGAAAATTTCATGTCTAATGGATTCGATCTCATTACTGGATCGATTGTCCAACCATAAATTCATAAAGTGAATGTTCATTTCAACCTTTAGTTTCTAGAAAGATGATAATGGAATAAGAGAAAAATTGAAAAATAATAAAGAATTGGAAAAAATACCTCAATGCTTTCATTACGCTCTCTGTCAGGAATTGTGAGGCCGTCTTCAATGATTTTGTCCGCCTTCTTAATCAAGATTAAACTGTTCAGAGATATTTTGGAAAAGTTTACTGCAAGCTTGAGGCTCTTAAACTTTTTCAAGATCTCATCTACTTTCCTGTGGGCCTCTTCACTCGAAGAAAATGGAATGAAGCAAATAGCTGGAGCCTTGATCGTTAAGCCATCAAAAGTTGTCAACTATAAAATAAAATACAGTGTTATCGATTATTGCCCGCATGTAACATTTTATTTGGGAAAATTAATTAATCAATAATTTACCCTGTAAAAAGATTTTTCAATGCTTTTGACAAATTTGAGGACTTCATTCTTTTGTATAACCCGAAAGTTTGCCATTTGAGATTTTTTGTTGAAAATTTCATTTACAGATAGAGAGTTTACTGTTGGAGTTAGAGTTTCACTCTCAGACAAATCATTATCGTTCAAGACAAAACCTATTTCTGGCCAAGTTTCTGGAAACCATGTAGATGACTCATCTCTACTGCTTGATGACTCGAATAATTTGTAGTTCTCTGACAATGGTGGCAAAAAGCACAATGATTTAACTTGAAAGAATTTCTTGTCTTCATCAAGGAAGCCGTCATAAATTTCTGGACATTCGTTTATTAACCCCGTGAGTAAATCATTCACTGTCTTAATATGTACATCAAATTGCTAAAAAACAACCAAGAGTGAGTCACATTTATATAGAGACTAAAAATTTATAGTTTACTTTGAGTTTTTTCACCAGGCCCGGTTTATTCTGGAGAAAAGACCTGTTCTCAAGTAACATCATTTGTTCATTCAACTGTCCAAAAGTTTTATCGATTAGGCTCTCTGCATCATCGAGTTTTAGGAAGAATTGTTGAAATTTAGAGGTCAATTGAAGGCGCATGTCGAAACAATGGAGTAACTGCAATAGCCAGGCCCAATGACGATCTAATAGTTTGAGATTATTCTGAATAGTCGTTGTTAAGGCTGTCGAGGTAAAGTTGATTCGTGAACCAAGAGAGGTAATTTCGTTAAAAATTTTCTCTCGACTCTTCAAGTCTTTCATTAGTTGCTAAAGGAATATAAAAGAAAAATTTATTTGAGATTAAAATTTGAGTAAATAAGCTAAAATCGAATGACACTTATTGAAGACATGTATACTGAGATGAAATCATGAGATAAACATGCAAGCGACATTTTGAAACGGCTCCATGCAAAGATTCAATAAACTTTTTACTAAACGAAAAATTAAAAGTATCAGGGCACCCAATGTACATTCTGAAAAATATATATTTTGAATAAACTATTTTTGTTACAAAAGAGTACTGAGTTCGAAAATTACTTCAACCCACTGACTGTTCATAGTTGACCGTCAGAGTTCTAGATTTGTTTCCACAAAATTTTGAAGACTAAAAATTCGAGAAAATCTTTTGAAATTGACTCTTGGGTGCCCTGTTTTATCGTCTTGGGAAGATGAAAAGACCAACTTAAAAAACATTGAATTGCAATGACTTTTACATGGAGATGATTACATAAAAAGATGATTGCGATTAGTAAATAGGCAAAGTTTGACACATGTAGATGAAAGAGAAGATATGCAAAAATTGATTAAAATCAAGAAAGCAAAATTGCACAAGCATCTTTTCATTTTACCTGTAAATTTGTATGATTGATCTAGATAAATTATTGCAAGAGGTTTTTTTTAATTTATATTTTTAATTCGATTTTAGAATATGGCGAATGATCAGTAATGATACTGTAGAATGAAAAGATATAGGTTTTTCTTACATTGAAAGATGTCTTTAGTTGGTCAAGAGTTTCCGCATAAATTGTCCTCCAGTCTCGAGATAATTCTTTCGCTTCCATTTCGGTGAACCAGGCATTTTCAACTTGGATTCTCTCCATAAACTCTTGATATGTGATCAGTTCTTTTTTAGCACATTCAACGGAATTCTAAGAATATTTTTATTCGCTTTACTTCAAAGTAGATTTGAATACTCAAATAGTAAAAGAATGAAATAATTAAAGATAAAGAAAAAAATCATCTTTAATAACAAGATAATATTGTTTATAATTAATAGCTGTATTTATAGAATCTATATAAATCTTGTTAGGATGCGTCTCAAGAAAGTTTTATTTTACACACGGAAAAGTCCAAATGTACTTTGAAAATCAATAAATGACTTGGACAAAAGATTCAAATACTGTACTATTTTCAGTAAGAAATGTTCTTGTTATTCTAATATTCATGTCCTGTAATCTATATAAATAGCTATAAAGAAATCGTATATGCATTGTAAATCAATAAAAAATGTGGAAAGAATCTCAGTTTTTGTTATTGATTATTTTATCAAAATGAAAAAATCCATATTCAACCCCTCCCCATTAATAGACACATCTTTATTATTATTTCAACTACAATGCATACGTACAAACAGCAGTGTGTAGATATGTGATTTTTTGTTAGTAATTAGTTCATAGCACAAAATCCCTGTACTTTGTCTGCCCTTGTCTCTCGGGGCAAGTGGATGTATAATTGGTAACAAAAAAATCTGATTCATTAGTTGTATCTCTGAGCCCACACACCTCCCTGTTCTACACTCATTATATTGCCTATTCTATAAACTGGAAGTTCATCTATTCCACTTGTATGAAAAAAATCTCATGGTAAAGGAAAGGAAACCATTACAACTGATGGGGAAAAACTTTCATCATTGGTAGATAATAAAATTATTAGATTGACTGACTCACCGTTAACTTTAAAAGATCTTCATCAATTTGATTAGTTAACTCCAAGTAGGTGACTCGATCTTCACTATCACTCTACATTTTCAATGAATCGATAAAAATTATTGTAGTTATATTTTTACAAAGACAAAGGAACTAACCAAGTCGTCATTCAATAGAGAGGATATTTGAGTGGATCTTTTAACAATGTCAGATTCCAGGGTGTCCAATTCTTTAAGTTTTGATTTTATATCTACATGTAGTAAAAAAAGTAAAAATTTATTGGTATAATTAAATCTAAAAATTTCTGTAAAAATCAAATAGCGTGTTTACTAGAGCACCGCTTTTCTTCGAAAAAATAGCGAAATTCAATTATTAAGTCAAAATTTGGAAATGTTCAAAACATGAGCATTTTATTCATGCTAAAATCTTTGCTTGAAATACACTATGCCAACTGTGCTTTATTTTTAATTTTAGCAATATTTTTTTATCGTTTTAATCTGTCTCGGAATCCACAAATATTTGAACCTTTTAAAATATATATTTAATTTTATCTTCAGGAATTGAACACACATCTGCGAGTTAGAAAAACCCTTTAGAAGAAAACGATTCTAAATGAGAATTTAATGGGAATTCTTTTGATCCCATCTAAGAAAGTCGATTTTCTATTAAATTTCCCATCTACTAATAAGGGGATAAAAACTAAATTTTACTAATATTGGTTATTTTATCCAAGCTTAGATATCTCTTCGAGTCTTTTTAATAATTTTGAAATTTTTTAGCGTGAATATTAAAATACATTATATGATGTTGTTTGGGCCAGCGTAATAACTGAGAATTTCTGACTTTGAATAATCACCCTATATAGGGGGAACTTCCCGAAAGGGTTAAGGTATTAATATATTCAATTTGCCAGGTTATTAAATTAATTCGGAACTGAGAATGATAACTTGGAAAATTAAAAAACAAATAAATTATTCTGAAAGTTTCCTTTTAACTGAATAAATAAGCATAGTAAAATTATGACATATTTAAGAATACAATACTGATGAAATTTTCGATTATTCTATCAGTCTGTATTACATCTTGCGATTCAGCTGGATTAGATTTTATTTCTTTTTACATAATACTGTAATTTATTGGTTTTTATTATACTCTTAACTGATCCTGGTTGATTGAAAATAATCGCTTCAAGTGAGCAGTTTATTTCAAAACTGATATAAAAAACTTCTACTTCTAATGGAAATTTATTTATAAGGTAAATCACTTACTATTCATATTTGAGTCTAAATCCACTCGGCCAAATTTTTCCAGTTCCTCAATAATCCATTGGTAAATATCTTTGAGGTGGGATAGTTTTGATTTAGAGCTTTTTGGCCTTTTATCACTGAAATGTGGATAGTTTAGCTCTTCGTTATTTCTCTTCTGAAGGATCTTTTTGAAAAAGGAGAAAAAATTATTTTTATATGAAAGGTATTAAAGAATTGTAATAATGAGTCTCTAATGGAAACGTTGACAAAAGAGTGTAGGAAATTATTGATTTTTATCATATTAGTTTTTAATTATAATCCAGATGGATTTCAAATATATTATATCCATAGAATTAGGAATAAAAGAAGCTAGAAAATCTATTTCGGTGCAAATTGTATCTTTTAATATAAAATATCCGCAATTGATTCGAAATTAGAAGGAATTTCATGATATTTTGAAGCTCTACTGAATCACTGAATCACTGAATCATTATAGACAATCTCAAGAATAAGATCTCAAAAGAAGTGGTTAGAGAAATATAAAAAACTCACATAAATTGAATTTGAGGATAGATTTATGTTTGAATCCGAGATAACTGTATCTTTATCGTCAAACATGCAGGATAAATCTGATTTGGCAATTCTAAAGCGTCGGGATAGTTCAAGAAATTCCTTGTGTGACATACAAAGTCTAGAATTAGAATTTTTTTTAGTTTTTTTCAATAAACTCATATTATAAACTAATCTTACTTTCTATATAGATATTCTGTCTGGGAATATTTGGCAGATCTCAGGGATTGAACTTGGATGAAATGTTTTGTAAGGTTCTCTTCAATTTGTTTGAGTTCATTTTCCCATTTGGTAATTTCAATTTTAACCTCGAACTTTGTTTTTAAACTCAAAGTCGGCTCAATCTGAAATTTTCAATAATGATAAGAAATCTGTTATAATATAAAACATCTTCTAGAGATGTAGAAGAGTTTTTTTTCAGACCGTTTTGCTACACCGTTCAAGATATGACAACTTCCTAAATAGTTTGGTGACAACAGATGAGAAATGGATATTTTTGAAGGATCTTAGCCGGAAAGGATCTTGGCGTAAGGCCAGGCTAATCCAGACAGGTTCGCGAAAAAGGTTATGATCAAAATCTTTTGGTGTCAGAGTGGAGTAATTCACTTTGAACTCTTAGAGCCAGTCAAACTGAGTTTCCACATTGACCATTTTATTAATTTCATTTATTTCCCCCTTATGTGACTAAATAAAGTAATAAATAATGCAATGCTTATTTATTTATCTTTATGTTCATTTCAAAATTTTAAAATTATTCTTGTGATAACTCTTGATGAAAATATCCCAAGATATAGTACAATGTAAATATTACATGAATTTTTTTCTGCTTGATTGATTTAAAAAAATTTTTTTGTTGATCTGAGTTTTTGTCAAGATAACAATTGAACCTAAACAGAAGTCAAATTTTAGTTCGAGTGTTTGCACTTGAAATCTCAAAAACTGAAAATGTCAATACTCATCAGACCTATTATGAGGTCTATCGTCTATTGTAGAATCAATATTATTAACCAATAAGATTTCTTCTAAAAGTATTGTGGTTAAGACCTTTATTTGTGCGACATAATTTCTAAACAGTTAAGAAAAGTTCAACGCTTCCATCTCCCTGATCGGTCAGTGTATACACTGATTATAGTTTCTACATTGGTCGTAACATAAATAGTTTATACTTTATATATTTCGTTATACTTTTTCAATAAAAATTCGAGAATTAAACATAAATGGCACATTTTTCTGAAAACTTTTGACACAAATTTTTCATTGAAAAGGTTGGCATTCTTCCAAAAAATCTATTTTGAATTTGAAACATATACTTTGACTCTTATTCTGTATCATCCTTATCTGATTCATTATTAAAATTTCTGGAAATAATAAATTTTAACCCTTAAAAATATTTTTTGCCGACAAACTCACTGATAGGAGTAGAAAATTTTTGAATAAAGTTTATAAATTCTATTGATTGTATAAACAATCTGAATACTATTCAGTGAATAGCCTGAGCATTCTTATGTAATAAAATGAAGAGAAACTTACCATGTTGAATCTTTTTTCCAAAGTTTCCACCCTTGTTATGGTGTCATGAATGTCTTTTGAAACATTTTGTGAGATCCATGAAATTCGTTCGAGACGATTAACCTCATTATTTAGCGCAAGCTCATATTCCCCGATGGCCATGTTGTATTTGCGCCAACTCTCTTCGATCCTTGGCCAGAGATAATCCAAATTTCTCTTGATTCTTTCATCCGGTGAATTTTTCTAGTATTATAATGAATCTTGTAATCTTTCGGGTATTTGACTCATTTTAGAACTAAATTTCATTCTTCAATGAATCATGCAGTCAACGAAAAGATTTTTCAATAAAATCAAACCTAACGTACATTCATAGACTTGGATGAAATTTGCAAAATTATTTAAATGGCCCATAGATAGGATAAATCTAATCTACAGGTATTTTTTGGAATTAAATTCTTTTTGCAAATTTTTTGTACGAAATAATGTGAATTCAATTTGAAAAACATATAAAAATATTTTCACAATTTTGTTTATCTTATTCCAGAAGCATGGAAAGGTATTTTGAAGCGAAATTTGGTGCGATAATATTAAAATACCTGTAGATTAGATTTATCCTATCTATGGGCCATTTAAGTAATTTTGCAAAATTTAATCTAACATACATCACCAAATTTTATTTTTTATTTTAGAAAAGATTGTGCATTATATAATTGCATCAAAATTAAATGTAAATTTTATTTTATTAGCTGGAAGACTATGGTTATAGAATGAAGGATCTTTAAAAGCATTTCATTATCTGATGAGAAACAACACGTCATTGAATTTTTGAATCCACATCTTACTGGACAAAGGTTTCTGATAGACCCTCATATATTTTCAATTGTTTAGCCACCATCTCGAAATATCCCTTGTAAGTACTTTTAGAGCTAATTTTCGCTATTATTTTTTGGAAGGGTCAAAAGAATTGGAAATTTATACACAAAGCTTCATCAGTATTAATCATATGGGGAATCCTTGAAATGATTGCATACAATCTTATCAAGACTAACAAAATCAGATTTATAAATCCAAAATATCTCACGGTTCTCTTTGATTTTATACTAGCCAAAATATCAAGATATAAATTACTCACAATCAAAAACTTATATTGGCGTAATAATTCCTGTTTTTGTTTCAGTTTGAAGGGTTCCTCTTCGCTCTTGATAGTTTTGAGCTCGATCAAATTATTCATCCTTATTTCGTCAAGGTTTAGCGGGAAATTTCGAGATTTCAACTTTTCACATTTAAAATCAGTCCATTGGAGAAAGTCTTTGGCGTTTATTTCAAAATCCTGGGATATTTTGTCCAAATTTTCCTTAGTTTCAGGTAGATTTTCAGAGAACTTTACCCGATTCTTTTTCAGAGTCCGATCATCTTCACTAACCTGACAATCTCCAAGAGTATTTTGATCCATTATTAAACCATCATAGAGACATGCTATATAAGTCAGCATTGTGTTTTCATCAAGACTCATAGATGTCATCAAATCATCGGAATCAATCAAGATTGGAACATCGAATTCTCTCTCGGCCAGATGAAAGATTAAATCCAAATTTTCTTGCTTTGTCTGTTCTGTCAATAGATTCATGTTGATAAGTTCTGGCCTAGAAATAGATTTAGAATTTCAGATATTTTGAAGAAGTTATAGATTTCAAAATATAAAAACTATTTTTGGATAAAAATTGACTCTTCAAATATATAAATTGTTTTATCATTATTTTTAATTTCAACGTTGTTTTATTTGATGACAAAAAATAAAATCAACATCATTCTGAGTTTTATTCAGATGATTTCAATTTTCCCTATATATATAGAATACTACAACTTGTCTGCAAGTATTTTAAAATAATCAAATTCTTTAGAGAATTTTATCTTGTTTAGAAAAGGTATTCAGTATTCTAATGGTTCGATTTATTTTTACATCAAAATCATTATGTAAATTGAGATTAAGTTGAGTTTGTCTTGACAACATAACTACTTTTACAATCTTTGAGCTTTA
Organism: Gyrodactylus bullatarudis; assembly: GCA_012064415.1. NCBI lineage: Eukaryota > Metazoa > Platyhelminthes > Monogenea > Gyrodactylidea > Gyrodactylidae > Gyrodactylus > Gyrodactylus bullatarudis. The sequence continues at coordinate 517,568 of SSNU01000313.1, forward strand.
CATTCATTTCATAAACATAAATTATACATACAAGGAATTAGTCATGGTTCTAAGAGAAGCTACAGCATGTTCGGAAGATTTACATAATCTGTCAAGAAAACCTCTTTTTCATTCCCGTTTAGTTATTTTAAAGGAAATCATTCTTGTTTTACTTCAAGCTAATTATACAGTATAACAAAAATATTCAACCGACATTAAAATTTCAAAAATGAAAGATCCAAAATAATAAAAGGTTTTATCAACTCATTTACGAAATATTCGAAAAAATATTTTCAAAATGATTCTCTTCTCTACAGCATAGAGAAGAGAATAGAAAAGTTTGGAAAAAATACCGTCTGATTCAGAATAGAATTCTCTACAAATTAAATTATTCTTCTATCTTTCAAAACATTTTCGCTATTTTAGTTCAAATTTTCAAAAATCTTGAAATTTAACCCTTCATGTCCCATTGTTCCACCAGTGGAACACAACTCTTTCTCGGGCGATAATTATAACTGAAAGATAACTAAAACACTTTTTTACCCCTCATTAGAAAGGAAATTTATCAAGCTACAAAATTATGTATAATTCATGAAGATAGCTTTTCTCTGATGCACACCATAGTTACTTAAAGGAGGGTGATGTTTTGAAAATGTTGCGAAATATTTTTAAAATATTTAGAACGTTTTTTTGAAAACCTATTTGCTGAAGTCTTAGAAAAAAATAAAATAACTTTCTATTGTCAAACGATAGTCGTAGATTTCATATATGCAATTGCCTACTCGATATCTCTCATAGTTTAGAAGATAAATGATTTTAGATCCAAAAAATGCCTATTTCAACCTCTATTATCTTTGAAATGATAAGTCGGCTTACAAAAAGGAATTCAGATTCAGAATCAGCGTAATTATTTTGGTTAGGTTGCAAATTTTCTCATTTTTGTGATGAAAAAAAATAATTTGGGACACGAATTGTTAAAGCGGATTTTCTACCAGATAACCTCATGTTACAGGTTTCGTGAATAACTCAAATGATGTGAAATCTCTATAGCTATCGATATAGTATAAGTCTCACGATAAAATAATTTCCCTTTAAAAAATTCTCGATTTCTTTTATTTTTGAATATTCCTACACAGAATAATTACACAGTCTAGCAAAAAAACACTTTTTTCCTGTATACTGTATGAAATCAGTATAGCCCTATGTTCATCAGATCGAAATAAAAAGATTGTGAAAATTTGAAAATATTTTAGCATTCAGACTTTGAGAAAAAATTCGAATTTTAAGTCTTATTTTTGCTCTAAAATGTTTATTAGAGCTCTCATTACAATTCTAAAAAGACAGAAATAATCTGCAAGCAATTAAATGGCTGAAATTTTTGATTCTGCTGTGAAAAATAGTGAAAAAAATCTCAAAAATAACCAATAACGGTGAAAAACTAGGCTTTTTTAGAATGTAATTTTCTAAATTTGAATAAATTTTTCATCTTGATCGGATAAAAATTCTGTATTTTTTAAAATTGTAATGCGAGCTATAATAAAAAATTTTAGAGTAAAAATTCAAAAATTTTCTCGAAATCTGAACGCTAAAAAATTTTCAGAATCTTTTTATTTCGATTTGATGAACATACCGTCATAATTTTCAAAAATATTCAAATTTTTACTAGAGTGTGTTATAATTAGGTGATTTTAGGTTTCTCAATAGAAAAATTAATTGAATAGTACTCACCGATAATAGTGAATTATGGTAAAGTAAACTCTTGGATCTCTCCAGGATTCAGTAAGATCATTAATTTGAACATCCTTATAACTGAATGTAACAGTACGAGACCAATTCATCAACTTATTCTTGAGCTCTTTGAGGTCATCTGTATCGAATCTGGAACTTGTAATCAACATTTGCTGTGACATTGTATTGAATTTTTGGCTAGGATTATCCATTACACCTGTCTCTCCATCACCTGACACAGTCTTAATTCGAGTGAGCTGTTTTTAAAAATATTTAATTTTTATCATTTTTACTAAAGTGATGTCTGGTGAGAGGCAGGAAGAAAAAACTACCAATGTATTTATAGTTTACTTTAGCTAAAGCTCATTTGATGATACAAGTGTATTGTAGATAATGTAGATTTAATATATATACATTGTATATATGAGGATGTACTCTTTACTCAAATTAGAGAGTTTTAGGTAATTATGATGATTTCAGTCATTCCTTTTATTCTACTTTTTTTTCTTTGCTTTTTCTAACTGTGTCACACAGTCTGTGTGTATTCTAAACGGGATAGGTACTGCGCATATTGTTCCAGTTCCAAAGGATTTTGCTTATAATATAACAAGGACACGGATTATAGTTCCTAGTATTATTTTTGTAAAATATACATTTTATAGTAGTTTGTAGTATGGAACCACACCCATTAATCTACATTATCCAAGAATAAGTAATGCAGTCAGTTTGCATTATAATAGGATGAGTACTACTCATTGAGTAGTATATATACTGAAAGAGAATGTATACCAAGTTGGAGGTTGGTACATTGTGTATTAATTCAATTTAGACCTTAATTTGAATTGATTACATTCTCTTCGTTTGATTCTTAATTGAAAACAGATAGACAAATGTGTATACATATATCTTGAATAGAATGTCTGGAAAAGCTGAATTTAATTCGACTAAAGATTAGATTTTTTTCATTTTTAGGTTAAAGCATAGATTCATTTTATAGTCAACTACTAAGTAAACCTATTTTACTCATGTACAAGATAAAAAATGATTTTAAAAACTCACAAATAGCTTCTTTGATTCAAGAAGCCTAAAGTTGAATATTCCCGAGGTTCAAAATAAATAAAAAAGCCGGTTCAAGGTTCAACTCGAGTATTACTTATTTCTATCAAGTTACTAGGCATTAATATGATTGGCTCACTTGATTTCAACCAATTACATTTTTGGCTTACTTTAACGTTAGACCACGTTCAGAGAGGTTTAGGTAATAAATTTCATTCTTAAAGTAGGAGTAAACCAAAAAATATACATGGATTTTTTCTCGTATTTTCTTGCATGTTAACACTTCAAGTTGAGCTCTGTAATTCACTTTGAAAATAAATTTGACTATATATACTATTGAGTAGATAGGTGAGAATTAAAAGAATTTGTATATTGTGTCAATGAATCTGACTAACTGATTCAGTCTTTATGTACTTCAATATCATTGGACAGAGCTAAATTTTTGTCTCAATCAGTAAAAAATCAACATTTTTGAATCGTTGACTTGGAACTTTTTAAATATAAAAGTGTATTTATAGAATGCTCATGGAAACTATAAGAACTATTTCTTTCCAATTAATCAATTAAACTAGAAATTGGAGAAGCAATAAATAAGGTAATTTGAATGGGGGATGTCATGGGAAACCAGAGGAGATTTCTACAGTGTTATAAGCATTTTGCAAGTCCATTAAGATGCAATTAATCAGTAAATCTCATAGTGAGATTCTTTTTTTGTAGAGAAAAAAATATCGATAAATTCCAAATTTATCAAAAAAGTCAGGTTTAATTTCCGTTAATTTACCATGCCCAATTAGATATTATATTGCAATACCTATAGATTCAATTCCATCATGAAAAGTGATCATCAGTGTTTTTATACATTTCTTACGACTAAGAAGATTAAAAGTTTTCTCTGATTGAATAATTCACGTAATTTCTCAAATACGTCCGAAAATCCACTTAAAATCATATTAAAATAGAAATAAAAGATATATTAACACCAAATACGTATTTCTTAAAGGATCATCAGTGGTATCAC
>SSNU01000229.1:0-54170 GCA_012064415.1 Gyrodactylus bullatarudis
TGCCTTATAATAATCATCCTTATACATAATTACTATACCTTTTCCCTTGTCAGGTTTTGTTAAAAATATGCTTTCATTAGATTTTAGTTCTTTAAGTGCTTTAAAATGTTTATTAGTAAGTAAACTAAATTTTAATGGTTTACGATGAAAACTTCTATAAATAGTCAAAAGATCAAGTTAAATAGTAAATGTTAAAGAATATAAGAGTCATGAATGGAAATAAGAATATTATGTAAGCTGAAAAAACACTAAAAACTCTTCAATAAATAGCAACAGTGGAGAGAAAAGTGAAAAAGCTCACATAGGCCACGGTAGTTGAAGATTAAACGAATAATTCTTTTGAACACACAAATTAGGTTTATACATGTTGATGAAAAATTTCTCCTTCACCCATACATCTGTGCTGTCATCCCCTGGGTTTTTGTATAAGATGGAAAAATTAGAAATTGAAGCAGCATGGTTTTCCTGTTTTAGATGTCTGGTCACCGCTGTATCTTTATTGAGGTGATCATGCGAACTTGTTGACAACTTCCTAATAGTACGCCCTATATACGAAGCACCACAGTCATCACTTTTGTAGTCGTCATTTTAACGCAAAATTTTGTATCTCTGGTCCACAAACAGTTTTTATTGGTATTCTCAACCTAAGCTTAACAAGTTTAACTAAGCTACCATACAAGAGTACGATATATCTAACTTACTCTACTTTTTTTCACCTGAACCCTTACAACAATTCTGAATCAGCCCAATCAAGGGCTTAAAATAGGAAGAAACACTACATAGCAGAGATAAGTGTTGACCAATGTGTCTGGCCAACTACAGCTTTTTTTTATTGTTCAATATTAAATTCTTAATTCCTATTTTAGTATTAGTTATTTCATCAGTAATGAAAATATAGTTGTTTTTGCATTCTTATACGTTCGCTGAAGAATATTGAGATCGGATTAAAAAGCTTTTCCTTCTTGCTTCCAAAACAAGCCTCGATTCTGACTGGTTAAATTATTTTTATAAATTATTTCTTTATTTAAATTCACATTTGAAACATTTTAGTTGAGTAACACTTGGCCCTTACATCTGGATGAATATGAATTGGAAAAGTTTCTGAAAACCCTTGATGTTAACTCGAAGACGGAGGAAAACAAAGTCTATCCCACTATTGATGAGAAATTTGATGATTCTGTCGAGGCTGATGTTGTTTGTTTCATTTCTATCAAGGATCTTGTCGAATTGTATAATAAACCGGAAACACTAGTTGTTGATATTCGTGAATATGAAGATTTTAAAGAGTGAGTTTAATTAATTTTAGTTCAGAGGTTATCGCTCAAAAATTGGGTCACTTTTGATCTTTGAGTCAAAGAAACGTTTTTAACAAAAGTTAATTTTATGAAAAAAAATCAACTTTCTTTGAATTAGTATAGAACTGAGTCCCCTCTTAGCTGATATCTTTTTAGGTTTGTTAGAAGTTGATAGATGAAGATGAAAATTCAATATTAAAATTCGTTGATATTATTTATTCATTAAAGTTAAAAATATCGTTTACAGTTTGACTTTAAAGTTTTCTAAAAAATTCTAAGGGCGACTCAAATATATTTTTTCTCGAACAATATTTCCGCAGCAATGCGAATTTGTTAGATCTAACTTGAAAAATGCCATTTATGAAATTTTAATTCGAAATTTTTAATTCTCTGATACCCCAAAATCCCATTTTAATCGATCGTGGTAGAAAAATTCATTGAGAATAGTTGGCACTAATTCAAAAATCGGCATTTTCAATTGCGATTTGGGGTATCTAAACAAAATTTAATATAAATGGTTGAATAGGAACTTTTTTACACTGAAAAAGTCTCTTTAAAATGAGCTCTGCACATCCGGATGTTGAAAAATTTGCCTCTCTCTACCAAGTGTATGTTTTAATTCAGAAAATTTAGGGGTAGAAACTGAAGCTGAAGAAATTTTTGGGTTAAAATTTAAAATTAACTCACTTTTATGTTTCATAAAACAGTACCGTTTTCCAATTAATGACTGGGGGAGCATTGTCGATAAAAGTTGTTTTATCAAAGTGAATGATAAATTATAATTCCTTCTTGATTAGAATCCAAGATAATATAGCTAAAGGATATCTGGGAATGATTACAATTATTTTCCAAAAAAACTTCTCAGCTCCGAATATACTAATGCATATTTTTCTAGTGGCTGTCTGATAGATAGTTTCAATTTACCTTTCATCCTCAAAAATGGACCAAACGAAGATAACTCACGTTTCTATACCAGCAACTTGCAAAATCTAGATTGCACTGAAATGTTTTCTCGTCTTATCTCAAGTGATCCGTGGAAGAAGGCAGTTGAAGCCCGAATAAATTATGAGCAAGGCTATAATGCCACTTCTCCAGGCCTTCTTGTGATTCTCTACAAAGGTTTTGATGCATTCGATGAATATTTAGCTTGTACTCTCGCCAGAGCCCTAAATATTCAAGGTATTGACAGAGTTTGTGTTGCCAGAGGTGGCATAAAAGAGATTATCAGCCAGGAATGGTCAATCATTCACCTAATTCCCTATTATAAACATCCACACATGTTCTAGAATTCTTACTTGTTCCCTCATCACTGTGATTTTACAATGAAATTTATAACCTTGTATTATTGATTTTTATTAAATTTGATTAAATTTGTAAATATATTTTACATTACAATTTCGAATTAGTCAAGATCTCAAGAAAATTTTTAATGCGTCCAGTTTTCAGCTCATACATTTTCTAGGAAGTTCAGTGTATCTTATGAATTGCATACGATACATGACGCAATCCTACTAATGTATTACTTGGAGCAGTGCACATTGCACAATCCATATTCATTCATTTATTCACCTCTAACGGTTAGGGCCTAACCAATAAGATTTAAGCACCCCACATCTTATAAATTTTATCCGGATTCCGGATCATGAAAAATTATTCTGAACATCATTTTCTTGATCCTCAAATAAACAACTTTTTTGACTCATTAAGGCTCTAGTATCTCTAGGCTAGTAGGGCCACCCAAGTCATCTTGAAACATCAAGTTTTTTTTATAAAAGTATATTTCAGTAAACTTTCAAACAATTAATAGCTGGTTGCATTGAATTGAAACGATTGTCAAAGTCCTGAAGCCCATTCAATAAGAAGAAATATCCGTTTTGTTTATTCATTTCGAGTAAGAAATTCTGACTAACAGTGTCAATTTATTTATTCAAAGTTAATTTTAAATTAGCAAGAAAACCTCAATTTTCAGACAAATGTGCAAAATTCTTCACTGAAAACTAATCATAAACTCTATTTAATAGTCATTTTATTTTATAAATTCCATAATAAATATTTAATAGAAAGAAATGCGTGTGATTGTTTTCAGGTTTATATTCAAAGAGTAAAATGGAAACAAAATTTATGAAAAATAGCTGGAAATCTTGTTTCTGATATGGTCAGTATGAATAAACTCATAGTATGACATCATGGTGTGGAAAGACGAGATTTTAAACAAAAAAGTAACTGGTTGAAACTGTCGATTTCTCTATTTATTTGGGAATCAAAATTCGAAACAAGAAACGTTTCAATATTCTCTGAAGAATTATGCTGTACATTCTGAATTTGCAATGGAATTATTTTGTGAGAGTTTGGAGTTTTAATGAACATGCTCATCTTGAAGATTAACATTTTATCGTTACATGTTTCGACAAGAAACAAATAATTGTATGGACTCGTGTAAAATATTTCCATTTCTAAGAGGGAGAGATGTGGACTCTGTAAGTACTTGGGACGGTTTCTAACTTTAACATATGCAATAACTGAGGGATCATTTTCGTTATAAGTAATAGATTCGCAGACTAAAATAAAATAGTGCCTGTAAGAATTTACCAGCTATTGAAGATATAACTCTGCCTCTCATGAAACATTCTACAGGCAAGGAATCAAAAGATAATTTGTGGCAAGCAGAAGCTAATTGTGGATGGATGATACATCTATCTACAACCTCCATCTAATAAAATTCAAATAATTTCCAACAAAACTTAAATTGTAAGATTATTTAGAACAATTAAAATTGAATCATTTACTAGTTTGTAATTAAATTGTTATAAAATACATTTAGTTTTAAAATTAAAAGCTTAATAAAATATGACTACATCTCAGAAACACAACAATTTTACTTCTGAACCTATTGGGGAAAAGGATATTAATATGGTTCCTGGTATTGGTGAAGTACTCAGTAAAAGGCTCATTGATAAAGGTTTTGATAAAGCATTTATCCTGTACGGTCAATACTTGCTCCTAAGAAAAGATCCAGAACTATTCAAAATCCTACTCAAAGATATGTGTGGAGCGAATGAGAAGCAAGCTAAAGACGCGTTCACTGCCTTTGAAACCTATGACTCCTCATTCAATGTTTAATGGATCCATAGTTGTTTATTTAATTATTTATCAAACTATTTTAATACGATTTATTGTAAAGCTTATTTTGTTGGTCGCATATATACACATATGATATGTAAAAAGACAAAATCTTCTTTCTATTATATATGCCATAATACAACACTTCCTGGTCACGTAATTCTGACGCTATTTTTCGGCCAAATTCATAATCTCAACTGTAGATAGAGCATATTTCTAGAATTGGTAAAAAAATGACAAGACTGAATTAATTATCTTATGAAATGCAATTTTGTATTTTCATCATGCCAAAATGGTCTCATTCTCTCAGATTTACATAGGACAAAGCAGATACTAAATTCTCTGATCAATCTTAACACACAAATTTGTATTGGACTGACATTGAGGGGTTTTAATCCTTGAGAGATATTTCTCCAACAGATAAATGTCTATTGCAGTTGATGATGAATTTAACATAGGTTTTGTTTTGTTAGTCTGTGTGATTTGGAGAAAAAATATTGATGAACAAGTCTGGCAAGGCTTAAACTTTTTCAGAATCATCTTTTCTCACATTCGGATGCAGATTTTTTATTCAAATAATAATAATTATAATAATAACGTTTGATAATGAAATCGAGAAAAAAGAAACTCCGGACAACATTTAAGCATACGAAAACAGTTAACTATTATTGCTCAATGGTTGATTCAATGATAGGACCGTTTTTAGTTGTAGTCGAGTTAACTGATGTCAAATCAAGAAGAAATTGGTGATGATTATTATTAGATGAGAATTTAGAACCTGTTGTTGATGTCAATGGACCGCAATTGATAGTGGTTGATGGTAAATCTGTAGATGAATAATTTTCAAGTAAAGCATTCTTTGCACATTGCCGAAGGACTGGTGAGCTGAAGTTGTGATTCTTGAAATTGCTCAAGATTCCCGATAACCGTCCACCAGTGTTGGCCTGAGTTGAAACCTGAGAGCTGTTGAATAATTGGGCAGTCTTTCCATCAGCTTTTAATGAATCGTCATTACCTTCAGGTTTTGCACATTGATTCTAAATAACGCAAAAGAGTAATAATCTTTCGAATTGAATTGTAAGAACATTAATATCAATTAGAAGTCCTAATTTTGAACGAATTACAGATAATTCTGGCATCTATCTATGATAATCCTTAATCTTAATTATATTCCAAGAGGGGATTATGAAAATACTCACCAAAACTGAAGATAAGCTAGATCCCATATAGTCATGAATGCTGTGATTGTCAGAATGATTTCTGAAGGATCCTCCCAACGAATCAATTTGTTCGAATCCAGGGGAACCATGAAGATTCATAAGAGCAACGTTTGAATTCAAGGGTGGCGATATTGACTTGTACGACAATAAACGCTGGTTATTTTCATATGGAGAATTTGTAAAGCAATCTGCAAGCAATAAAAAAACAATCCATTATCAGATGATGTATGGGGAACAAGAGAGAAAATTTTCTGAATCTATTATTTCATTCATAGAGTTACACAAAGTTGAGTTTTTTCTTAATACTACATTACAAAAGAAAAAAATTTATATTCTTAGCGAACAAGAAATATTTGAGCTTAGTAAAAATATCCTTAATGCATTGCATGTTAATACCTGTTGAGAAGCAATTTTTGCATTATAATAAATAATTGCTTAGATTTTCTTTTTTCTTATCTGATTTCATAGAAATAAAATAGGATTGCTTGAGGTGCAAAGAAATAGGCTAATCCCAACTTCTATCAGTAGAGGCTTGTTCCCAAGGTTTTATTCACTGAGTTTTTAAAAATAGTTTTGAGTATATTTCTCACGTGTTCTCAAAGCAATTATTATAATTCTATAATAAAAAATGTGTGAATTCCTTAAAATTACATGCATAGATTCTCATGAAAAAAAGTAATTATTCAAAACTTTAAACATCCATAAGATTGGTTATACGCATTACGTCATCGTTGAGAAAAAAAAGGGGGTGTGTTCTTTCCCAAATTCATTTGAAAACTAAAAATAAAATCATATTAACTTTAAACTCGTTTAGTTTTTACCCAGAATTATATTTTTTGCTGATATTTATGAAGGTGTAACAGTTTTTCATTCTGCATCTGATGTTATTTTTATACTTTTATGACAAGAAAAAATTATAATTATTCTTTTTTAATACTTGAGCTAAAGTTGTGGAAAAAGGTTAAAGAGTAAGTAAAAATATGCAATTGAATAAAAATTAAATGCCATTTTCGAAAAAAAATATACAGCTATTCTCGATGAATTTGGGAATTCTTGATTTTTACAAAAATCTCATTTTTTTCATCAAGGTATCGAAATTTTTGAGAGATTTTTTGGTAACTGATTCAAAATGTACACTTTTACTGAATTGAGAAAAAAAAATTTGGAAAAATGTTTTTTTTGGAAAATTTTAGAGAAATTTAAAAATTCGAGATGGCGCGATTTTTTAATTTTTTAAAACTTTAAGTTTAAAAATTTTTGTTGATTTCAAGGTCTGAGAGGAATCAAACGTTATTTTTCAGGATCATCATTAGATAAAGAAAATATTTACTCTTATTCATTTTTTTTGAAAAAACACTCTATTTACGTGCGAAAGTCTACTTCCTATTTTTCGATCATTTTTACTGCTTGGGAAACGTTAAAATAGGGTGATCCAAGATCATTTCAAAATGACGGGTTTTTTTCAAAAAAAATGAATAAGAGTAAATATTTTCTTTATCTAATGATGATCCTGAAAAATAACGTTTGATTCCTCTCAGACCTTGAAATCAACAAAAATTTTTAAACTTAAAGTTTTAAAAAATTAAAAAATCGCGCCATCTCGAATTGTTAAATTTCTCTAAAATTTTCCAAAAAAAACATTTTTCCAAATTTTTTTTTCTCAATTCAGTAAAAGTGTACATTTTGAATCAGTTACCAAAAAATCTCTCAAAAATTTCGATACCTTGATGAAAAAATGAGATTTTTGTAAAAATCAAGAATTCCCAAATTCATCGAGAATAGCTTTATGTCGAAATAGTTAGTTCATTTTTTAGGTACTTCACAATAGTTTAAATGGATAAAAACGAAAAGTAAGTTTGGGGAAAAGCATGGAAAGTTTGTAAATGCTTGTTGCTTGACATCTATTTTAATGATTGACTCTGAGAGCCCATTCAATAACTTTAAATTGTACCAATGAGAGAGAAGTATGAAATTAAAATTTTATCTTATTCTAATTGTTTTTGTTCAATCTTTACTACATAAGACCTTGACAACAAATGGGGGTTTGTATCACATTCATCTTAATCAGCCTACCTTGTTTGAGAAGGGATGAAAAAATTGCTGCTTAGTTCTATAATATGCATAAAATAGTGTGAAATTATGTCCTCAGAATAAAATATGTAAAATATACGTTCTAAAAATTAGAATTTTTAAAAACGGTTTACATATCTGCATTCGTCTTGGATTTCTAAAAAAGCATATTTTTTGTCGCCCTACTCATGAGTGAACAATCGATTTTATTTTGTGTGTCGGATTTTCCAATCATACATTTTTTAGAGAGTTTAGTGTAATAATTTTGAAAGCTTAAGAATTATTAGCTGTAAAAGAATAAATGTAGTAAAAATCGTTTTAAATTGGAAAATTCAAATAGGTAGAAATGAAAAAGAATCCTGTTAATCTCAAAGATCAATTTTAAATTGCTCACTCTCACCAATCTAGAATAAGAACAAATTCGCTTAAACATAATATTTTCAAGTGATAATTATCCACGTATAGGCTCAATAATTAGGTTTCAGGTACATTCTTACTTATTTCCAGTCTATGTGTAAATTTTTCGACTGTAATTTGTGATCAATATATATTGAATATAATCAAACTTTTGAGTATGATATTCGTGTTTCTAATGGTTACTTGTGATAAAGGAGAATTGTCAAAAACTTTTGTCTAGGTAGAATGCTTTGATAAACCGTTTAAAAGCCACAAAAAGAATGTTCCAACTCTTCAATTTTTGATCAGAGTTATTTTCTCTAATATTTCTAATCGGGGTAGTAAGCGAACAAATCTATAGGCAATACATCTCCCTGAGGAACTATATTTAGTTCAAAATTATCAGATAGATTTTATACTGAAATACTTTTGATATGAACTTTATTTGATTTGATCATAAATGTTCAAGATTTTAGAAATACATACTATATAAGGATGGAAAGCAAAAGTCTAATTTCAAGGGATGTTGATACCCTTGATAACAAAGAGTTCTAGTCAATAGAGAAACAAGTTTTCTTTGATGCAATAAAAGCATTCAAGATCGATTGGAGGGAGAAATTGAAAAAAAAGAATAATCTAAATTCATAAATAACATGTGTATAATATAGTTGTAACATATAGATGCCGTAATTATTGGAATGATAAACTTATTTTGAGTTGTTACTACATGTTACACAAGAAACATGTCATATGATAGATGAATAGTAAGAGAAATACAAAATTTTGAGGCAATTATATTCAATATTTATATGCATTTATAGATCAATATACACATGCATAAATCTATCTAGATATTGTATTGTATATGGAAATTACAAATGTTGAAAAATACACCTCTTTATTATTTTATACGGGGTGGCGGAGGAGTGGAGGAAAGATTACACTCTCTAGGGATGACCTCAGAGAATATACTATTATTCTCCCATGTATTTTTTTGAAGATGAGACAAAAAAAAGATGTGTAAATGATTTTTAGGATATACATACTCATTCATATTTATCGAAAATAAATTCTGAATTGTTCATGTCTGTAATTTTTGCATTAGGAACAATTTTGATTGATTTCATTCTTAAATTATATTGAGAATGGAGTCATATTGGTCCGAATGAATTTTTATGACATTTGATTGTATAAATGTTAGAAATGTTCATGGGAAGTCTGCAGTTACCCCAAGAACTTTTTAGGTTTAGGAAGGAAAGTAATCTGATTAAGGAATACACGTACAAGTGGTACTCTACAGGACATCTCAAAGAGAATTTAATCTGTACAATTCACAGTTACAAAGAGAATTCAATAGAATTTTTTGATAAAATAAAAGATTTTTAAAAAATGTTCCAAGAATGAAAAAGGAGTGTTTGTGCGTGAAAAAAATTGTTGAAATACTCTTCTTCCATCAGAAATCGATAAAATAATAAAGATGAGACAAGATTATTAATTATTATTAATGATGCAAAAGAAATGAGCAAGTATTTTTTGTGTAGATATCACAATTTGGTAGCTCAAAATGAATGTTTTCCCGAAAAGAATTCCAATTGATAATTTCAAAGTTGATAAACTAAACTTGATATGTTGTCTTATAAAATAATCAATTCCAATAATCAAGTTAAGAATATTTTAATTCATGAAAAATGGAATTTTATTTATGAAATATTTTTTATATTCAGACAAAAGATGATTATCAAATACTACGCAATTTTTTAACATCATTTTTTTAATCATATCCAAAATATGAAAAAATCTAATGATCGAAAATAGTTAAATCTAAGGAAATACCTTTTAATTCAACCGTTTTTAAAAAGATTGATAAAAATAATAACTAATACATGTTATTGAGAGAATAAACTCACTAAATGATTGACCGGCATTCTTTGATGGTAAATAACCCCAGGAGTCATGGTTTAGGTGCTGCTGAACATTGCCAGATGATGCCTTTATTTGAGAATTAGAATTCTTAAAGATATTCTGATGTTTTAGAAAGAGAGGGTCATCGCACCGAGGATCATTATAAAAATTGTCAACTTTATCAAAAGTTGAAGATGTGGAAACTTTGCACTTTGCTTCGCGAAGACTTGATGCTGATTTGGTATGCTGAATGGTTTCGTAGTGGTTAATCTTTTCCTGTAATTGATTAATTGTGGTATTCTTCAAGTTAACAGTGTTCTTTAATTCACAAATGCTATTATGAGATTTATTGTAAGCAGCCAGAAGTTCCTCGCGAAGGTTATTATATTCTCTGATTTTATTGTCTAATTTGACACGTTCACTTGTCGCAAGATTTATTCGATTTTGTAATGTCTTACGAGCCTCGTCAAGATTATGCTGTTTTGATACAATTCCATTGGTTGATTGCCATGCATTCTTTGTTATAGAACTGTGGAAAATTCGAAAATAAAAATGAAATATTTCCAAAACATCATCTGCTTGAATCTCATGTGTATTTTATTAAAAAATTGATTGTATTTAAAAGATCAATCAAATATTAAATCCAAAAGTAATAGACATTCTTGAATACTCTTAAAACTAACAGTAAAATTGAAAGTACAAAATAAATTAAACTTGTAATCAAGGCATCAAACGAGTACTACCAATGAATCATGAAATAGGGAAAAAACTTAGATCTCTTTGTTCCCGCCTGTAGTTTAAAAGATTAAAGACCTCGGTATAACTTACGACTCTTCACTAACAACAAGAGACCATACTCATAATTTGATAAAGAGTCTCAACTTATCTTATGAGAAGATTTATCTCGGAACCCAATTGCAGTCTAAGGATGATAATATATTGCAGCCTCATCCTATCTAAAATGGGTTAATTCCAAAATTAGCGGATAATTTTAATTTTTCCAAAATTAGCGGATAATTTTAATTTTTCCAAAATTAGCGGATAATTTTAATTTTTCCAAAATTAGCGGATAATTTTAATTTTTCCAAAATTAGCGGAATAATTTTAATTTTTCCAAAATTAGCGGATAATTTTTTTTATTATTCCAAAATTAACGGATATAATTCCAAAATTAGCGGGTTTTTATTAAGAATTATCAGTAGGTTTTAAGAAAACAAGTTGATACACAATAAATAAGTATATTAAAAATTGATTCTACACAATTTTCTCAGCTGAAGATTATATTCGGTTCTTTCTAGGTCTTCCTCTTTTCAGTGCTCTTTACCAATTAGATAGAGGTTTATCCATAATCCCATCTAAAATTGGCCATGGCGTTTCCTTACTGATTGGAATATCAGAAAGAAGCTCAAAATCTTTGGAGGGAATCCTACATAACTCTATCAGAGAATGTTTTGAACAGATGAGCTACAACTAAAAACTAACCAATTTGGCTTAGAAGAAGATTCCAGATTAATCAAAAATTTTTCCCAACAAATGACATTAAAACTCTTTCAAATACAAAATTTCTATTCTAAATAAATAATAAATTAAATTATAATGTATTACTTACGAATTGTTCATTTTCAAGGAATCATCACGCTGACTTATTTGTATTTGCATGTTCCTCAAGTCATTCTCGAGACGTTTCAGTTTTTGTCGACAAGAAAATTCATCTCCACAAGTACAATTTTGCTTAGTCTCCGTCCTCTTGTGTGAGCCATTCTGGTAAAGGCTGTTGTTGTTGTTATTATTATTATTATTATTGAGGGCAGATGTGGCCTTTCCTTTGATACCGGAAGATTGATTTTGATCAGAATTATTGGATGATGATTCAAGTTTAGATATTGTCTCTTCAATAGCTGTACGAGCTTTCCTCTCTGAGATTATTTGGTTTTCGAGCTGATTTAACAAATTCTTGTCAGCTTTATTACGCAAGCTCAACTTGGATATTTCACTGGATAATAGTTCGTTCTCTTGGCGTTGAATTGTGTAATTCTCTCGTAAACTTTTACTCTCTGCTTCTATCTGAGATAACTGGAGTCGTAACTGATTTTCCGCTGCCTTGATTGAATGTAAATCTGAAGTCAACTTTTTTATCGTATTTTCCAATCTGAAAAAAATATTAATCATTAATACAGTAACATTAAACTCCCTAATAGTCAGATGAGTTATTCACTAACTAGTAGGCTAGGGTGCCTTTTTTTCTCCAAACAACTCTCGAGAGTATTTACTTTTCTGATATAATTTAGTACTCAGATCATGTTTGGGATATTTTTCTAAGCGTGAAAGTCATTCTCCATTATGTCATTGCCCATTTTTACCACAATATCCCAAGGATATGATAAAACAACAAAATTCACCATGATGATAAGATTACTATTTTTCAAAGATAAAACCTAAGAAACTCATAAAACGGCCAAGATATTCCGGATTTTAAGGATTGCGTAGTAAAAATTCATTGAAAATTGAGCGGCGATTTGAAAAATTCTGGATTTTTAAATAATAATCAATGACACATGCTTCAATACAAAAATTTCTATCAGAAAAGTTGGTACTGATATGAGATTTAAAAAATCCACCCTACCTTACTAACTATTATAGTGGTTAAGCTAAGAAAAAAGAAATTGAAATAGTTTAATGATCATATCATGATATAACTATGTACATTTACTATTCATACTTTTAACCCCTTGGATCTATTTCTGAAGTAGATAGTTGTAATGTATCAAACTTGCATGCAATAACTCAGACTAATTACTATAACTAATTTTTTTCCCCCAACAATGCTACATGTCTTAATCAAAAATTGATCTTTTAACCGAGAAAAACAAATTTTGAAAATTTTCTAGGAATTTCTTTTGACATGTGAAAAAAGATTCAATTTTTACTATAAACCCTATTTTTACTTAACGGCTGTCATTTTCAATCGAGATTTTGTATATCAGAACAAACTTGAAAACTTATTTATTCTTGCATATAATTTGCTTTATTTCTCAAGTATCTGGACGCAGAATTTCTAGACATGGAAACAGAACAATCCTTAATCAAACCAAAAAAGGCGTCGAAGCTTGCTTCTCACGACTTGAAAGATAAAAAATCACCCGCTGTTAAACTGAAACAATGTTACAGCTCTGCATTTCGTCGATATATTCTTATTTGAGATAAGCTTCCCATTATAATTAGAGATAAGGTTTTGTCTATTGGGACAAGCATAGACTAAACTATGCACGAGCCCTAGTTTTTCTTAAAAATAGTTGCTATTTTTGCTAAAGGTTCATCAACTCACTTGACATTGATATCGACAGACTTTCCCATTTTCAGGGGAGCCTTGAGTTTGCCATTGCCACTGTTGGTATTGAAATTGCCATGTTTCTTGACTTGAATGTTGTTATTATTATGACTGAAAGAAGAAGTCTTTTGATCATTGGAATTGGGAGAGCTGATTATTTCACCATTTTGATTATCATGATGATCACTCTGAGCAGTATTGGATGTGTAAGATTTCTCATTTTCACTGGGATTATTATATGATTTTGACGATGAACATGAAGACGATGTTTGCTGTGAATTGGAATAAAAAGCACATTTTCCCAGAGCAAAAATTGTCCGAATGATTGGGAATGAAGAAAAACATGATAGAAATTTTGATATGACTCGCTTAGAGTCAAATATATTAGTATCTGGACATGTGAAAGGATAGAAGAGTATGGCTGCAAAGCCACTTTCCATACTTGACCGATACTCTAGGTCCCCATTCAAAAGGCATGAAGTTAACTTGATTTCATTAAATGTTCTCTTCTCATCAAACTCATCTAATATACGATCGTGAACAGAGTTGACGATTTCGCTACTGTTTACATCAGACAAAGATGGATACAAGGCTTCTTCGATCATTGTGTAATAAGTTTCATTTTGTATTCTCACGTCCATTTTTTTGCGCTATAAATTGAATTTTATTCAATAATGAGATGTTAATCGAGAGTAGGGTAAAATTACCATTTTATATTTTATTTCCAAATAGTTTTTCATTGAAAATCCAATACAAACAGCAGGATATCCAATGCTAACATGAAGAGGATAAGATTAGCATTAAGATTTAATAATATGACGAAATCAAAGACTCACCAATGAGCAGCAAATGGTCTGAATAGATAAATACTATGATTGGAACATTTAAGATCCTTGGATCGAAATTCAATTTCAAAATACATAAATATCATAAAAAGAATGCAGGTAGGGAAACAAATACCCTTGTCTGAAAAGAGAAAAATTTAATAATTAGAAAAATAATGTGTAAATCATCAATATTTTCAAGCTTACCTATATGCCATAGAAGATAGACCCACACGTAGGCACTTCCAAGATAGAATAGCCAAGTGATAGGAATGACCAGAAAGGATATCAAGTCAATTGCCAAAACAATAAGGATGAATACAAATGCGAAATGCTAAACATAAAAGTTAAAGAAAGTAACTCACAAGTCCTTCAAATCGCAAAGATTCATTAATTGAACAAAGGAAAAGCCAACCAGGCCAAAAATATTCAACTCTCATTCCAGTTGAGTAATTAAGGAATAAAAACATCATCCAGATAAGGACAACTTTGGTGTGCTGGACACAACTAATGAATAAATTAGACTAGAATAAAAAATTTACCTAGATGACAAAAATTCAAAGACTTTGTAACGTTTAGGAAGTCTCTTGTTACGGCTAGGATCACCATTTTTGCGTCTAGAGTACATTTTTTGATCATTTGACAATATAAAGATGAAATAATCGGATCTTTTACAAAGTTGATTTTAACATTTACAAATGATGCGAACTACTAAATCAATATTTTAAACAAAATCTATGAAAGCAACATATGGGCAATAGACAATAAAATATTGAATGTTTGTTAACTAAATGGAGATTTTTATCTGATACTTTTGAGAAAAGAAACTATGAATGAAAATCAGAATAATTCAATGATTAATTGATTTAAGCTTCTTCTGTAGCGTTATTATGAAATGAGTTTGTTTAACTCATACCAGTTTTTGATTTGACACGATACGTAATGTCATTAGATTCTCTTTTCGCAAGTAAATCTAAGAGCAAAGGAAAAAGCAAAAAGCCTCTTGGAGAATTAGAATCTGATAACAAGCGAAAAACGCAGAATTATTCAAATTATCAGAGTGAAAATAAAAATTCTGCTATTTTGGCAAATCTTATCCTCCAAGATGAGAGAGAAGGTTGGGAGTCCTTGAAAGATGACGATGAAAGAATTTTCAGTGAACTCGAAAAAGTTAGTGATGATAAGCAGAAAGTTATCAATGAAGACACTAATGGAAAAGATACAGTTGAGAAGCGTATTTGGAACACTAAACCAGAATCTGGTGATAAACTTAAGCCTGCTGTTATAGAAGTTAAGAATGACCCGCAATTTCCTAGTATTAAACAAGAGATAAATAACGATTTTCCTTCACTCAATTTTGCTTCTACTGTCGAAAGTAAGCCTGAAAAGAGCCCTGAAAAGTCTTGGATCCAAATGAAAAGTAGAGGAAACACAAATACTGAACCAGCTGAAACCACTACTCGATATCAACCAAAATTAGTAAGTACTGATTTGTACCGCTCTGATCGATCTCGCTCCAACTTTGATAGTAATCCTCAGCCAGCTACATCGGGTGGTTGGAGCAGGAATTCTGCAACTCCAATCCAACCAAATCCTGGTAGAAGTGGATTCTACAACCCACCAAAGTCAACAACAACATTTAAACCAAATAAAGAAGCCTCAACTGAACCTCAAGCCATCAAATTAAGCAATAGATTCGATGTTCTTGATGGACTTTCATAAATAGTTAAATTTTGTCAAAATCCTACATGAATTCCATTCTCAGCAACATTCCTTTCACAAGTATCGGTCTATTTCATCTTGTTTTATCAATACTATAACTATTATTCGGTGCAAGTTGGCCAGAAGAAAAATTAAAACATGTTTGCAGAATTTTATAAACAATCGTCAAAATTCAGAGAGAAAGATGGATCCCATTATACATTACCATAATACACAAAAATGTAATATTATTATGATATTGACTTCTTAGAAATTTTTATATAAATAAACAAGTTCGGAAGAAAAATAAAATTATTCTCTCAGATATTGAAATCAAAATCTACTCCAGAGTAGAATAGGGGAAAAATTATACATTATTTACTCATCTCACCGGTAGTACAGAGAACTAATGAATACAATAGTCATAGATTATCCATGTATTTTTCTCATTCTTTTACACAACATACATTCAAAACACAATTCTATTCTATGCATAAAATAATGAGAGTATGAATCATCCGTTACTAATACTAATACGTTGCTACAGTACAGTATTACTAAAAAAATAGAGAATAGGGAATGCTTTTGAGTTACACTGACGCACAATGTATGTGTATTACTGAATGTGAATCCATCAATTGGAAAGATGGTAGTATAGACATATAGCACGAATACATCTTGCATATAATGTAATATACCTTTAGTTGAAAATGCTATATATATTATCTTTAAGTGTATTTCTCTGTGTGTGTAAAGTGTATATAACAAGATTGTCAGACATATTTCTCTCTGTATATATATTTATTCAAAAGACGAATAAAAATTACTAATAAAAATTAACAAGAACAAATCATCCTGTCCCATTCTCTCTGTTTGTACTACTCTGCAATTTGTAGTTCAAAATATTTTTCCTACTGTAATCAAACATTTATCGGATCTAAAAAATTTATACTTGGCTAATCGAAAGAATTTAGTGATCGGATATCTATCTAAAAAATTAAACATACGTCAAGTGGGAATTACACGTGAAAGAGTCAATTTTAATTTGGCATTAAAATTGTTAGTCAAACTCTCTCAGAAATTCTTTGAGCAGCTCCCCAAACGGATTACAATACAACGTGGAAATTATGAAAAAAATTGATTGAAAAAAAGATGAACCTTGAGAACGCATTGGTTAGTCAACTCTTGAATTTGATATCTCAGCAAAAGAATGAAAATGCCAATGACTCTGTTATTAGGAGTCATCATCAGCCGGTTGTTAATCCAACACCAACAACTGGCGGCCTCATGCCTCAAATCAACTATCCCCATGTAACCCAACAACTCAATCTGAATAACAACTCCACAATGACTAATAATAATGGCAGTCTGAAAATGACAAATCCCCAGCAATACCTGATGCAACAGTTGATGTTACAACAACTAACCAATAATAGTTGTAGCTCCACCTCATCAGTGACGAATAATTCTGACTTGCATCAGGCATTATGTAAGTTGTGTTTTTCTGCCTAGATTGAAAAATGAAGTAAAAATTTTAAAAAATGTTCATTTTTATAGGGGGTAAGACTCTCATGTCTCAAATGACCCAGAGACATCCATCACTCCCTACAGCACCCACAATAACCCCTACAGCATCCAATAACGATTTCAATCTTCTCTTATCTCTGATGGCTTCTCAGAAACAGTTGACAGAAGCGTCAGTCAACTCATTGGCACCCTCTCAACTAGAACAACAAGCGGTAGCCATGCTAAACCTGCAACAACAACTCCAGTTAATGCAACAGAATCAGTTAATGCAGCAAATCCTCATGAATCAAAATTCCTTTGTCAATCCAACTGGAAGTACAAATGATTCTGCATTTCTTGCTGGTCTTATGGGTCTGACGAATAACTTTTACGCAAAACCTTCATCTCCAGCATCATCTTGTTCTTCAAATCAGTGTTCCTCGTGAGATTTATAATTGATAATAATTATTATTTTATATTTGAGATATTCTTTAAGCATTCTTTAGTTCCATAATTTGTTTATCTTTCTTCCAAAAGAGAAAATCAATAAAATTATTTTCTCGTTATTGATTATTCCTTTTATCAACATTCTTTCTTTTATCCTCTCCATTTTTATATCATTTCTTGCAGAGAAAAATCCAATTCCATGCCTGCCAAATCGAAAAGGGAAGCTAGCAAAGCTGAAAACAGCACTCAGAGATCAGATAGTCCCTTGCTCAATGAACGGGACAAGAGAAAACGTAAAAATTCAACTGAGACAGCTAACCTTGACAAGTCCCTTCAAGAAGACTCTAAAAAGTTGCGCAGCACCCAAAACCCAAATGATCTCCTTTATCAGACACCTTTAACCTTGGGGTGAGTTTTTGGATTTTATCTAATCCTTAAATCGATAATTTGAATTAATTTTTTCTAGTTGGAAACGAGAGACGATTGTCAAAGGAGTCGGACCAGCTGGGATTTTTGGAGATGTCAGTTATGTGACACCTTGTGGCAAGCGACTTTGGAAAATCGAAACTGTTTTCGAGGTGAGCCATAAAATATAAAAAAATTGTGATTGTATTGAATCTATCGTCTTTGTGAAATTTCAATTCTTTTCAATGAATATATCATTTATCGATCTATATCAGAAAAAAATCAATAAATTATGTCTACTTAAAATTTTACTATAACAAGAAGATTTTTTTTATTTTGAATGAACAGTTTTAAATTCTTTCCTGCAAGAATAAATGAAAAAGTTGCTATCAAATCTTGTCTTGTTATCCAATGTAATAATTATTCTGGATCAACACCATTTTACTAAGAAAAAGAAGCTCAGCATTGAAAAAAATCAAGGCACCCATTTTCAAAATTAAAATTTTAACAGTTTAAGATAGTTGCTCAATAAGATGTACATAACATAAATCAATTGTTAGAGATAAACTCAAAATTGTAATATTTATTCAAAGTCTAGAAACTAAATTTGGGGGTCTAAAAGTTATTTTTTTAAATTCGAATTTGACAAGAATGTTCTGTTTTTTTCAGCATTTAAATAACCTTGATAATGACCAGTTAACCGTAAAGGCTTTCAACTTTCGTTCAACATATCGTCTTGGCACTTATTTTGAATACAATGCTGATACAAATCAAACTCTAACAGAAATTCCTTCAGAAAAAATTGATCGACTATTGGATAGTGAATTCGGCAATCAGACAAAAAGTAATTCAACAAATCCCCTTGCCACTAATCCTTCTACAGACCCCTCTAAATGTAAGTTTTTGTTTTACACTTCTGAGAGAATTTCTTAAATTTTTAATAATCTTGGGGATCTCCATTTAACTGAAAAATAGAATATTTCGGTTATAATAATCATGAATCAAGTCTTAGATTATACAGTCTATCATAGTACAAAATAAGTTTGAGTCCTAAAGAATTCTTGGTTTTGAATTTTATCGATTTTACTCACCTGTAACCAAGCCTTGAAGCTAAAATACAAACCAAATTCTACTCTTTCTCAATTCGTTGGATTTCTTAGTTAATTTTTTTTCTTTCTTTAGCCGCTAAACTTAAAGAAGAAGAAATCCTCAAAGATTTAATAAATCCAGAAAAAACCCCTCAGATTATGGAAGAGTTAACCAAGTTCTTTCACAATTTAATCGATGAACAAAAAAAGTTTGAAGACAACTACGCCAAAGACAAGGAGACGTTTATTAAAGCTGAAAGAGAGAGACTATTTCAATCAGTAAGTTTTTACCGATACATTTCCTTTCTGCGATAAAAATAGAACGTCAATTTACCTAGATACAAGAAGTTGTTGAATAAAATAAATAAATAAATGTAAAGTAAACATCAAATGTTACTAAAGGAATCGAGCAACATTATCGAGTTTTTTTGATTTAAAATGAGAATTTATTAGGAAAATTGATGAAATTAAAATTTTTGAGCTTAAATATCGATAAATCTTCCATTTTTGATAAGATAAGTAGAAAACGATGTCGAGGTTTCACAAATTGGGGCTTTTATTTTGGGCATACTCATCAGTGTAATACATGCCAAAAATATATTGGGGTTTAGAAAAATAATTAAACTACAAAAGTGATTGGTTAAAATATTTGTTACTTTACAATTGGCTTGACCCTGTTACCAAGTGGGCATAGTGTGGTTTATCATATCGTTAAAATTAAAATTGGGTGTTAATTTTTTCCTTGGTAGTTCAATTATTTTTCTTAAACCCTATATAAATGACATTTATTGATGAGTATGCCCGAAATAAATGGCTTATTTGTGAAAACCTTGGCATCGCCATCTTCTTTTCTTTACAAAAATTTTTGAATATTTTTTGCAAAATTTCAATTGAGGCAAGGAAAATAAAATTTTTCAAACTCTAACCACACCTTAACCATGGCTGTAATCCCTTCAATTTGCAAAAAATTAACCCACTTTTGTTCAGTTGAATGATAAATTTCTCATCTTTCAAAATCTAGTATGTGGAGCAGGGAATATCGTCAGAGTTGAAGAAGCAAGTTGATGATCTCAAATTACTCAATATCCCAGTGAGTTTAATTCTATATTCTTTCTCGGAGACACACCTCAAATTATAATTAGAGCACCGAATACGCCACTATATGTCATTAACTTCAAAAGAATTCTATCATTCTGAGTTCTATAAATCACAAAGAACTTATCAATCTCATTCTGATTGGTATATGCATGTATTTATCAAATATTAATTATTCAAAAAGTAGCATGGTTAATTTAAATTTACTAATGAGTAGTAGTCAGTTTAAGATGGTAGTGGATCAGCCGAGTCCACCCCTGTTGTAAGAATTTTAGTTTTTGCCACTCATTTGGTGCTCTAATTATAATGCAATGGTGAATTTTGTATAATTGATAGAAAAACTACCTAGGGTTCGTACTTCGTTTTATCCACATTCGAAATTATTATCCCTCATTTGCAATAATTTACAATGTAGATAGGTGACGTTAAATTGTTTGTTTTTTTCCAGGATCTTCCCAACTTTGAGGATATCAAAGGACTCAAAATGTCCCCAGATATATTCGCAAATTGCCTTGTTATTCTAGAATTTTTACATGCATTTAATGACTGCTTTGCCATTGGTAAGTGAACAAAATTCAATTCCAACATCAATGGAATGAATGATCCAATTTTATTTATTTTAAACAGAAAAAGACTCAATTCCTTCTATGACAACACTGCAAGCAGCTTTCGTTGACTGTGACAGGAGTGCCATCGATGCTGTTATCCATCTGGTCATTGAATTATTACGCTTGGCTGTTCTTGATCCTGGAATTAGTAATACTAAACTTGTAAGTTGACAAAATTTTAATTTTGAGTGAATCTGAAATATTGAAACTCGTAATTATTGGTCGTCTTTTCATTAATTTTCCTACATTTTAATATTTTCAGTATACAATAACGACAGGAAAAAAATTCACAGAACTAGAGATCAACCTTGAAACCTATTCTGGAGTTTTGAGAGCATTTATCATTGGTAGAAATGGATATGAAGATGAAATGTCTGATTGGCTTGACGAATCTCCACCAATTAATGATCCACCTCAGGATGATGAAACAAAAAAATCAGCTGACTCAGACCATTCCGATGACAATTCACAAGACGAGGATGACGCCAACGATAAAGAAGACGAAGATATCCCTGTTGTAAGTTTTTATTCTTCAAAATTGTGGTCCGAAAAAATATCATTCTTCGAATTTTCAGATTACATTGCCAACTAAAAACTTTCAAAATCTCTCCGGAGAACAGCAATGCTCCTTGCTATGCTTCTTGGTTGATGAGCTGGTCTGTAATAGTAAGATTGTTCAAATTGAAGTTGACAAAACCATGGAACATCACCTGACTCTGAAAAGGGACAAGTGGGCTATCGATAACAAGATCAGGAGGTTAAAGATTATTCTCAATCGAAAGTGTCTCGGGCCAAACCTAATGGCTATGAATGAGTCATTTGATAATTCTCGTCTGAACAATGGAGAAAAAGATAAAGTCTTGGAAGAATTTGGATGGGATGTTAACAAACCAACTCTCACTCAGAATACAGTGCAGCTCAGTGAAATGGAAGTTGAAATGCCACCTAGTGACGATGAAGAGTCTATCGATCTGGGTGTTCTTGAAACACGAATAAGAAAACTTCAAACTATGGCTGAAGTTAAACAAAAACTAATCGATGAATGTGTCTTCAAGTTATGGGGTTGTTTCTTGGGTCAAGACCGTTTCAAGAGAAATTATCATCTTTTCGGATCTTTTGGAGGCTTATTCATCGAAGGACCATCATATCACGATGAAAAAGATTCGGGTTTCAATTCTGAAATGATTGCTGAAGAAATCCTCAGACGCAGAGAACTATCCGAGAAACGAAATATGAAGAATTTATTCGGTCCTCACCTTTCAAAGCGATTCATTCCACCTTCCACTCCTGAAAAAATGGACCAAGACACGAAGGAATCTTCCATAGAGAAAATTGTTAATGACGAATCATTTTCCACTGAAATTAAAGAAATTAAAATCGAAGCAAATGCCCTTGATTTATCTTTGGAGAAAAATGAACAAATTGTCAAGTCTGAGACAGACGAGAATCTAAAAAAGACCCCATCTTCTCTGATTAGAAAAGATGAAACTTTTGCTAATGTGGCGAAAGAAAAAGTCGTCCCAAATGAACTAACACCAGAGAAGCAACGAGATTTATGTGAAAAGTTTGGTTTGGATGATACAATCTTGACAACAGCTGCCCTTCTCTATATAACACAGAATAACATTGCTGAAACTTCCGGTTCGTCCATGTGGCAGACATTAGCACTTGAATACAAAAAGATTCTAACCAAACTTGTATCGGATGAACTTCAAGTTTTCAACAATAAAGATGAAATGGATCAAGGATCCCTGTCCAAATGCTTACTTCATCTGTCCGATTGGCTGAAGAAGAATAAAAACCAAAACTCCTCAAAGTTTGACGTCGACCATGAAAGTCTCAAGGCAGACCTTCCAATGAAGGAAATTGATGAAAAAATCTACAACTCTCTGGTAAAGCTAAATATACAATCAGATAAAATGAAGCCAGTTGAAAAGGAGCATATGAATTGTTGGAAATTGGCAAATCAATCTGGTGAGCATCTGATAACGGAATACATGAGAGTTTCAGCTCAACGCGGCTTTCGTGAGAAAAACCTGTCCAAGTGTATTCGTAAAAATGAAGAACTTATCATTAGCAATATGAGAATGAAGTTGCTTGAGATTCCAGAGGACGAAGACTCTGAGCATAGCTGGATTAAAATTCGTTCTAGACGCATGAAGGGTCGAGCAGAGTTGAAAAAACTCGCTCGTAAACTAGATCAAAAGTCAAATGGTAAAGAGATCGGAGAAGCCAAGGAGACTTGTGTTAAGAAGAACAGAGGGAATCGGGATTTAAATTTGGCCAAACGTCTAGCTATAATCACTGGGAATGAAGCTCATTTATCCGACCCGGATTATGTTGATGAATGCAATTTAATTGAAGATATTGAAAATCTTGAAGATCGTGTCCTTTCAAGTAGTCTCCAGAAAAAAGGCTGGCAAGCCTCTGTTAGGATCATTGATGATGACACCATCTTCCTGATTAGCTCAAAGTGCGAGCGCAAATCAAAGTTAGATCAATTCCCATTGGATGTTGCCAAGACAAAATTATTACAGTTACAGGAAAACATTGAAACTCGTTATTTAATCTCACAGTCCTTAGCTTCGTGCAAAGAAGTCGACATGAATGATTGGATTGGTAAGGTGAATTCTGCAACCAAAGCAAGTCAGGTTAGATCTCTGGTCAAAGATTTTATAGCCACTCTGGCATGGCACAAATCCATCATGAAAGTTGTATGTTAAATACTCACGACTTTGATCGTGATGCATTTTCCTAATCTCTCTTCTCTTTTTTTAAAGCTATGCCAAATTTGCTTCAAGGATAACAACGAGGCTGCATTGCTCCTCTGTGATGGTTGTGATCAAGGCTTTCACATGTACTGTTTCAGACCTGTCCTCGATTCAATACCTGATGGGAATTGGTTTTGTTTTGACTGCCAGTGCAAGAAAAGTGAGGATGACCTCAAGTTGTGCTTCATCTGTGGACATAGAGATGGTGGAAATGTGTATGCTTCTTTGATTCTTTCTCAAGTTTACTCCTGATTAATCAGATTTTACCAATTTTTAGGGAAATTGAAAATTTTAAAAGTACCATGACCAGCAGAAAATTGACCAGCTGTGACAACTGTCAGCGTTGTGTCCATCCAGAATGTCTCCGACCACCTCAGCCCAAGTTGCCAAAGAAATGGTATTGCACTGGATGCTCTCAAGCAGAATCCAAAGTTGAACGAAAGCGAGGCCCGCCAAAGAAAAAGGTTGACAATTCAAATCAGGACGCTGATATTCAGAGCCAATCATCCTCAAGTAGTCAAAGTAAAAAACCAAATGGTAAATCCAAGAGTTTGCCCCAGCAGAATAAGCCGAAACCCCAGAAGAAACCCAAAAAACTTAAAAATTTAACTCCATTGGAGACAAAAGATGCCAACTCAGATAATGCTAGTGAATCTGAAAATAACTCTAATGGGAGTACGAACGAGAACTTGAAGGAACTACGTGCGCCACTCTGGCCAGAAAATCCTCAAGAATTTGAGTATATGAATGATGAGATTCTCGAGTACTGCAGGTAACTTAATTGAAATCTATTCTCTTTGTGAAATTCTCCATTCTACTATTTCTTAATCTAGAGTTTCCACCAACAAAATGATAGATCATGATTCCTCCTGGCCATTTAGGACACCGGTTAATGCAAAACAAATTCCAATGTATCGAAAGATTATTAAGAAGCCCATGGACTTGTCTTATATTGTCAAAAAATGCTATCTTAATTCCAGAATGTAAGTTGATTGAAATTCTTATTCTAATTCGGATAATTTGGTTTTCCCACGAGTCCGTAGGAGTATTAAGTGTATTAGAATTATACAAAAAACTAAAACGAATAATTGATCTTTGAATGTGTGAATTTTAACATAAGTTTCCTTCTAAGTTAGTCTAAAAGAGATTTGATACCTCCTTCTTCCCAAGAACCATCTCGACAGGTAACTAGGATCTTCTCTAAACCTATAGCTATTTATCGTTCTTCAAGCTTTAATAATAATTTATCAAAGATTAAGGGTGTCAACCTACCAGGCAAATAGCTTGTTTAGACATTTAACTCTAGAAGAGGATTGCTATTTGATTAAAAATATTTAGAATTTCTATTCAATAAAACAAATCTGAGCTTAAAGCCTTAACTTGAGTCAGATTGTGGGGATTCGGATATTTTAAAATCTTCCTGAATCTGAAGAACCCTAAATATAATTAAATTACTTTAGAATTTACCTAAAAATCAATATTTGAATATTCCAAATTATATGTCACACGTTTCCCGAACACCTAAATTAAAATAGATTTCATAAATGTATACATATTTTTGTGGCATTCAATATTTTGGAATTCCTCTTCTATTTTTGATACAATCCAACAGATATCGAAAGCTCTCCTTTAATTATTTTTTTTCTATAGAGCATACCGCAAGTTTAAGAATTGGGTTGATGATGTTCGTTTAATCTTTCGTAATTGTGAGATTTTCAACGAAGACAACTCTGATATCGGTAAATCTGGTCATACAATGTGTGTATTCTTTGAAAAAGAAATCATGAATCCTGATGTACTCAAGCCGATATTTGATCGCTACGAGGCATCAGAGGATGAAGAGGACGAAGAGAGTGACGAGGAAAATCTCGATCAAGATAACCCAGATATTCCAAATATTACAGAGACTGACTTTTGCCAAGAAGAGATGACAACAAATAATATTTCTGAAAAGAAAAAAACGCCATCTCCCCCCAACCTTCAGAAACCAAGCCCTATACCTCCGATAACTGAGACGAGTCATTGAAGAGGGAAAAACGGTTTATTAGTGTACATTACCCCTATAAATCATATAAACTTTTGTGTATATAGCACTATTAGTGTTTCATTATCATTGCTATTTTGAATAAAATTGATTTTTAAAACTTGAATAAAAACCAAATATTTTGAGGGAAAAAACTTTCAAAATATCTCTATATATTTGTATGTTCTATGCGATCATTAGAGGATAAACTTGTTATTTTTTCTATTGATTTTTAAAAAAGAATAAAGTTTTCACAAAATTAAATATTTTTTTTTATTTTTAAAAAGATAGAAAGAATCCTTCATTATATTTTAAAGCTTTTTTAGAATTCTACGCATCAGTTTAAAGACTGAAAATTTTGAGTTAATTTTTGTGATTAATATTTTTTCTTATGCTGTAGCCATTGTAGCGTAGAAAAATGTTCTCACTAAACATAGAACTCATCATTGATTGATGAGCATATCTTCAGAAAAGCGTAATTCAAATATCTTCTTAAATAAAATGGATCATTTCTTGAAAGAACGAGAAGTCAATATAACATATTTATTACACTGTTATCTATACTGAACATGCATTGATTAAAGTTTACTGTTTATGAGCCAATTCTTTGATTCGACTTATGACTAAGTATTTTCAGTTAAACCCTAAAAAATATTTACGTCGAGTTGCGATATTTTCCATCTCAAGATAATGAATCGCTAAAAATCTGACCTTGAGAAGATCAGAATTCAAGTGAGCCAATGTTTCTGATTATCATATAATATAGTAAAACCAAGTCATATTTATAAAAGCTGAACAACTAGAATTGATAGTTGTATTAATGTCATCTTTATCAACTATATATTGCTCTCCCAGTGGAAAACAACAATTTCTCGAGGTATAATTTGATCTGAAAGATACTCAAAATACTTTGTTTACTCCTCATTATGAAGGAAATTTATTAAGCTACAATTACATAAAGATGGCTTTTCACTGGTGATGCTGGACAATGGTGTTGTAGTCAAATATTTAGAACGTTTTTTAGAGCAATTGCCATTTTTAACCTCTATTGTCTTTTAAATGATAAGTCAGCTTTCAAAAGCGAATTCAGATTCGGAATCAGGGGTAATTATTTTAGTAAATTTACAAATATTCTAAAAAGAATAACTTGGCACATGACCATCTATATGGGACACAAAAACATGCTATTTTCTTGGTCGGTTTCAAAAGAATAGAAATTATTATTTTATTTATCAAGTCTTTTTGATTTTTCCAGCTAAATGAAATTTGGTATTCTTTTTTCTTTTAAGCAAAGCCAAAGCGTTCTCATTGTCAACTTGGCTATCGGGAGTCCAGACATTATGTAGGAAACTGTAGACTTCTTTAGCAGCTTGTTGCGATTCAAGAATTTCTGAAAGCTTCTCCTCACTTAGATCGCAGAGTTCCACTAAAGATTTGACATTATTCAGAATCCTATTAATATTCTTCGAGTTAATTGAGGGAATTCGCATCAATAGTTCCAACGGTTCTACATTGTATTCATCATAATGATCATCAGAGGCCTTTGGGAGTTTATCAACAGAAGGTTCTGATCTACCCATTTTGAGTTCGAAGAAGAGTTCAGCTGTTTGCTGTGGCTTCACAGACCAGAATAGACGCAGCATGGGAAAATGAATGGTTAATTGGACCAGTTGAGCAAATATATGATGGGAGTTTAGACCTCCTGAAGTTGTCTGCAAGTTCGCGAGGGAATATTTACCAACAAATGGGGTTGAGAAAGATCCCCGGCTATTCCAACTCTGAATGGAATCTAGGAATGTTAATTTTCAGATTAAAATTATTATCTTACATTAAAACATTAACATTATTAACATTTTAGAGAAAATCTTTATAAGGTACATTGCTGAGATTGGATTTTTGTATGGTTTCAGAATACTAATATGCATTTTTTTCAAAAACCAACCTTTAGTTTAAAAATGACCATTTTTAGACGTTGAAAATGGCTAATTTTTTTATTTAAAGATATGAATTCTGGATGATCAGATTTTCGAAATCTAAAGTCGTTCTGGAAATAGTCTTCGCATATGTTGAATCCAAGAAACTATTAATTTTCGAACAAAATTGAAGAGAAAAACATAAAAATAAGGAATCAAATTTACGATTGATAAATTTTGAGATCTAATGATCCATTATTAAGAATTTTAGAGACCTTGAAAATTGTTAGAAAAATCGATCTGGGGACAAGGACAATATAAAAAAGTTCTGTTGAGAAAAATTAAAAGACCATCAGAAGTTGTGTGAATTAATGAAAAAATTCTCCAATAAAATTTGCTCATTAAATTTTTAGAGCAAATTTTCAGAATCACTAATTTTATTCATATTCATAAAACTAATTCTTTTTAAACAAAAATTGTTTTTCAGTTATCTCTTGTTTAAATCAATATTTTCAACACTTATAAAATATAACTGAATTAACGATTGCAATCATAATTTCTTGAATATTTGTAACTTTACGATATGGAAAATCAAGATATAAATAATTGCTGAAAGCTTTAATAGATGTCAGCAGACATCGAAATTTCCCAGAGAAGAAATAAAAGCAGGCTTCAAATCATCTGGCCGTAGACTCATCTTCATCTTCAGCAGTTGAAATTTTTTCTTAGAATCACATAAGAATGTAAGCTTCTTTAGAAAAAGCAGGCTCTTAACTCTTAAAGACTATCCAGCTTATGACTGTAGCTATTATCTGATATCTATTGAAAACTTATTCACTTATTGGATAAATTTGGTCAAAACTATCTTGTGAATATCAAGAAAGAAAACTACGATTTTAAGGGCCTATTATATTAAATTTTCACTGATAGCGTAATGAATTTTAGCTTCAGCACGGTCAATCAACAGAAATGAATTCTTATTTTTGCTTTTAAAAATTAATTCCCAATTATTTTTATATTTACTCATGAGTATGCCTTTTATTATTTATTTTTTTAATGACAGAAATATCGAGAAAACCTAAATTTTCAGCAAAATAATGGCATTAAATGAAAATGAAAATTGATCAAAAGAAGAATTAAATGTTTAGAATAAAATCGAAATACTCAGAAGTAAAGCTGGTGTTAGAAAATAAATTTTACATTTCTGATATCTTCGGGCGAAAAATGCAGAGCGATCTTTGATCAATAAGTCAGGGTGGAAAAAAAATTTTTTCTCGTTGATCTGATCCGATTTTTTGGGTCGATCACACATGTAAGGGTCAAATTTCTTCAAAAAATCTGATTTTTTAGGCTAGAAATCTCCAACTTGTCAAATAAACTTTTTGTGAAAAAATTGTCAAAAAAAATTTTCAATCCTGTTTTTGATCCATACTCTGAGATCTGATCTTGATCAAAAAAAATTTTTTTCTCTTCCTAAATTGCTCTTCATCTTACGCTTTTTTTCAAGATATAATTTTATTGGTTCACAATAAAAAATTAGCTAGGAAAATCATTTGTTAGTGTGAACGTCAAATCTAACGCGAAGACTATTTCCAGAACGACTTTAGTAGTGGTTTTTCAAAAAGATTTATTTATATTTTCTAGGAAAAGGGGTCATTAAATTATTTTCAGTTTCTTTAAAACAGAATAATGGCTTGAGAAAATTACTTGTCCCAAATATGACCCACTAGGACATGAAGGATTAAATTTCAGGTTATAAATGTTCTTTGATTTCAAGTTGTGAGATGAATCAATTTGATTCAATCAAATGTTATTTTTCAGGATCTACAATAAACAAGGAAAACGAAAATGAACGTTGAGATTTTAGGAAACACTCCATTCAGGTACAAAATTCTACTCCCTATTTTTCAAGTATTTTTACTGCTTGAAAATTGATAAATTAGGATGAAATTGACTGTTCTTTTAAAAGTTGAGTTGGTTTTGGTGATAATTGATAAAATTCACGTTTTTGAGCTATCTACATGACTTTTCAGATGGGAATTATTCTGATGGTTATTTAGAATCCCTTCGCTACATATCCTCATCATTTTCTGAAAATTTCAATGTGAATTTAGAGAATGAATTTTAAAGAAACAAGAAGAAAATGGAACTTATAGGTATCAGAACGATAAAATGTTTGAATTTAATTCATGAGAATTTAAAGCGTCAAAAAAATTTTTTATCACCATACGTACTGTGATTATGATTGCTATTCATTGAATAGCTAGGGTACAAACATAATGACCACTAAAATCCAATCAGAATGCGATTAATCAGTTCTTTGAAATTTTAAGATAATTAACATTCAATATGATCGAATTATTTCGAAGTGGCAAAAAGTAGACTCTAGTCACAAAAGTGACGAGTTTGATGCTAATAATAAATCAATCAGAAAGATAAATTATGATTTTAAAAAAACTTACCCGATTGATCTTGTAAATGAGCATGAAACTCAATTAGGAGTATAGGGTTTGCATAATGTCTTTTCATTGACCGACACTGATCAACAAGGCGACCTGACTTTAGAGATCCAATCAGATCGGAAACGGATTTTCTCTCAACACATAAATGCGGAGCCAGAATGTAATCAGCAACTGACAACATTACTGGCAGGATTTTTATCCCCTTGTAGTGAAGAATAGGTGGAAGCTCACTACGAAATTCTCTTGTATCAACCAAGACAACAGGTTTCTCCTCCTCTCCATCCTTTTCACTGGGAAATTGATTTAGACACGAGTCCTTAGTTGAGAGAACAAACTTTGAGTTGATTTCTATCAGCTTTTCGAATGCTTCTTTCTCCTATAAATTGGAATAAAATAAGGGCATTGGATTAAATTTAGGTTTCGAAGGGTCTTCTGTCTACAGGTTTATTTCATTTGAACGAAATTTCTAAACCCTTAAGAACTCAAGCAGGGTAGATTTTCAAATTCAAGGTTCTTGATACCTATCAAATATGTCCTTTTACAAAAATCTCAATTTTCTCATCAAGAATTTGAAAGAAGAATTCTGAAAAAGAATTTGGTGCCGAATACCCATTATTTTTAATTTTGACCTGAAATGTTTACCGATTCGAAATTGGTCAAAAAGATTTTCATGATCAGAATTGAACAAGAAAGCCGAATATTAAATTTTCGACAGGTC
The DNA here is from genome assembly GCA_012064415.1 of Gyrodactylus bullatarudis. NCBI lineage: Eukaryota > Metazoa > Platyhelminthes > Monogenea > Gyrodactylidea > Gyrodactylidae > Gyrodactylus > Gyrodactylus bullatarudis. Next base: position 30,893 of record SSNU01000229.1, read on the forward strand.
CATCATTTTCTAGGTTCAGATGTATTTTGAATTATCGAAATTTCATTGATTTTTCAGTAGTGAAAATTATCAAGAAATCGAAATTCAACTCCCAAACAATAATGAGGTGAACAGATTTAGCATAATTAATTTTTTGTCTAATCTTGATCCTGAAAAACTTCTTTTGGCCACACTTCCACTTTCAAATCAATAAAAACATTCAGCTCAAAAGTAGGCACATGATCTGGATTCTAGAAAATATTTAACATATTCAAATTCTTGATGAAAAAGTTTAATTAGCTTTACATGGGCTCATTTATTTATACATAAAATGAGCTTTCACTATTCTCCTGGAATCGATGTAACATACTTTTTTAATGTTTAGCAGGAAACGTTGTTCTTCAACGGAATCTTTGAATTGAACAAAGTAAACCTTGACAGGGTCCTCTTGGGAAATAGAAAATTTTGATTCAAGTACAAGATATGGTATTCTACAGCAATAAGTTTCAATTTGTCGAATCCAGTTGAGTCTTGGCTGGAAAGTGATAATATGGGTTGGCAAATATTGATTAAAGGCTTCAGAGAGAGACCCCTTTGGATTGTAACCACCCCCGTCGGAAGAGCTCGACCCAGATTCTCCACACCCAAGGGGTGGCGAACGAATTAGAATTCTAAAATTTGCTTTTAATTTTCTTTTAATTAAATTTTTGAGATTTTTCATGTTGTTCACTCACAGCTAAGCATTTTACTTCCCATTACTCTGAGTTCACGACATCCGTCTGGTAATAATGGCACTATCTAGTTGAGGATAGAAAAATCAATTAACCATCACTTTTAAAGCAAAAATATTTCTATTGAAACACGAATATTTACCCCCTAATTAAGTATTATTTATCTCGAACAATCAGAATGCAACAAGTGATTTCTATACATTTAGATAGGAAAAAAGGGAGTTTTTGTGAAAATGTAAAAATTCACTGTGTTTCAATAAAAATAAAATGTTTCAATAGAAATATTTTTACTGTAACAAATCTTCTCGGATCATGAACTGAACAGGATAACATTTCGAATGGGAGAATCATGTAATTTCAATTTGACTCACTTCATCAAGTGATATTGGGGTATTTGTTTGAGTCGAAATAGTAGATTCGTTAGTGGGATTATTATCCTCACATAGACTCATCCAATTATCGACCAATGTTTCACCACCTTCAAGGTATTTTTCAATCAAATCACTAGTAGAATCTGAACCGACAAGGATGATTATTCGAACTTTTTTCGAGTCTTTTCCTTCTGATTTTTGGATTGTATGAATTTCCTTGATTATTTGATCAATAGTGGAACATTTCGGATTATGCTCAAAGTTGTAATCACTTTTGACATCTGTTTTAAAGACACGTTTCTTTGCATGCTCACATAATTTGCTAGATGCATCCATGAGAAGCCATGTGGATCCGGATTTTGAGCGAACTGATGTCGACTCCTGATACTTCCATGACTTGACCAAGGCAATCTCATTTTGTTTCACTTGATTGATCATTTTCCAAAAGATGAGAGGATTTATATCACCTAGTTTGAAGAGAAAACTCTTGAGAGTGAATAGTTCGGAAAGTAATTGTTTTGTTGTCGTAGACATTGTGTTCCAATGAAGATCAGCATAGTGACTAATCTATAGGGAAAATTTTTAAAGATTATAAGAAATGTTTAATACACAGATAATAATAAGATAGATGAGTCTATTACATGTATTTTATCAGCCTAGAGCAAACATAGTTGCAGAATAATAATTCAAGGAAAATGAAATAAATCAAAATTCGATAAAAGATTTGCAGCAAAAAATAAACTTTTAATATAATTTATTCTATTGATAGAAAGTATGCTTATTCGATCGATCTAAAACATATATGATACAAGTAAGTTGATTAAAGAATGCAAGTATCAAGATTAATGAAAAGTTTTTTTCTAGCTAATTGAGTAGCATTTGATGATATTGATCGTGTTAAGAGAGATCCCTATGCAAATTGATATTAGAAATCAAAAATTTGGCGATTTGAATTACAATATTTTAGACGATATTTGAAACTTTTTACCTTTTACTCTTATGTAACCCCTTTATTTTCCTACTCGTTCAATTATATTTTTATTTCAGTTGATTCATTAGTTTCATTTCTTCCAAATTGGCTAAAATCTTGTTAAATTGGTTAGGAATATTAAATTTTCAATTTTATCGGCAAGAGTTATGGCCACAATTGTATTCAAGACAACATTATAAATATAAATTGAAATTACTCACAAGTTTGCTCAAAGAGTTACCGATTACATTCTCTGAGGTAAAATCTGCTTCATTCTTAAGCTGGGGATTGTGAAATTTTATTTCATTTATAATCCCTTGAATTAGATCAATCAGAGCAGCATGACAGACAGACATGTGATATGGCATTTCAACTTTGATTTCTTCAACTTCTGGAGCCATTTGATCGAAGAACTTGACCAATTCCATCCTGAATCTTGGCCATAGATTCATTTTTGGTATACCCAATTGTTGCATCATGACTTCGGCATTGTTTTGACTAAATGTCAATGGAATAGATTGATTTGAAAAAGCCTTGACGTCTATTGATGGGTTCTTTTCTTTAAGCAATCGAATACAGAAAGTATCTTGACAGAATTCTTCAAGTTCGTGACAACGCATTAGAAGCACTTGATTAACTTTCATAACATCGAACTTTTCAAGTAGTAAATCCATGACAAGAATTTGAGTAGAGACAAATATAACACCACCTTTGGAGTATTCTTTTAATCTTTCTTTTTGTGAAAGCTCAGAAATGATTATTCTAGGCAAAAACTTTTCTCCTAGCAATCCTAAATTGTTGATAATGTTATTCGCTTCGTTTATTGAATGATTGCAAACCAACACGAGATTTTCTGGTATACAGTGAACTTGAATGTAGCATTGAATAATATATTCTAATGGAAGACCAGTGGCAAGACATAATAACGAAGAGGATGAGCTTATTTCAAATAGTATGTCTTTTTCGAAATCAAGCAATAAACTCATTGCAATTTTTTTCTGTTTAAAACACTATCTAATAGGCTATGACTAAAGTTTGTTTTCTATCAATACATTAAGCCGGCAAATTTAAATTGGATTCTCATGAGTCTTTGAGGATATCTTTTGTAACATAGACATCTTTCCATAAATTTGGCTTATGAATTTTATTGTTTGGACAATCCAGTGTACTGATAGAACTATATTTTAACCACGATATTTTTCGAATTTTCGTCTTTCTTCATCAGTCTTTCAACTGCCTGTATCTTTCAAAATAAATTTAAAAATGATTAAGTCGTTAAAAAGAATTTTCCCATCTGATACCGGTGCTTCTGAAAGTAATTCAAAGATTCCATTTTTTGGACCTACCCATCCTGAAGGATCTCAATTAAATGAAGAGTTATTGACAGTTTGCTCCACTTGTCAGCAGGTCTTCAATCCTTCTCAAATCTCTTCACATTTGGCAAAATGTAAAGGAACATTTGTTTGTGAAATATGTAAAAGTACCTTTTCCCAGAAGGACTATTTACAAAAACACATAAGAAGGAAACACAAATCGACAGAAAAATCTCATATTTGCCTTGATTGTGGTAAGGGATGTTCTACAAAAAATGCTCTGCTTGTACATCAACGAATACACTCTGGATTTTTACCTTATCAGTGTACGATATGTGGATTAAAATTTTCCCAGTTAAATAATTTCCAAATTCATGTTGATATAAGGCATTCAAATGGAGAGTTTAAGGATTCTACCGATAAGCATTATGGTTGTGAATGGTGTGATAAATCTTTCTTTTACATGGCTGGCCTAAAATATCATATGAAAGAGCATTTCAAGGTTATTGTCGAGTCTGAAGAATTAAATTTCAAATGCGATAAGTGTGATAAAAAGTTCCGATTTAAATCTCAATTAGATCGCCATCTAACATCTCATCTAAGCCGTGATGAATACGCACATGAATGCAAAATATGTTTCAAAAAGTTTAATCAACTACGACTTCTATCTGCTCATATTCTTTATCACAAAGATCCAAGCTTAGTTCAATGCCCTCATTGTTCGCGTTCATTCAGCTCAAGATCCTATCTTCAAAAGCATCTTTATTTGCATAATAAAATCGAGAGTCTTTCAATAAAATCCACTCCTGGAAAAGATGTTGATACTACATTTGAAACACTTTTAGAATTCAACAAGAATTTACCTAAAGTAAGTCCATTTTTATTATTAAAATTGTGCATCGGTTATTTTTTCTATTTCAGTTGGAAATTTTGGACAAAATTCAATTCAACGAAAATCTACTCATGTCTCATCTAGAATACCAAATGAAAGCCGATGATCCCAGTATTGTTAAAACTGATAACAGTGAGACTGTAAAAGCTATTGACTCCATTCTGTCCAAGGAATCGTTAGATTTGGACTCTATAGATGATGAATTAGTAGCCAACCTTTTTAATCAAAATGACAATTTTTCAGGACCAGAATAAGGAATATTTGTTTCTTTTATAGCCTCTGACTGATATCAAACCCAAAAGTCTATCAATAACTGCAATCTTAATTATTGAAATGATTTTTTTATTTCATGTTAAATTTTTTCTTTAAAAAACATAAACCAAATATTTAACCGAAAATGTCTTTCTTTAATAATAAAATGCTTAAAAACAAATAAAATCGGTCCTGAAATTTTTTATTAACCTTTCCAACTAGTCCATTAACGCTTATAGGATGAAAAATTAGATGAATACATAAACAAAGAAAATTTCAAATATTATAATTGAAATTGTAACTTTGATTTGATTAAAACCTCAAGCCATTACACTTGGTGGAAAAATGATTGTTTAAAACTAACTTAAATAGTTTGTGTATTCAAAATTATAGCTTTACATGCGTCACAATTAAAGTTATCATATTTATCGGAACTAACTATGACTGACGAATGGCCTGCGCTAGGCGCATTAATAGAATCCAGAGAACCAAAAGTTTGTAATTTAGTCCTTATTTTAGATGAAAATTAAAGCTCCGATAACAAAGCGTAAATGGGAAAAGGTTGCGGTTGAACTTGTTTATGACTTTGATGGCGAGAATGAAGCTGAAATTAAAGAAAAAGTTCAAAAATCAATTGGCAATACAAATGGTAATGGTGCAAATAAAAAATTTCCTCAATTTTTCTCCAATAACAATACAAATGACAATGTAATCAAACAATATTTCACTAATGTCAACAAATCAGTACAACAATACCTTCGATCATGTCTTTCACTCCCAGGTGACTATGCCGGAATTGAAATGCCTGTTGATGTTCCTCAACGTGGATTTAACTCTTTTGTGGTTGCTCATTATAGAAACCATGGCTCAAATGTTAATAATAACAATGATTTATGTTACTGCAGAACAGATGAATGCGAAACTTGTGAAATTGAACGATGTTCCCGAATTAAAAGCCAGATAGAATTCTACTTTAGCGATCAAAATCTTGCCAAGGATGCATACCTCAGAAAAAATATGAATCCCAATTGTGAAGTGCCTATTGATATTGTTGTCCAATTTCCGAGAATGAAACAACTTCGCGCTGATTACAGTTCAATCGCTAGATCTTGTGAGAATAGTAACCTTGTAATAATTGACTTGAGTAGAGGCATAATCAAAAGGAAATCTCCTGTTAATTTACAGGAGATGGATGACCAGGCCAAGAAAGCTGAAGAGTTACTCAATAATGTTGAAAAGGATATGTCCAAAATCAAAATCTCCCCGAATCACTCTTATGAAATTGAATCTAAAGAGAAGATTTCAGCCTCTGTTGAGGATCTGACCTGGACTGAAGTTGGAAGAAAGGGTAAAAGGCTATCCAGAAAATCCGAATCATGTCTAGCACCAAGCAAAGAACGAGTTCGTTTAGAATCTACATGCTCCGAAATGAGTGAAAATGACGAAGACGAAGACTTGCTCAATTATCTCTACCTGATTGTACCAGATAGAGCGAGTGGAACTGAATCTTTCACTAGAGATAGCTACATTCGAGATAGTTTCATAGCTGAAAGCTACTTTTATGATGATGCTAAACGTTCGTCAGCTGCTGATACCTTGAACGTGAAGACTGAAGAATCTAGAGCATCCGTGACTACAGCAGTTAAGCGTGATAGCCATGTAGGTACAGGTGATGTTGATAGGAAATCTGTCAAAATTGTTGAAAAATTGAAATCGTCTGGCCCATCTAACCGGGTCCTCAATAAACATCCATCTGGAGATAGACATTCAGGCGTTGAGACGCAATCAAAGTGAGACAAAAATATTTCTTATTGAATAAAATTTTTCCCAAAATTAAATATTCTTAATCTCTTTTTAGAACTAAACAAAATAATGAATTTGCTGATGAAATTCGTATTGGTCTTGAGGAATATGCCAAAACTGTTTGGCGTAAAAGAAAGACCTCGATAAGTGAATTTGGTTTTAATGTAGATGATTTTGACGAGCCTTTAGATCCAACTGAAAATATATTTCAGAAACGTAATGAAATGAAATCCGTGAGTCTATAATTTCTTAATTATTCTCATACTTGATAACTAACTTAGACTGCTAATTTTTCTCTTGGTCAGATCGAATTCGTCTCTAAGGATGAGTTAGATGAAATCAAAGCGAGTGAAGCAGCCAACAACAATGTTGGCTCCCTTAATTCTGAAGAGAACAACGCTGACAGGGTTGAAGAAAATGGGCTCTTTGGCTTCTTTTTCCCCTTCAACCTTCCGCCTTATCCGTCTAAAAGTGTCCTTGTGGTTCCTAATTCGAAAATTGATAGTCAATATTACTCTTCATGTTCTGGTGTAAAGCCTATGGTTGTTAATCGAGGCCAAAGCCAAGAGGAAACTAGTGCTGAGGCTGCTGTCAAGGCTCTAGTTGATGAAGTTACAAGAGCCAATTCTATCGTCGATAGTAATAAACCTTTCAAGTCTGTACTGAAAAACAAGGATAAAGAAACTAGCAAGAACAGAAAAATTGTTGGTTTCTACTCTGGAAAACAAGAAAGAGACGAACATGATCTTGGTTTTGCCTTTGACATGATCAACAAGCCTAGTGCTCGATTAAAGAACAAAGCTTTGAGAACTCGTCTTAAGTCTACAGCCGACGAACCCATTGTTTCAATGTCCAGTGATATTTCTATCAATGGTACCACAATGGTGATTAGCACAAAAACCTCAGAGGACAAGTATGCCTCAACAGAGTCAATCGATAGTAGTCGAGCTAGAAACTCGATAGTATCTCGAAATTCTCAAGTTAGCTTTACATCAAGTCGAGATAGCATCAATTCAAGATCCTCTAAATTCCTCAGTCAGAATATTCTCTCCAAGGGGGGTTATACCACCAAAGCATATGCTAGACACAAATTACTATGCCTTGCTGATCGAGCAAAGAAAGGCATCGGCAAGTCTGCCGAAATGAATACCCTCTACAGGTTTTGGTCATTCTTCCTTAGAGACAACTTCTTCAACAAAATCTATCTGGAATTCAAGTCTATGGCGTTGGAGGATGCTCAACATGGTTATCGTTACGGCCTCGAATGTCTATTTCGGTTCTATTCCTACGGGCTTGAGAAGCAATTCAACAAAAGACTTTTCAACGACTTTCAAGTAAGTTCAAATCCACATGATGTGGGGAAAAATTTGAAACTTTCTTATTTTTTCAAGGATGAAGTCTACAGAGATTATGAACAGGGTCATTTGTACGGTGTAGAAAAGTTTTGGGCTCTCCTTCACTACTCTCCACGTGACAGTTATGTTTTGAAGCCGAAAATCAAGGAAATAATGAGCAAGTATCAGACTCTCGATGACATTCGGGAAAATGTAAGTTTTACCTTTGCTACAAGTCAAGCATTTTCTCACAAATATTTTTCATTCCCATCTAGTTTGAAGTACCGGATGGCTTTTATGGTTATCGTAAACGACTAGCTTCCACTTGTGCAACCGGCAATGATTAGCAAAATTTTCCGCACTCCTTCTGAACGATAAAATGCACTATATATTCAGTGAGTGATCAAATTTCTCACAGCTACCAGTATTCGATTCATTTTTCTTCTTCCATTAAACATGTGTGGCTGTTATACATGTAATTATTTTGATATATAACATCACTCTTTGAAGAATGTCAATAACCCATCTTATTTAAACCTCACTATTCATTAACTTCCAGTTGCCAAACGAACATCTTCTTTTCACTATTCTTTCTAATATCCTCCTATATTTGTTTTCCTAACTTCAACCTTGACAAAAAAGCAATCATTGACACACGTGCATCATGAGAGTTGATTTACATACACAATTTAGAATAATCGCAGTTTTTGACCTTCAAAACAACAATTCTATTGATGATGAATTAAATTTAATTATTTTTCTATTTAAATTTTTTTGCAAATTCAATCCATCTCCCCATAAAATTCATTCCCAACATGAAACGTCCCTTCAAGAATTCAAATTGCACTCAATCTCCAGTCTTGTGACGTAAAAATTTTATTTCATGTAAAAATCTCACTAAAAAAACTGTTTATTTTCAATTATATAAAAACCCACTTGCTTATTGATAAAAAGAAAAACCAATTAATGTCTGTAGCATAAATCTGTCACCATTTCCAGCCTTTTTCCGCCAAGAAAGATTGGAAAGTTGTATTTGCCTACATAACCAAAATTTTTACGCTATACGAAATCTCCTACACAATCCATTTTGACATGATAATCTCCTGGAATCATAAAAACTCCATCAACCACCCACACTCCTTTCCTTAGACACTAATAGTTGATGAAATAAACTTTTCTCAAATTAAAAAATGATAGTTTTCCCCTTATAAAAATTTACCATTATATATATTATTGAAAAAAAATGAATACATTTTCTGGTCCTTGTAAAAAAGTATGACTCCAGCCAAAAGAATAAAAAAACCGTGTTTGAAAAGTTTCATCTATAAACAAAAATGTTAAAAAATTATTATTGTACCAAATTCAGATTTTTATTACTTAATTAGAAGAATTGAGCATGGCTTGGTTAAGGTAAATAAAGGTAAAGATCTGGAACTGATCAATAATCATTCATGATTTTTTTATGGAAAATATCCTTCTCCAATTTTTAGAGATATTCATGCATACAATCACTCTACACACCATTTTGTATACATGCACGCACTTGCGCAGCCACGTGAGTTGGTTAGATTCATTAAATAATTGATTTATAATAACTACTAACTTAAATTCTGCATTCTTAACTTCAACTTTCTAAATTAAGACCTTTTTAATGAATGGTTCTTATTGATTTTTACATCAGGGCTTCTACTTATTTCTTGAACTCTAACACCAGATACAAGTGAAAAATAATCTAATCAACCTCTGAATTTATCCAAAATTTCCTCAGTTTATTAAGGAATTAATGGATACTTGAAATAATTATGACTCGTTTGACCATAACGTCGTTCGCTTGCTACCTGAGTTGTCTTATAGCTTGTATTGGTCTATCTGTAGAAAAAGTAAAGGGTACTGTAGCCTTTGAAATAAAAAAATCAGTATTATTAGAGTAATATACACAGTCTAGCAAAATAAGACTTTCTTTATATTTATTGGAATTTTGACAATATGCTTGTCAGGTTTATATACTGAAATACTGAAAATTTGAGAAATTTCGAGAAATATTCCAATTTTTGTTAAACCGAATCTTATTACAATACGCATTACAAATTGTAATTTACAATACTAAAAAAGGCAGAAATGATCTGAAAAAAAATATCCACAACTCGTTGCCTTTTGAGCTACCTCTTCTGGTTTAGAAGCTATGCTCGAAAGCATCTCTAAAACTTCATTTTTTGACAAAAATGAAAAATCCCTTTATGAAACTGTTAGGACTAGCACAGGAGATTTTCCTTACATAGCTGAAATTAATGAATCTGACTTGAAAATTAGAGAAAACGTCTCAATACTAATCAAAAACAGTGAAAAACTCGGCTGTTTTTACACTTTAATTTTTCAAATCTCAATGAATTTTTTTACTGTAAGCGAACAATGCTGGAAATTTTGTTCTGGTTGAAAATTATAATTATGACCCGTTTCTTTTAATCCCATCAAGTAAAAAATACACAACTAGCTTTAACATGCCAAGAATAATTTTTTTTATTACCCAAATAAAAAACACGCTGATTCCGAATCTATGCTAAGAATTGGGTATTTTTATTTTTCCCAAGTTCTCATTGAATAGGTTTTTAAATATATGACTATATTTTCAACCCTTCTTCAAGTAACTTGAGCTTAATAAAGAACTTGAGATAAAGATGAAAATTCGACACAAAATTTCATATTTATGAGTTTAGTTCTAGGATCAGAACTATAATTATAATTAGACAAGGGAACCGATTTTCACCATTTTCGAAAGACCTATGATTCTGGACCTTTGAGGTTTTCTTGGAAAGATTATACAAACTATTGATCTGTTTTAGTTAATTCAAATGTACTCTTGTTGAAAGAACTCATGTATATATATTTATTCTATAAAATTAATTTTTCCACTCAAACCATCCAGCCCTTATAAAATTTAATTTGAAATTTGTTATTTTAGAAAAAAAACTACTCTATTTTTCTGCTCACAAAATTTAATGAATAAAACCAACGTTTATTGATTCCAGAAAATTTTATAGACTTTTTAAAATTTATTCAAATTATTCTATTATTGCGTTTATGATTAACTTGGGGTATTTTTACAGACACGTAGCTAAAAATAAATTCTTATTTCGTAAAAGTTATCTCTCTCAAATTGCAAAAAATTGATAACGATTGCTACTCAAGTGATCAAACAAATTGGTTAAATTTTTCATTGAAATCAACTTGAATTTAAGATGAAAGTACCAATGGTGTCTAGGACATTCTCAGAATAGGTTATTTTAATACGAAATTTGTTTGGGTGAAAAATAATCCGAGACTTTGTCCTAGGGTTAACAAAAAGAATTAATCTCATTCATTTCTTGAACTTTGAGCTGGAAATTTTTGTTGATTTCCGAGTGTGACAATTATCAAAAGTTATTTTTCTGGATTATCATAACTGATTATTCTTTAGACGAGGAGAACAAATAAGGTAGATGAGATTTTGAAATGTTTTATAGAAAGAATCATTTTCCTTCTCTAATGATAATACTGAAAAATAACATGAATGGATAATTTCTTTTTAACTGAAGCCATGCTAGTAAAAATCGAGATAGAAATCAGAGGCTTTACTTCAGGTATATTCTTCAATTTTAATTTTTAAAAAAAAACTAATTTTCCCCAAAACAGTCGGGAAAAATTATTGTTTTTTGAATTCGATATCAGAGGTGACCTCTATGTTCAAACTGACTTTTTATAATGATTTTGAAACATTTTTTATGATTATTTCTTGATAGTATATCACAAACTATCTAAGTTTGCTATCATGCTATATTTTTGCTAGCCAGGCATAAGAATGCCATAGATATTTGAACTTTTACCAGAAGAAGTAGAATTCCTTAATTCATGGTTCTTTTAGACGTTTCTGTGGGATATATTACCTAAGCACCTAGAACGAAATATTTCTAGTAACCTTTGTAAGTATAGGTGTTGCACTATTCTTTAATTTTTGCCTTTGTACATCAAAAACTAAGCCCACTACTTTTAAGTAGATGATGGTTCTTCTTTAATAATTCATGATATTTTGAATTGATTAGGAAAATTAACTTAATTTAAATTCGAATAAACATAAATCAGTTCTTAGGAATAGCCCTGAATAAAAACACACGAATAAACTTGAACAGCCATCAAAAAAAATTTTTACAAGATTGTTACCATAATTGCAAAATAAAAATCATTCAGCATAGGGAAGACTAACCATGACTGCAATTATTAAATTTTAACACAGGAAAAAGTAACCAAAAATGCAATATTCAAAATTTTGTATTAAAAAAAGGAACCAAAAGTGAATTAAATTTTAGGGGTCCTCAAATCCAAAGTAAAAAAGTAACCTAAATTGTATTTTGGCCTACCACTGTCACCATATCTGCAAATGGGAAGGTCCAAGTCACCAATTTTGCAAATACCCCTTAAAAATTTTACCTGATCAATATTATGTAGTTTATTGAATTTCAAAAATACGCCAAATTTCTGCTCGTTGATTTTCGAATCCATAATTTCTATCAAATTTGAGAATTGAATGATTTATACGCTCATATTTGGGATCAAAATTAAACGGAGAACTTGAATTTGGTCAAAAAGGTTGAGAGAAAATGTTCAACCTTTAAATTTTGAAAAATTTTATTTCGTCATAATCACACAGGACTTGATAAGATACAATTTAAAAAATGAAAGATTTCTTTCTTACTGTTATACAAATATCTTCTTCTCTTTGATAGATTCTATAGTGGTCGACAAAAAAAAAGTATCCAGTCTAAATTCATATTAACTTATATATATGAACTCCTAATAAAAGAAACTATACATCATTCGATAGAGAAAAAAAAGTTCTATCCGTGTATGAACTCTGTTGTATTTTAAATTCATTCATAGACTTTAAAATTCCGTTTTACTAGTTTCCATTGAATTGAAAAACGACAAATCAAAAGTATCCATTTTTATTTTGTAAAATCTCCGTTGTTTTGAACAACACTCAGACATCTTTTAGGCATGGAGTAGTAAAGACCTTCAACTGTGTCTTTGTCTATAGATATCCATTCCTTGATTATGGTTTCTGTCAAATCTTTCTTATTTAAAAATATTTTCCCGTTCGCATAAACTTTTCGAGTTAAAATTCCCCAAAGGTTCTCGATTGGGTTCAAATCCGGGCTGCGTGAAGGCCAAGATAATAAATCAATATTGTTATCTGAAAACCACTTTTTAGTCGAAGCAGATCGATGGCAAGGCGCATTATCTTGTTGAAAAACTAGCATCTCTTTTTCGATTTCCTTCTTAAACGGTAAAAGTTGATCTTCAAGTAACTTTTGGTAAGAATTTGAATTCAATTTTTCGTCTATTACAACCAAGTTGCCGGTATTTTTCGATGTAATAAAAGCCCAAACCATGATACTGCCACCTCCGAACCCACGCTTGATACGTGTCGGCTTAGGCAATGATTTATCTATCCAGCAAGAAGTGAGACCATCTGGACCATCCAAATTGAATTTTTTCTCATCTGAGAAGATAATCTTTGACCATTCCTGGTTTTCAATTATTCTTTTTGATGTCCAGTCTTTTCTAGCTATCTTGTCTTGTTCACTCAGGTTAGGAATGTTTCTAGGTCTTCCCCAAAAGATTTCAGGAATTTTTTTCAGATAACGCTGTATTGTCCTTGTGCTAACTGACAAATTGAGCTCAGATTTTATTTGCAGTATAAAGTATGCAATGAAAAGTTTTCTACTCAAAAATATTCATTGACACATTGTGTGATTCAGCAACTTTTACTATAAATTATTTGATAATATTTCAATTATTCCAACAATGTTTGCGCTACGAATGAATATACATTTTTTAAAACTTTACATAAACATTTTCCCTTGAAAGCATAAACTTCCGATTTTTTTTGAGTCAAAAGATTTATTGTATAGCCCAATGAGTTAGTCATTATTTATGACTAGAGCACCAAATTTGCTACTTTTTGGAACTTGTTATGCTACTCGATGGTACTTTTTAGAAAAAATGCTACTTTTTATTGCCTCTACACGCTTCGCTGTGTAATATTTCAAAATTTTAATTCACCTACGATTCAAATTAATTTTTTACATTTTTATCTAACTTTAATAATTTCAACACTTATGAAATTATCAAGGTCTGCTTATCAATAAAGTCCAAGTTAATTATTCAATTTTATAATTCTACCTTGAGAGAGCTCTAATGGTAATATTTTCAATAAGTGGATCTTGACGGTGAGTTTCACCATGAATTACGTTGTCTGAAAATTTTGATTATTTTAATTTTAAATCTTCCAAATATATTTTCCTAACTATAGATTTCCTATTTTCGAATATTTCAGAACCTTTTCATTCAGTTATTCAAAAAGATCTTTGGATGAAAATTTTTAAATTATTTCTTAAGATTGGGGGAAATTCTTCATCTGACCCAAAGATTTAGCCCTATTACTTCATTTCTCATTGAGTTATATTCAAATTCTTCGCTAAGAAATCTTAGGAAAATTAATTAGTGGTTTGTAATTAATAAATGAACTATAGGTGGGAGCCAAACTGGTGTTTAAAATATTTTTATTGTTGAAAAATATATTGAGTGACCCATCTTTTCAAACCTATATCCGTCATACATAACCTGTATATCAAGGTTTTATTAAGCATTAAAAATGAGTATGGGAATTACTGAGCTTTTTTAACTTCTCATAGCCAATAATGTAAACATGTTTATAGCTAACATCATAACTAGGGCGGCAAATAAATGGAAAAAAATAATGAAAAATATCGCAAAAATATCTTCAAAGGGGCAAATAAATCGCAATTTTATTTTTAAAAATGGAAAAAAGGGGGAAATTTTAGTCAGTTTTGTTAGCATACAAAATAAAATATTTTTCCAAGTTCTCTTCTTTGAATGTTTTATTTTTGTCATAAAAATGCTTAAGTTTTGAAAAACATCTTTCAACATCAGCTGAAGTCGGGTTGCAACTCAACAAAAGATTGTACTCCATAGGACTAATATTTTCATCTTCCATTTGAAAAATTTTCGTTGCGTCATTTTCGTTAAGCCGGCTTTTCAAGTATTGGGCTATTTTTAAGGGATCCTCTTTAAAATCAAGATTCTGAATAATTTCGATTCCTTTCTTTAATGAAGTTTTACGATTCTCCATTTCTTTGATTGACTGAACAAGTGGCATGTAACATCGTTGGATCATTGATAAATCTCTTGTCAACTGATCATTTGCTAAGCACTTTTTCACGTTCTTCATAATGATTCCATCCTCATTTTCTTCCGAAAAAATCTTTCTCACAGCAGGAAGATTTTCACAATAATATTCAACAGCTTCAATCCAAGTACCCCATCTTGTAGGAATTGGAGTAGGAGGCCTTTTCATATCTGAGAAGAGATCTCTACGTGACTTATTTTTAATGGTGGCTGCCTTAACAGAGCCAATTAGTTTGTCAACATTCTCCATTGATTCTTTAACTAGCATAGAGCAATTATGTAAAAGATGTGCAAAACATGTAACATGAAAAAGCTTAGGATATTCCATTTTGAGATATCTTTTTGCCTTCATCATGTAGCTTGCCGCATCAGAAAGCAATAAAAGAAAATTATCTTTTTCTATTCGATACGATTCCAAAACTTTCTTTACCGATTTTACAATAAATTCATAGGTTAGTTTTTCCTTCACTTCGATAATATCGCATACAAGGGTATTTTCTGGCTTTTCAAGAATTCCAATTAAAATAGCACAAATTGACTTTTGGTTTACTTTGCTCTCGTCAACTTGAATAAATATCTTCTTTTCATGAACGTATTCTCTGAAAGAATCTTTTTCTAAATCGTAAAACTCATCCAAATGACTTCTTGCTGTTACACTTGAGCATACTTTTACACCAAGTTCTTCAAACATTTGCTTAATACCAGGATTATCCAATTTCCGTAAGGGTATTCCAGCCGAGAGAAATCCTTTGGCAATAATTTTATTCACATCCTTTGTTTTTTCAAAAGATATTGCTTCTTGTTTTGCAGAACGAGACATCGCATCCACATGTTTGTTGGTTTTAACATGTTTTAATATATATTCCAATTTTGTTCCTTTGAAAGTGGCAGGACATATCGTACATTTAACAAAACCTATCTGAACCTTGTCAATTTTAAAGGTTGAGCCATACTCTGAGAGCAATTTTACAACTTGTCTTGGTACAGGCATGGTGAAATATGAAAAATGAAATTATTATTATTCTTAAAATCTTAATTAGAGCCAATGAAATTAAGTATACTTATCTAGAATAGTATCCTAGGTAAGATAAGATGTGAAACCGAGACGAAAGAGGAAACAAAGAAATGGGAAAAAGTGGAAAATAAAGGGAAAAAAAGGGGAAAAAAAGTAGAAACTAGATTGAAATCGCAAAAAATTCGCAAAATTATCTTGGAAACTAAAAGGTGTAGAGAATTAATTTTTTAATATTCTTTTTTAAAAAACACAGTTGATAATAATATCAAAAATCGAAAAAATCGCAAATTTTCCGCCCTAATCATAACCTAAAGAAGCAACACCCAGTCAATATAAATTGTAAACTAAACAATATTGATACAATAAAATTGTCAGGAGTATTGCTCATCAGACAAAAAATTTAATTTGTCTCGTGTGAAAAAGGCTTAGTACTATCAATTCTCTGTCATGATTAGTTGTAAAGATTAGAGAGGATTGTTCAATAAACAATGTTTGTCGAAAGATTTCAGATAAACAAAGAAAGGCTTGGAAAGAAATTCTTTCAATTTTAATGATGCAAGCTGAGCTCAATTAATTGATACAAAATAAAATAAAATGAATCGAGTGTTAAAAAGATGAGATGAAGCAATGAAACAACCATGAGATTGAGCACTGAAAATCTAGATTTTTATTGAAAGCAAAAGAGCTGGGAAGATCCATTCAGGCTTTATAAAAATTATTTGTTAGGAATTTTACTTGTTAGATAGAAGAGGATACAGATTCTGTATTACAGAACCAAATTGAGGTAATCTTGAGAAGAAACTGAGAAAAAATCATCAATTCAGACTGAATAGAATAATATTAGAAAGCGTATTTACTTGGAATGAGAGAGCCTCTAAATAATTCGACCGTCCAGGAGAGCAATAATCATTGCAATGACTATTGGGATGTAAAAGCTACATACAAACACAATGATATGGGATATTAACGAATGAAAATAGACTCTGATTATTTGGGAAAGAAACTCTTCCACTCTTACGTGCAATTTGTTTTTTCGACCAATCACCTTTCAAAACTCGGTTTTTAAAAAGGGGGTACCTAGTGACGATGACGAATTTTCGGGTTTCCTCACGAAGATCTCGATCAAGTCAAAAATCGGCACTGACTATGACAGAAGAGAAAATTTTACATAAGATGTCCAAATTTCATAAAAATCGGTCGAGTAGTTTCGGAGTCTATAAACGCACAAAATCACACTTACATTTTATACAGATCAATCAATTTTTATTCGATAACACAAAGAAAATTATATTACTCGCCCTCTGATTGGTTAACGTCTACATGTATTTACTATGGTCAATACACCGTTTATGTGGAATGTACATTTACCATGTCCATATATGAATTTAAAACCAGTGATGTGTGTTGCATTTATAGGCAGTCAATAATTCTAAATAGATAATACTATACCTGTTATCAATCAAATTTGCTCTTTTTTTCGAAAATTTGAATTAGCTACTTTTCGCTACTCTTCTTGGTCAGATTTTGGCTACTTTTAGCAATTTTGGTGCTATTTATTGTTGCAATTTTTTTTAAACCATTGACTTTCATGGAATTTTGAAGAATGTTGAATTAGTCGTATTTCATCATAATTAATGTCCAGGAAATCAAATTCAGGTATCAAAAGTCTCTTTATTTGTATTGAAAGTCTCATAGGCAAACGTTAACATCATAAGATTTAAACGTAAGGACCAAATTAACCCAATTGACATGAAGATGAGAATTTACTACTTTTACAAAAAAACTCAATGTTTTTCCACGGATTCACAGGAAAAAAATAATTTCGTTGAATTTTAAAATGGATATTCAAAAATATTCGATAAAAATTTTGGGTACAAAAGTTGAGGAAAGTGGAAATTTGGTGCATTTTCGAAATCCAAAAATCGGCCTAATTTTGGTCAGATTGAATCTTTTTCCGAATTTTTTTGAATATCCACAACTTGGCTCATTCCATTTTAGAATTTAACGAAATTATTTTTTCCTGTGAATCCGGAGAAAAATATCGAGTTTATTGTAAAAATAGTAATTTCCCATTTTCATGTGAAATAGCTTTAGATGAATGAATGAATATCAATCGTGATCTAAATTCCAAGATCATAACTTGATTTATCTCTATCTTTATTTGTTGATGATATCACGAAAAAAATTTTCGAAACCTTTTAAAACTCATTTTTTTCTCGATAACTCTGAGATCCAAATAAAAAATAAGTGAGTTTAGAACCTTGTCTTTTATCAGCTGAAAATCCTTTTTAAGGCCTTACTCATTAATCTCACCGTTTGCTTGAGAGCCATGCTTGTAAACATCGAAAGCGACCATTTCCAAAGTACTGCAAAATTAGTCTGTCAAATCTTCTCTAAAATATGCGTTGCATAAGTTCTCAGCGGCATCAATTTATCCCTAAACCATTCTCATGAGTTGACTTTATTTAGTGTTCTTACCTGACACTTTGAACTGCTCTCTTGTTAATTGCACAATTTTGACAAGTTCTCGGAAATTACTCAGTCTTGACTGTTCAATGTAAAATGCTGAAATGTCAAAAAATACATGCTTATTCATTATTATGATATTCTTTGTATTATTATTGTATAAACGTCTCCAAGTTCGTTCTCATTCAACTATACTATTGTTTGCGAATAGGGCGTGTTCTTAAAAATTCTTTGAAAAATATCAATAATTCATATTTTTATGAATCGATAAATCAGATATAAAGCTAATTTTGAAAATATGTCTCAATAATATGGAATATTGCTGGAAAATTATTAATTCTTTAACTGACGATGAGTAAATATCTCCGTTATTAAATGCATTCTTTTCGAACGTTCAAAATCAAATAAGATCGCATTTGGCCAAAGAAATTCAGAGAAATTTGGTTTATTTCCCTTCGTGGTAACTGAAAATTTTAGATGACCAAATGGCGTATTTTAGAGTCTAGTTAATAACTGTGCAAATTTATTATCCCGATGATTGCTCAAAAATCTTTTTCTACGATGTAAGTACTTTCAGGGAGTTTATTAAGTGGCTCGAAATAAAATAATATTTTCTTCATTTTCATCTAATAATAAAAAAAGGAAATATTTTTTATCTTATATGCGAATAAAAGCACAAGATTATAATTTTGGCTATAAATAATTTTTTTCGTAGTACCAGTGAAATAGAGGCTAATTTTTGCTTTATTTTGAGACAATTTGCTAAATTTTGATATGATAATATTTTTGAAGATTTCTGATAATATTTCTTATAATTGATAATAACTAGGGCGACCAGAAAAAGGCATACTTTATGATGAAAAAAGGCAATTTTTAATTCTGAAAAAGGCAAATTCATAAAATCGAATGTTTCTCACAAGAAGCATCCCAAGAAGATATCTGCTGAAAGCGGACTTAAAGGAGATCTCATTAAAAATCCAAAAAGTAGCTTTAACAACATAGTAAAACATAAAAGGTATATTCATATAATCGAATATCTCTCACAAGTAGTGATTTAAAAAAATTAATCAATTCTTCAAGCCTTTCAAGTGAATAGAATGAGAATGAGATGTTGAGTTGGATAAGCCATTTCTATTGGCTGTTTACCGAGTCCCCCCTAAAATTAGATTCAGACAATGAAAATTTAACTAAGATCAAGATAAACAAGGATAAAAAATTTGCACAATCCTTGAAAAAAATGAAAAAGCAATCCTTTTTAAAAAAGGCAAAAAAAAGGCAAGCCTCCTCGAAATAGGCAAAAAAGGCAAACTTATTTCTCTTATTAATAGGTTTAGAAAAAAAAGGACTGAATTTTTAATATATTCAAAGTATTTTAGACTCACTCTCAAAAAAGGCATTTTGGTCGCCCTAATAATAACACTTTTTTTCAGTAAAAGCAATAAATGAAAACTAACAAGTTACATGAGTAACAAATAAAAAATACTTTGATTTCATTCACGCTTTTTTAGAATACCAAAAGATTAAAGAATGCGTGCAATTTTTCAACTTCAATGATTCTTCTTTTTGTTGACTTAACAAAAGGTTAAGGTTGTTAATAAAAAATTATTAATTCATCATGTTTCTACTATGAAGTAGATACTATTTTCAATTAAAATTGAAACAATTTTCTAACAATATTCACATTGGTCAATGAGCTTGGTTGTGTTACGACTTTTAGGGGAATTGTGTTAGATAAAATTCAAAGATAATTAGGCATTGCTTAGCCATTTCGACTATTAATATGATGCGATTTTTTATCGGTATATTTTCCAAATACACTCTGAGTGATAATTCAAATTGTGAATATTTCGCGAAGATTTTACCCCAAACTCAGTAATTTACCTGGACAGATGCCAGTTCATTATCGAATAAAAAAGATTTCTATATTTTATTATTTATAATACTATTAAGCAATTTGTATTGAAGTGTTATGATGCGAGAATGATAACCTAATTACATTTTTGTATGCCTGAGTTATTTCTATATTCTCAAGTTTACTATTGAGTTAAACAATCTGTGAGTTGTTCAAAAATCTATTCATATAACCTTCAACTACCCTGGTCTATATGAGCTTTTACAACTTTGGTGACTTTGGTATTAGACGAACGTTTGTTAGAAGTTATGAACTATAAATTTTTGTAGAAGTTGAATCGGTGTATTTTTGCATATTTAAACAATGAATATATAATACAATTAAATATATATGGTCTTGTAATAACCATTGAAGAAGTGGGAGATCAATCTTTTCAACACCTTCTCTCCCGATAACGTTAAGGAGACTAAGTTTCATGCTTAGGGTTCTGACTGGAAATGGGATCTGGTTTCCGATCGCTGAGTTCTGAGATTGTCGAAAAGTTGATTGATTTTGATCAACTAGGTCACTGAATAGGAGTTTATCTTCTGCTCACCTTGATATGGTCTCTTGGTTCGTGTCGTATAATACGACTCGTATTATATTCTCGTTAGTTGTCACGTTTGGGTAATAGATAAAGTTCATGTTATTTGAAGATATCTTGATGACCAGTTATCAATTTTTTCGAATCTGGCACAAAGAACGGACAGTATGTAGTTACATCTTCAACGCGAGAATTTGAGTCTTTTATCATGTCCATTCCGTTATCTCAATATGAACGAGTCAATTTCGGGGTCCTACATCCTGTTAAACTCTGGAGAAGAAACCATCATCCAGCTTGTGTTAAATTCTGATTCAGTCTCGATATCATTGATAGGATTTTTTTGAAATTGCAACATTATATATAAATATTTATTATATGATAATGCATTATAATTTTTATTATTGGTTGGCTTTCGATCAATATCTAGATAGCATCGGCTTTAAGCCTTTGAATGATTTGGACGTCTAGTTTTATTGGGATTGTAAAATCCTCGCTCTTAACTTTCGCTCTTGAAAGTTCTTTTCTTAAATAAAAGCAACTAATGAAGTTGATTGACGCCATTTTACTTGGTTGTTTGATCATCATCTGATGAATTTAAAAGACATTTCAAACACGAAGAGCATCAAAATTCGAAATTAAAGGTTTTTACAATACAATAAAAATTAATTTTATGTAACTATAAATAAGTAAAATACCCTAGTGAAAATTCAAGTGATTTTTAATAAAGAAATTAGCTTGCTTTATTAACTCATGTTAGAAAATATCATTGCTCCTTTAATCTTATTCTTCTGTATTCTAAAAGTATAATATGGAAATTACATTGGGATGAAATTTACAACAAGAAAATTGATCAATAACTCTTAATTTGACATAGTAAAAATTCCTGTCTTTGCTCAATTTGAGTGATTAATTATCACAAAATCATATATTTGACATGTAAATAGATATTTAATTAAGGTTTTACTGACTATTGGATGTGTGACTTCTTCGCATCGAATGAGAGACAATAAAAGACTCCAGCAATGGTCATTAATTCCATACACGTCGCAACAAAAAAATTAACCAGGCTGAAATAATCAATGGTGATCTCATGGTGCTATTCGTTTTTTCAAATTTTTTAAAAAACTACCATCGGCCGTTAGAGATTTTTTGAGTTTTTCTCTTTCAAGAGTTGTAACTTTTCTCAATTATATGCTAGGCAAACAAAATTGATCTTAAAAGGTAGCCAAATAGTGTATTTTTTTTAGTGTATTTAAAATAGAAATTAATTTTGTTATTGAGCCGATCAAGCGGTTCCTGTCAAAAGCTATGAGGTTTCAAAGTTTCAAGTGTCATTGATCAATAAGAAGTATCTACTCTTCACACATCTTTCTGTAAAATTACTCTAAATTCATACTTTATATTTTTTCTCCTATCAAAATATCTGAATCATCTAAATTTTTCTAAAGTTACGAAGGAAAATAATCAAAGTTTTTAATGATTTTGCTAATTCATGAGCGAATATTCAATCAATTTGGTAAAAGATTTTCAGTAAAATTTCAATTGTATCAAGTAATGATTGATGGTTGATAGTGGAATTTGGTTTCAATTTTAGTTATTCTGAGAATAATAACATTTAGATTATAGAACTGCATCAATATATCAAGAGAAATTTCTAATAAATAAAGCTATTCTCGATGAATTTGGGAATTCATGATTTTTACAAAAATCTCATTTTTTCATCAAGGTATCGAAATTTTTAAAAGAATTTTTGGTTACTGATTTTAGAAAAAAGTTTTTTTTGGAAAATTTTAGAAACATTTAAAAATTTTTTAAACTTATTTTTATTCAAACTACTTATAGAATTGAAATTGTATTGGCTATTCAGAACATCGAATAGAGTAAAAATTAATTTTCATCCAATTCGAAGATTGAGCCTTTTGAGGAGATCAGTCATTTGAGGGAAGTACATTTCGAAAATATGAAATTTTCAAGAATAAATAAAATCTCTCATAACGGGAAATGATCAGTTATCTTTGTGAATTATTTTTTTCTAAATTACCCAAATCTACTTTTAATCATTATCGATCATTAAAAATAGAATATTTTCTTTCTTTGAACACAAAGGAAATTCAACTAAAAATATATTTTCACATTTAATGGATCATCAAACAGAAATTTCCCTTTTTTCTACAGATTAGCCGTTATTTGTTATTTTAGTTAATCCCTTTCTTAAAATCACTAGAGCTAATTTTTCACGATTGCCATCGCAAATAGTTTTTCCCTCGTTAATAGAAAAGATTTTTTTTCGTTTGGTTCCAAACTCTTAAGGAAGGTTAGAGAAAACTAGCGTATATATGTTACCGTACAAACCCTGAATCAGTAAATCTCTAGATTTACTAGTACAAAGCCTGAATCAGTACAAAGTTAGTATAAAGCCTGAAATTCAGTGTTTGTACTAACTTTGTGCTAGAATAATATATCATGTATACTTTT
>SSNU01000229.1:54242-96203 GCA_012064415.1 Gyrodactylus bullatarudis
TTCTTTCTGAGTTATGAGATACGACTAGAGCTACTGTAGAAAAAAATTAATCACTCGTCAGTCGTCAAATAATTCAGATTAAACAATTCAAAGTGGGACTGCTGTTTGACCAGTATTTGAATTGTCGAAAAGATATCCTGCCACCAGATTAAAAGATCCCCCAAACAAAAAACATTCCTTAAATTTAGATCGCATTGGGATCTAACCAAGGATTCATATAATGATAAGAACCTAAGACTTATACAGAATATTCATCATTGTATATGACTTTGACAATCCTAAACGAGGACTGGGTGTGAATCCCCCTCCTCCTTTAAATGAGAAATTAATTCAAGGCAATCATATATCCTATCCCTATGTATAGTTTAGAATACTTTGAATGGTATAAGCTTTATACACCATGTCATATACAAATATGATGAAAAGTATACATGATATATTATTCTAGCACAAAGTTAGTACAAACACTGAATTTCAGGCTTTATACTAACTTTGTACTGATTCAGGCTTTGTACTAGTAAATCTAGAGATTTACTGATTCAGGGTTTGTACGGTAAAATATATATATTTGAGTGATAAACGTTATATTTCGCCGGGTCTCTTCAGACTCTACCCGGGTAACATTTAAATACTATTACAATGCAAAATATTCCCTGGCTTCCATTGGTCCTCACTAGGGGAGGTGGGAAAGAAAGGGAGTTGTCAATGTGAAACACTCTGCTCACAACTAATTATTTCTGCCTTTTCATAAACTGATCAATTTTCTGCTGTCCAGTGGACAGTGTCCACTGTCTCTACGTCGTTTTCTCTTCACTATTTCATAACTTTTCTTATCGGTAATTAGATTAAAGATTTTTTAAATTTTAATTTCTGATCTTATTACAATTTCAAAATCGGTTTCCTTCTTAGCTCAGCTTTGAAATTTGGCGCCAAATCAAAACTTAGAAAAAATCAAAGAAGAAATGTCTTCCCATTTCCATTTAAAATTTGCTTGTAACTATAAATTTCTGAAAAAATTATTTCTACAAATTTGCAGAAAAAAAGAATTTTAAACAAAAAAGCTTATAATTTTGATAATAAAAAATTTGTTTATATATATATGCTCGTATTTTGGATGATTCAAGTCTTTAGAATCTAATTATTCATTTTGTGCATCTAATATCTCAGTAAATAATAGTACCTATCTGACAAGTGATTGAATTTCAATAACTACGCTGGAAAAAAACTTTTTCTTTAGAGGTGGAAAAAAATTAGTGTACTTTGTTCAAAATGTTACACTGATTCCGAATAAGTAATTTGTTTTATCAATTTCGGCCCAAAAACATGAAATGCATCAACTGTGGAAATTTTATAATCCTACGTCTTTTTATTCGAATGATAATATAATATCATTTCATTTTTCAAGGGATTTAACATGAAGATGGTCTCAAAACAGCAATTCCTGTACTTGATTGCTTTGAATGACTGATTTTCTAGCTATCTAACTTCTTTTTAACTCACCAGAAATGATTTTGTAATAGGAAAATATAACACTAATTTACTCACAAAAACCTAAAAAATTTCTATAAATTAGAATAATTTGAAATTCATTCAACAGAATCAAAATTTTTTGTGGAATCAGAAATTTTCCGAAGCTTAATTTAAAATCTGATCGTTTCAACTTTTAACTCGTCTAATACTTTAAATCCATAGTATTGATGTCTTAGTGAACCAAATTTTGTGGAATTCAGAATGCCTCAAAGTAAATTATTATGTACTGGATATTCAAAGCATTATCGCTGAGAATCAATGCCTACAGTCCAATACTGTTGCTTAGATTCAACATCCATGTCTAAAAAGGGACATTTCTCTTGAAAAGCCAGGAATTTTCTCAACAGCTTTCTGCCAATCCTTGTAGTCTTTGTTTTTCTGGCACTTCAGGAATCGGAATTATTAGAAGTTATTCTTCGTGAAGAATCAAATTAAAATTTCTAGTTCCTACAACCGGCTCATTCCAAATAATCTGAAAAAGACTAAACCTGTATCATGAAAAACTATTGCGTCTGAGAGACGAAGAGGCTTTGGAAAAGTTTGTACATTTAAAATAATTTTATTAATGCATCCATAATATGGATTCCATATTCAAGGAATGACTTCTCTGAGTTGTCCCCTCTTATTTCTCTCTAAGTTTACTTTGAATCGTGTTGGTTTTTTATTATCGATGACATGAAAACTCACCGCAATGGATTCGTTTTCATTTGAACAATGTTAAAAGCCCTTGGTCTCTTTGTCATTCAGAAAAATTACTAGAAAACAAGAGAGTGCAAATGTTCTAGTAACAAGTTTAACTGATTTGCCAGGGAGTCTTGAGACTATCAAGAGTAACAAGATTAACGGTAACATATAGATTAGCCAGGGAATTTTGTAATGATATGGATAGAATTAGTTTATTTAGAATTCAAAATAAGAAAGAAATTATTAGAGTTGGCTTTAGAATTGTTTAATCTGTAAATAATGCATTTAATTTTTCATATAATTTGCGTGAAAATCATATAATTTCTGGGATTTTTACCATACATTATTAAATTTAAAAAATTCTAAAATAAATACATGCTAGTTATAAATTTATACTTTTCCGCTAAATATTTACTAAAGATTTAGTAAATAGGTTTCATCAATTTGCCAACACATTGAGTTTTGAATAAAGTCTCAAAAAGTCTCTCTTCTTTAACTACACCTAGTTAATATGAAGATGGGAATTCTTGCTTTTTACAAAATTCTTATTTTTTTCATCAAGAAATCGAATTTGATCAAGATTTTTTGGAATCTAGATTATGAGGCCCTCTTTCATGGTACGGAGAAAAAGAATTTAGAAAAAACTATTTTTTAGGGAAAATACGGCAAATTTGAAATCTTGAAGTAACGCTAGATTCCCATTTTTTGAACTTTGAGTTGAAAATTTTTGTTGATTTCAATGTGGGAGAGTGATCAAAAGTTGATTTTTAGGATCACAATTAGTCAAAGAAGTTAAATATGCTGAATCTGATTTTAAGAATCCCCCCATAATCGTGTCAAAATCAAATTTTGATTTTTTGATCATTTTCTCTACTTGAAAGTTGATGAAATTTGATATTTCAAGATCCCAGAAAAATGACGAATTTATCAAAATTTTTATTATGATCATTGGTTTTTTTGTCTTATTGTGATTTTAAAAATCAACTTCTCATCACTCTCTCACATTAAAATCAACAAAAGTTATCAACTCAAAGTTCAAAAAAATGGAAATTTGGCACCACTTCAAGATTTCAAATTTGCCGTATTTTCCCTAAAAAATAGTTTTTTTCTAAATTCTTTTTCTCCGTACCATGAAAGAGGGCCTCATAATCTAGATTTCAAAAAATCTTGATCAAATTCGATTTCTTGATGAAAAAATAAGACTTTTGTAAAAAGCAAGAATTCCCATCTTCATATTAACTAGCTTTATTTTAGCCTATGTGAGCTCTTGCAATATCCAAATTCATTTTTGCTATTTATTGAAGAGTTTAGTTTTTTTTGCTCACATTCTTTGGAACATGTTTAAATTAATTATTTTGAACCAAATAGTTCTTCTGGGAGCTGTTCGGCATAGATTGAATATAACATTGTTCACTTGCTACCCCGATGTTTAAAAAATAGTTTTATTGTTAGCACAAAAGAAAAATTTGGGAATAATAATTTTCTTTTTGATTTTATTTTATTTTAATAGATTTTTCCCAATTAAGTATATAATTTTGATATATCTCTGATTTAAAAAAATTTGTATAAAGACTTCTTTTGGGTTATCGAATAAAATGGGAAATTTTTTTGACTGAAAAATAAAAATTTGGCCTAGATGAAGGTATTTAGAAAATAACTTGCTCGTGCGAAAAGTCATCTCACGCCAGAAGAACAAGACGACATGTATTCGAAATATTGTTTGAGTCCAAACTATTTTTATCAGGGTAATATAAATTTTTTAAATTCTAATCTTAATTTTAATTTCCCTTCAAATGATGAATTATATCATCAGAGTTAGTACTCTAATAATTCTGATTACTGTAACAATCACTATGATTTTTATAATCCTTGTTTTTTAAGAAATACTACACCTTTTTCTCCCCTTTCTTTTCTACAGATAGACCAGAGGACAACATGGTTAGGTAGCATGCGAACAACGTTATATTTACGAGTTAAATGTTCACGTAAATTTTCATAAACGTCCGTGAATCCTCTCAAATTGAATAATTCAAAAGTTGGAAGAGAATATATGTATTAAATTACTAGATGTACATTCCTTAAAGGATCATCAGTAGTGTCACTTAAAAAATTATGTAATTTTAAAAGATCAATGAATATAATAATTTACAAATTCTCAAAGAAATAGTAAAAGATTAAGATTTTTGCTAATTTTGCATTGAAAGTCAAGTCTTGAAACAACACTGAATCTCATTTTTTTCAGTTTATTTCATTAAACAATCCAGAATTTCGATGTCGAATTTCAACAAAATAAAAACTTTTTATCATTCATTCTCTGTTATTCATTGCTGTACTTATGTTCTGAGAGCTCAGAAAGTTGTACAAATGGTGTGAATTTTTTAGACCATCTTTGAGTAAAATTATCGAGTGTTATTCTTAAGGTTTGGTGTTTGATAGAATATCGTAGTGTGTTCATCCTTCTTTCTTTTAAGACCTTTTCCATGATTATTGAGCGAATAATCTCAATAATTCTTGAAAATAAAACGAGTAAAAACCCCAAGTTTGTAAACTAAAATTTGACCAAGTATGAAAATGAGAAGTCAATGAATGGTCTGAGTTAAAATTTACTCATTTTTATTTGAAATTAACAAAAGAAATCATAGTAAAAGATATTCATTCAAGCTATCGCAAAATTGAGCTGTGACCAAATGGCTTTGCGTCCTCCTGTATAGATAAATTAAACAGAATTTTGATAAAATTTGAAAATCCAATGTAACAACGAACGGCCTGTAGTTAAGATAAATAACTCTGTATTGATCTTTTAAATTTTTAATATAATTTGACTCTCTCTCAAATTTCTTCAAGATTTCAACATTTTTTTGTGTTCATCCTCTCTTTGATGAGAGAAAAATTAGTATCCCATATAAAATTGCTTTGATAAATTTCATTCAGAACCAGATCTCGCACGTTGAAAGTTGATTAAAAATTCTCTTGCTGAGAGACAAAATTTTCCAAATCTTCTTGAAGAGAATTTTCCCTAATTTCCCCTCCTATATTGGACTTGATCAACAAGTTAGATTCATAGTTTCTTTTTTTAACAGTTTATCTCTTACAGAATTCGAAATTGCGTTTGGTTGAAAATGGTAATCCTAATAAATTGTAACATTACATTAAAATTTTAAAAATAGATAAATAATTGTTCTTTTGGATCTTCCTTCTTCTGGTATAAAATTTTTTCTCTGATTTTAAGGTCCATACTTTCAAAGTATTACTTTGATCGATTGAATTCTTACAAATTATCTTTAAATTACTAGCATGGCCAAATTGATTTTTTATTTTTCTTTTCTACCTAAACTTTGGTTTTTCATCAATTGGAATAGCTCAAGAGAAATTTCTTACAATTTTCATTCAAAACATTTCATTAGAACAATTAAATATTGAACCAGGAATTTAGACTGAATATTATTCTAATTTTCTTCATTTCTTCCATTACATTATTTTTTACATTATCAACAATAATGAATTTTAACTATTATATTTCCAAATTATGAATTCAAGTGTATATTTGAACGTAAACTGCTCGTCCATAATACAAATTTTGCTATATTTCATGCATCGATTAGATCTTTTTTTTCTGTATTGAAAAATTCTCTCCATTCAAAGTCATTTGATTTTTTGAGTCTTTGTTACTTTAGAAATTTTATAACTACACAGATGCATATTCAGGAAAAGAAAAAAGGGATAATTTAAATATAGTAAATATAATTTCATCTCATTAACCATATTGATTTGTGAGAATAGCGTGCTCTTAGCATAATAATGGGCTATTGTACGCATTTATTTTTCAATGGCTCTGCATTATTCTATGGATATGAATGAAAAAAAATTGGAAAAGAAAGTTCAAATAACATGATTTTCTCATTAAACATTTAATAAAACACTATTGACAGTTGTAACTTGGTGTGTACATTGTATATAATTCCATAATTTATATAATTCCAATGATATTCCCTGAGTAAATGAAATTGCCTAGGTACTTGTAAGAAATAATTATTATGTACACCAAGTTAATATGAAGATGGGAATTTATGACATTTACAAAATTATCATTTAGCATTGATAGGTAGAAAACGAAAATAGATTCTGAGGAAGATCCAACTGCCATTTAAAGGTGAATCGCAATGACGTTCCAGAAGAAAATCAATGATGTCTTTTATGAAACTTACCCAGAAGGTAAAATAAGGATCATCTAGAAAAAGAAAAAGATGTTTACGAGTTGTTCCAAAGACACACTGGAGCCACAACAATCCTATGTGGTTTACAAATTTAAATGCCCTTGTAATGCAGAATACATAGGCCAAACCATCAGGAGTCTTGAGGAAAGAGTAGATGAGCACCTCCATACTGGACAAACAGCTTTGAGGTTGGTCCAAGTTCAGAAAATTGCTCAATATAAACAAAACCTCTTCCATTAAAAATTTTACTTCACTCTCAGACCAAGATTTCTGTGAAGAAATTAATTTTTATTTTGAAAACACCTTCGGAAATTTTGAAATCATCGACAAAATCCCCTCTGATTCTATTCCTCCCTTTATCTGTATTGAACAATTTAGAACCCTTATAGATTCATGTAAAAATCTTAAAAGAATCGATTCGAAATTTAATTCATTAAATCTTCTAAACTCCCTTAATAATAACTTCTTGACCAATTTATGTACTATTCAATGTTCAATTTAAGAACTACCTGAATCGTTGCATTGTTGAGTGTTTTATTCCCGATGATTGGCTTATCGTCAAAATTACGCCAATACCGAAAATCAAAAACTATTCGGAATATGCCCATCTTCGGCCAATCTCGTCATTAAACGTCTTCCTTTCGGTAATTGACAGATTCCTAACTGCCGAAATAAGAGCCTCCCTTCCGTTTCCCTTCCCTGATGCATCTCAACATGGTTTTTTACCCCAAAAAAGTACTTCCAGCAATTTATTGGATTGCCTTGATTACTCCATCCCTCTATTAAAATCTAAATCATTTTTATTGATACATTACCTTGATATCTCTAAGGCTTTTGATAAACTGAAATTTTCTTTTATTAAAAAAAAACTTATTGACTTAAAAATTAATCCTTATGTAATTAATCTCACTATGTACTTTTTAACAAAAAGGATGCAATATGTCACTTTCAACGCCACTAACAGTAAACTTGTTAAGATAAACTCGGGAGTCCCCCAAGGTTCTTCTATTGGCCCTCTTCTTTTTAATATTTGCTTCGCTGATATTCAGCTCTCTGAGGATATTGAAGGTGTCCTAATAAAATATGCCAACGACCTAAAATTCGTCTCTAGAATTAATAATGCTCTAGACATTATAAAAATAAATCGTAACTTCTTGCTTCTTAAAGGTTCCCTTGAGGCCATGGGGCTCTATATTAATAGAGATAAATGTAAAATTATGCTCCCATCTGGTCTCCCTGCAACCCTCATGGAATCTCTTCTACTTCCTGGAGAAATTGTCTCCTTAACTTTAGATCTGGGTTTCAGTATGTCATCTAATTTAAAAATTGATCCTCTTTATAACATTTCTAGAATTAATACTATAATATATTCTATTAGAAAATTCTCTAAATCCAGTGACGTAAGACTAAAAGCTTACAAGTCATTGGTATTTCCTCTTTTTGACTATATTTTCCCCCTACCTAACTTGAATAATGCTCAATCTTTAACAATTGAGCGGGTACAATATAGATTTTTACACTCTCTATATCCCCACCTGGACTCGTACAATGCACTCATCTTAATCTCAGGGATTAACCCTCTCTGGGTTCGTAGATATGCATTCATAGTTAAAAAAATTTCTGAGTCCTATTCGGTTTCTGAGAATAACTATAATCTCAGGAATTCTAAATACGATGTTAATTACCTATTATCTAATTTCAACGCTATTAATTTAAAATATAAATTGTCTGATTGTAATGACCTGACTAATCTTAAATCTGTCATGTCACACATTAGATCTAAATTAGATTTTTTTTGTTAGAAATAGAAACTATATTGAAAAAAATAATGGTTTACAAAATGATTATTGGATAAATGACAATAGTAGATCTTGTTTTTGGTTTATAGGCGAGGAAGAAACATAAATCATGAATAAGTTTTTTGATTGCAGTTGAAATAGTGTTGGCAGTATATCTGGAAATATTAAATCGAAAATCACCTGGTTAGCTTTACTCAATGAAGATCTGGATATAGGAGAGATTGGGATTACTCTAAGTCTTTACTTTATTCATACCTCCATTAACCAGATGATTTTCGTTTTGATTGCAGACACTAGTTTTTCATATTTTATAACTTCATGATTAGTTATCATTGATTACTAATCTCATTCGCCAATTTGATGAATTCGATAGAACATTTTTCTTTTTTTTTCTTTTAAACATCATTTTTCATTTATTTTGCTTTGAACGAAAACCTCTACAAAGATTACTTATTATTTTGTAATTCTCAGTTTTATATAAATATAAGAAATTCGTCTAACAAAAAAGCCATCAGAGAGCACCTCAAAAACTGTAATGCCGAAGTTTGCCCCCAAAACTTTGAAGTAATATATAAACCATCAAGAAACTGCATTTATAGTTTAAAAGCTGCTGAAGCATATCTCATCAATCAACACAAGCCAAATTTATGCATACAGAAATATCATGTTAAGCCCCTGAACTTCCCAAAACCAAAAGAGCAGAAACAATTGTCCCAGCCCCCACCCAAAAAGAAAAGAAGAGAAAAGGTCGAGACGAGCAAACGCATCACAGAGTTCATCCCAGCAACACAATAATTTTCATAATGACCCCTTAATTAACACCATTTACAATTTTTCGTTATAATTCTATTCTGTATTACTATAGATAATTATAATTAGTCCCATAACAATAACACATCCAAAAGACCAATTTTATTAAATAATGTTGCATACCTGGCAACAGGTATGATCCAATCAATCCAAGAACAATTTCAACCAATAATTTAATTCTAAAAACCTATATATTTGGCATGCATCACACTGATGAATATGCCCGAAATAAAGGCCTTATTTGTGAGAAAAAACCCTGGCATCTTTTTACTTTAAATCTCATGACATCGGTGACCCAGCTCAAAACCAATGTTAAAAAACATCTATCCGACGAAATTTTCATTTTTTCATCAAAAAATTGAATGTGATCAAGATTTTTTGAAATCTAGATTATGAGGCCCAGATTCACGATATGGAGAGAAAAATTTGAAAAAGTCAATTTTGATAGGGGATTTATGGCAAATTTGAAATCTTGAAGTAGCGCGAAATTCCCATTCTTTTGAACTTTGAGTTTAAAAATTTTGCTGATTTCAACGTGAGAGAGTGATCAGAAGTTGATATCTAGGATCGCAATTAGACAAAGAAAACGAATAAGTTGAATCTGATTTTCAGAATAAACCCATCATCGTGTGAAAATTAAATTTTTAGTTTTTGATCATATTCCCTACTTAAAAATCAATAAAATTTTGATGAATAAAGGCCCTTGAAAAATGAAGAATTTATCTTGTGATTCTAAAAATCAATTTTTCATCACTGTCTCGCTTTGAAATCAGCAAAAATTTTCAACTCGAAGTTCAATAAAATGGGAATTTTGCCTTTAAATATGCTTTAGAAAGTGATTTTTTTCTTCATATCGTGAAAGTCGGCCAAAGTAGGGCTAAAAAATCTTGATCAAATTCGATTCCTTCATGAAAAAGTTGAGAATTTTGTAATAATCTTAATTTCCCATCTTCATAAATAACTCTCATGGTATTCTAACTTTCGCCTTGGAAGTTGGTGATTTTACACATTTCCCCAAACTTATTTGTTGCCGTAAAATATTGAAACTCCGTATCATAAACTCAAATTTTCATCATATTAGTTTATGTTGAGAACACTATAATTATCGAGCTAATATTTTTTGATCAACATTCAGGTTCTGGTTTGTTTCAAATTTGAAATTTAGCGTATACCTATACAAAATCAATTGATAGACATTGAAGAATTTATTTAGTTTCAGTACTCACTGGGGAGTTTCGAAACTTGCGAGTTTCAATATTCATGAAAGTATTTTTGACTTTCGAAACCGACATCGAAGTTTCAGTATTCACGATAACATATTTTAAAAAATGAATAAAAAATACTAAAATTTTAAATCTTTCATGATATTCTGAATAAATCTTTTTTTTGCAAGAATTACAATTGGTTGATAATTTGATTCTTTGGTTCTTGGAGCAAGATCGTCATTGACTATGCTAATTCGTCGTCTTTTGGTGCCAATTTTTTTTCCTGCTTTGATTCTACTCCCATAGCTCAGCTCAGCTCCTTTAGAAATATTTTTCGTTTACATCTTTTGATAATTTTATTATCTGGCCATTTTCTTCCATATCTAAGAGAATACTGATAAAGGCCATATTTTTGCAGATCTTCAGCAAGAATAATTTCCTATCAACAGATCCATGTAATAGTCTTCAATCATTTCTTGTTTGGATCCATTGTTAACATTAAATTTC
This sequence comes from Gyrodactylus bullatarudis, assembly GCA_012064415.1. Lineage (NCBI taxonomy): Eukaryota > Metazoa > Platyhelminthes > Monogenea > Gyrodactylidea > Gyrodactylidae > Gyrodactylus > Gyrodactylus bullatarudis. Next base: position 64,992 of record SSNU01000229.1, read on the forward strand.
GCCCAATAGTAGCTTTTATGCTTTATAATATAAAACGTTTCTTGGCAAAATGATCGCAAAACCAAACAAAAATGTCACAAGTTCATATGCCAGAATCACGCAGACCTAATTTGTAACTCTTGTGAACCTCTAAATTAAAAAGAATGAATACAAATTACTAAATCAAACTATATTATTATAAGATATTATTCCTCCGGGGTCATTTAGACGCAAAATGTTATACTCGATCCGATCTCGGGCAAGGGTTAATGTTTTATTTTTATGATTTTAACTCGAATTCTCATTATTTGTTCCAGAAAAATTAATTTAAAAATTTCTATTCCTGAATTGAAAATAAGAATGAAATCTACTTTAGCAAATGTGTTCTTGAAGTATGTCGAAAAGTTGATGAGATAATCTTACCTGAAAGGTACGATATCAAGGATTGAATGAAAGACAGTTTTGTCTGATTGAATCACAAATAAAAGTTGTAGATTAATTAGATATGAATATTGAATGAATTACTACGATTGCCATCTTTGTTCTGATTTTTAGGTTCCAAAAAATAGAGATTTGTCAATGAAAATATTTAACATAATTATTACGCTTTTGATACTTCAAGGACTACTGTATCCTAATTGAGGTAGATTTCTTTCCTACGAGGTGCTTAAATAGGCATAAAAATGAGTTGAAGTAGAGGATTTTCGAAATAAATAGGTAAATTTTCAACTTTGACTTTGAATAGCTCAGAAATTAGAAGAGTCAGTGGGAAGTTTTCTTCTAATCTTTTGTTAAGAATTTATTCCTGAACAAGATGATGTCATTTCTGTCCTTCTATCTCGTTCAGGTTCTTCTCTATTATTTCAGTTTTTACCGAATAACTCGAAAACTCTATTTAGAATTTTTTAAGAAGCACATAAAATTCTCAACAAAAGGGGAAAATATCATTGAGTAGAAAAAAAATAAAGTCCGATTTGTATGACTGTGTATGATAATTCTGATTTTTATAACAATCAGTATGAGTTTTATAATCCTTGTTTTTTTAAAGAAATACTACACCTTTCTCTCCCCTTTCTTTTACTACAGATAGACCAATACAAGCCAGAAGACAACATGGTTAGGTACCAAGCGAACAACGTTATAGTCAATCTATTCTGAACAGCTCCCTGAAGAACTACTTGGCTCAAAATTATGATTATATATCTAAAGCTCTTCTTTTTGTCAAGTTGTTATTTTTCAAATATTTTCAGAAAAAATAAAATTTTTCAAGTTATAAAAATATGTTTTATTGTTTTGGTTTTTGTTCCACTCGTTATGAGCACTCTAATGAACAGATATATACTTACTTGAACAAATTTTGGGTAAATTATGGGTATAATAAAATTGATGAAATATATCATCTTTTATTGGAAAGTAGATGTACAAATACTCGTCCTAATTAATAATTCATCTCCAATGGATATATTAGCTTCTCATCTTTCCACATTACTGCTAAAAAATATAAATCTACTGACATCACTCAAATGTAAGACTTTTTTTACACCCGACATAAAATTGCCTTCCAACATGGGAATCATTTTAAACTCATGGATCAATGAAAATTTCCTAATTGCTAGAGAAAAAAAGATCATAACAAAATTAATTTCTATTTAAATAAGATTAGTTATCTAAACTATTTAAAAGAATCCTAAACCTATTTTGTGATTGCATCTATAATTATAATTGGTTGACGCTCTCTTGCTAAAGAGTTAGGTGGAAGATGCATATTTTCAAGGAATGTCTTGTGGAAATGAGGAATTTTATACGTAGAGACGGATCTGATTTGGTATTGAGTTTGGAATTGATCATAAATTCCCGTGATGAATTGCTACGCTTGAATATTCTAAAATTAGTTTCTTCTTTACTTAAACAGCGTTATAAACGCTGAGTTTGCGTTCCAGAGAAATAATTTTCATGCATTTATCAACACGAAAACTTTGATAGATAATAAAAAATAAACTGTATTTATTTTAATTAATTAATTAAAGTATGCACGCAGGAGATCGTTCAGAATAAAGAAGCCTCTTGTGATTATTGATGAATCTTTTACTTGATATAACTCGAATGGGAAATTCATTTAATTGACATCTATGTATGTATTATTACAAGGCAGATCATTTCGAATTAGGGAAGCTCTAAACCTACTTTCAAGGTCATAAGAAACTGATTTTTTTATGATGATGATAAATATCTTGTCAAATTAAATGCCCCCCCAGGGAACAGTTAATCTCATTGGTCTCTGAAAAAACTGCATTCACAGTTATTCGGAAAAAAATTGTGTTCAATCGCAAGTCGATTGATTACAAGAGGAATCGGCATATGAATAATTCAATAAAAATTCTCAGAATTAATTCAAAGGGAAAATATCATTTAAATTATGTTTCATTTTTGGATTTATTGGGAAAAATCTGTATTATGATGAAATAATGAGAAAAAACTTGAAATGTATAATTTATTTTTGAGAATGCATTAGGAATGCTAATTTAGAATATTTTCATATCAAGTTAAAATGCAGAGTTTTTCTTAATAATCTTCGTTCAAGTTGAAGGAATGCTCGTCAGACAAAAATCGAGGATTTCTCTTCCATCGAGACCCAGCACCAAACATTCCGACATTTGCAAATCGCTTTTCATAGCCTTCGACATATTGCAACATGGCCAACATGAAGAAAACAACTAATATCAATGTGACTTTTTGATATATCATATTGTTAGATTAGATCTATCAAGAAAATTAATCAGATTCACAGCATGAAACTGTTTCCTTTCATGTAAAATTTATGTAAATTAAATAATTGATAATCTCATTATAAAAGTCCATTAAAAGATTATATTGAAGACTAAAAAATTAAAATCTTGTTCTTAGAAAAAGTGTATGCATTATGTAATTTTTAGGACTCAGAATTCGAGTCTCAAATAAAACTCATCTACCAAATATGAATCTAAAGTAATTGAGTTAAACTAGTCTCAATTTTATCAGTAATACTAAGTAATACAATAATAGTAAAAATAAGAAAAAAATTATATGATGATCGGGAAATTCATAGCATTATATATACAAATACACTTACTTGTTTTAGATGAGCAACTGTGAATTTATTTTCAAAACGCTACATCTAAATTTAGCTAAACAAGTAAGACTCGATAAAATTGTTGCAAATTGTTTTACTCTCTAAAATTTACAAATTTTTCTGTTGAATTCAGGAAAATAATTATATAATTTCATATTCTTGTGTTTAGTACGCTTAATATTGATAAAGATCTTAACTATTATGAGACCTCGTAATACAAGGCCTTATTTTCCTAGGTAATATTATCAATTAAACATTCTAGACCTTTTTATCAACCTATTCCTCATATAATGAATCAATTTGAAAGGTACGCTCCACCTCCTCCAGCTATGCACCCTAATTATCCAGTATATAGAGAACCTCCCCAGAATTACAATTACTCATCCTCAAACTATTTTGTTTCTCCAAATACAAGTTCAAATTCTAATTATGAATATTCTACCAAGAGTTATGAGCCAATGCAGAAAAATCCTAGAAGATATGAACAGGAATATTCAGATCCTTTGACAGATCCTTGGAAAAATATAAAACCTAAATTATCTATCGATGATGGTTGTCATCTTGTTCCAGCTCCTCCAAGTCAAAGATCTACTGAGTTAATTACTTTTAGACCGAAGCCACGGCCCGATGAACTGCTTGAAGATGCTCGAGAATAGTGGTAATTCTACTTGAAATTGTTTATAAAAACTTTTTGAGAATAATCATTAATATATTGTAAAAATAATAATATTTAAAATTCAAGAAATACTACAATTAACTGTTCTTTGAATAATTTCTGCTTCTTCTGAGTTAAAATTGATCTTGGGTGTTGTTTGAGCGACTTCATTGCCATTGAATGTATCGCAAGATTCTGATGGTGATATAGAAAGGGATTCAATAGTATTTTCACAGGAATTATTACAAGTTTTGAATTCCTTATTGGAACAAACTGTTTCTTGGAGATAGACTAGCTCTGGACCGTCATCTTTTTTGGTATCATGGTCAGATTTTAAGGAAGAATTGGACTGAACTTTAACATGATCTTTATTCGATAAATTTGGAGTATGATTGAAAAAGAGGGTTGACAACTGTTTTGATATTCTACGATGGTTTTCCATAGCATTGTGAATTGACTCACTGAATAAATAGGACATTAATATCGAAAGGGTTAAAATGACAAATGGCTTACATTAATTTTGGCTGGACATGACACAGAAATGAATGATAACCAAGGGAATTCTTCATTGCCCATACACTAATCTTGTTCATTCCGTTGAATAATCGAGTTAGAGGGTCAAACGAATCAATAGACGTTGTCTTTTTGTAGTCACTGCAATCAGAATCTCTTATTCTTGTCACATAAACGTCAGTCATTTGGGGAGTATTTGGAATTATAGAAGCGTTTATAGCTAATGACATGACTTTTGATAAATACTTTTCATTCAAGAGTATGAAACCAATTAACCAGAGAAGATCAAGACAGCTCCCCTTGAGACGAAAATAAACATCGATTGAGTCAACTTTGAGGAGCTGTTCGAATAGATAGTCAAGTTGTCGCTTAGATCTGTTGAATTTCGATTTTTTCGAATAATACCTGTTTAATAAAGTATATTTCCAATAACTAAGATACAAATTCGTTGCTGAACTTACCCGATTTGAGGATATGACTTTCCCAAAGTGACAAGATTACACTCTTTATCCATAGTATAGGTTTTATTCAGGGGTATTATGATGGATCCGTTGGTGGATCGAATGGTTAAAAATTCAATTTTATCATTTACAATTTCTGGATTACTATTCATCACAGGCATAGATGAACGACGCTCATTAATTCGTTTGTTAATAATTTCAGTCTAAAAGTTTTTTACTCATGAGAAATTCGAATGAAATTTACTTGTTTTTCTTGAAAGAAATCTTGCATTTCATTCAGTGATTCACTGCCAGTCTTACTGACAAGAATAGGATATTCCCAGGAGAAATCATTATGTATTTTGATTAGTTCATCTTCCCAATCTTTAACATGAAGGAGGGTAGCACTTGAAAAATAAAAAAAATTAATATTATAAAACATTTAAATCATTTTCTTCAATATGAAAGAGAATAAATGTAGAATGTTTTATTTACTTAAAAGCCATGTTGCTGAACAGTAGGCTAGGGTGAAATTTTTTTCCTCCGAACAACTCACGAGAGGACTTACTTTTCTGATAAATTTTAGTAGTCAGATTATGTTTTGCATAATTTTAAGCACGAAAATCATTCTCCATTATGTCATTGCCCATTTTTCCCACAATATCCCACGGACATGATAAAACAACAAAATTAACCATGAATGAAGCCCCTCTTTATGATGAGATTACTATTTTTGAAGACAAAAATTAAGAAACTCATTGAATGGCCAAGATATTCCTGATTTTAGTGATTGTGTAGTAAAAATTCATTGAAAATTGAGCGGCGATTTAAAAATTTTTGGATTTTTAAAACCGAATGACATAATGGAGAATCATTTTCGACACATTCTTCAATACAAAATAATGCTTAGAATTGATAGTTCTATGAGAAAATTTGGTCCTAATATGAGGTTAAAAATTTCACCCTAGCCTACTGAACAGTATGAAGCCCTATCCTGGAATTGAACCGAATTAAAACTAGACGAGTTAGAAGGTGTTTATTTTAATTTCAAATGAAAAGATGAATATCATTCCGAAAAAAATCTCATAGGATATCTAGGAAAAACTGGGGGGGGGATTCTCAATTATTTTTCATTCCGATAAGGCTTGATAAGATAAAATTTTAAAAAGACCCACCCAACTCTTGAATCAGACCATCAAGAAAATTCAGGCTTAATCTCGAGACAAAAATGTTATTATTTGGTTTCCGTAGTAATGACTTAATTGATCTTCTTTGTATAGAATAAAATCTTGAAAATAAACTTGTCTATAATATGATTCAAGTTTGAAATTATTGCTAACAACTAAAATCATAAAAGCTGTCAAAAAATATGGGCAAGATATATGGATATAACCGAATTACAATACTCTCATGAGTTGATCTTCAGAGAAAAAATTTTTGAAGAATGTGTTATTAGTCAGATTTGTCAAGCTAAAATTCCTCATTCAACAGCAGCTATATTCAAGGAGTCAATATCCCTGAAAATTTTTCATCTTTGAGAACAATGGAAAACCTACAATCAGTCGGTAGTGGTCAAGGAATTTCCAAGTGTGATTGCAAAAAATCATGAAACAAAAATTCATGCAAATGTAAAAAGAATAGTATACTGTACAATTCTAAGTGCCATTATTCTCTTTCTTGTGATAGTAAAAATGAGGATCTAAATTTATTTTAACTTTGAAATATGTTACTTGAATAAAGCTTGATTTTATTTTACTTCTTAGAAAAAATTACACCAGAATTCTTTCTGTATCATATATTCTAAATTAATATAATTATATTAATAGTCCACATTATATAGCGAAAACTACATGTATGTATATTGTACATTGATAATAGATCAAATATATAAATTATACTTTGTGTATAATTTCAGGGAATTTTCAGTTAAACTAATGAAAAAGTTAATTCATTCATTACTTTAACTAAAAGCTCCCGGTTTTTGATATTCCCTAATTTTATTAGAATAGAAGTAAAAGATAAAAGTAAATACACCAAATACGTATTTCTTAAAGGATCATCACTGATGATTCATCAGTGGTATCACACTTTAAAAATGATATGAGTTAAATAGTTGAATGAAAATAATAATTTACAATTTTGAAAGAAATAGTAAAAGTTTAAGAATAAATGCAAGCTGAAACAACACCAAAACTCTAATTTATTACTTTAACCCTTGCATGGGAAATGGGGTCTTTTAGACCCCAGGAGAATTTTGAATGGACATAACTTTTTTGTTTCACATTTTTTCTATATGAATTTTTAATATAGCTTCGAGATAAAAATAACTAACAGTGTTTTTCTTAGTTTGAAGTTATATCTCGTTTGGTTGTTGAACTAGTAACTGATTTTTGAATAGTAACGTATTTGATAAATGGGATCTTTCAGAATAGAATTGTTTTGATAAAAAACTTATCTTTTACTATCGAATCATTATTTCATTCATGGACAGAAGAAACAGTACTATTCCCTTTGCTCTCGCTATTCAAGAAGAAATTTTTGAAAATATTGTGACTGATGAAGAATTTCATGATAGTTTTGAAGAAGATCATGTAGAATATCAAAATGAATCAAGCAGGGATGAATTTGAAAATATTTTGTTAGTCAGTTCATCTCATATTTCTCATATCTCTTTATTTTGGAGTATGTAAGCAGAAGAATATGGAATTAGAAGAATTATGGGGAGATGATTTCAGAGCGCAGGTTGTCAAGGAATCAATGACCTATTCCAGATTCACAGTCGTCAAACAGTACATAAGATTCGATAATAAATCATTGCGAGATATAGGACAAAATAGAGATAAACTTGCTCCAATACGGATGGTATTTCAGGAGTTTATTTTGAATTGCCAGAAGTCATACACACCCTCAGAGCAAATAACTGTTGATGAAAAACTGATTTCATTTCGCGGTAGATGTCCATTCAGAGTTTACATGAAAAGTAAACCAGGTAAATATGGAATTAAAGTTTGGGCCGCGTGTGATGCAAAAACAGCATATATATGCAATGCAGATATCTATATCGGAAAAGAAGGTGATGTGCAAGAAGTTGGTCAAGGATCAAGAGTGGTAAAACAATTTATTCATCCATTTCTTAATGCTGGTAGAACAGTAACCTGTGATAATTTTTTTCACAGTATGATTTAGCTTAAAATCTTAAAGCTCATAGCACAGCTATTGTGGGTACATGCCGAAAAAATAGATAATTTTTGCCTGTATCATTCCAATGCAGAACCATTGATCCTAGTAGAATTCAATACATATATATAGCAATGAAGTTTCAATCCTCAGGTATGCTGAAAAGAAAAATAAACCTGTTGTTATGATGTCAACATTGTATCAAAATCCAGATGATAGTGGAACTAAGCCGGAAATAATCACATATTATAACGAAACCAAAGGAGGTGTAGACACATTAGACCAGCTTGTAACGAATTACTCCTGTAGAAGATCTACGAATAGATGGCCTCACATGCAGCACAACCGAATTAGGTATGACAAAACCAGTCAAAGCTCGCTGTTATATATGCCCAAGATCAGTTGACAGAAAGACACAGATAAATTGCAAAAAATTCAAAAAGAACATTTGCAAGATACATATAATTTCTATATGTGAAAACTGTCATCTATAAACCCGTTAATAATATAAACTTATTCATTCTATATATCTTTCAGCAATAAAAATTAGAAAAAATGTCGAAAAATATTCAGATTCACACTTGGGGTCTAGAAGACCCCATTTGTCAAATATGTAATTTTCGTGATTTCCCATGCGAGGGTTAACTGTAACATACACAAGTACTGATGATAAATGATAATAACTCACTTTTGCTTTGATAGCCAATAGACAAAAGGATCTGTAATTATATTAATGTTGTCTGGAATGGAAAAGGTCTTGCCACAAAGACGACGTCCAAAATTTGCCCAGATAGAGGCAAGCTGTCTAAGTTTTCTTTCCTTGAGATAATACTCTGACAATTGATGGAACATTATTTCGAGGATTTGTATAAAGTTTAAAATCTCTTTATCTGAAAAAAAAGATGTATTAAAAATTCTTCAAGTCTTGAGTTTTGATCTTTAAAATGGATGAATCGTTGCGAAAAAAGACTTTATTTAAACTCTGATTCTATTTGAACTACATCTGCTATACAAATTGTGTCCTTTTAAAGAGATTCTCAAGATGATAATTTTTGCTCTAGCTCTTTTTGCTACGGCCTCTTCCTGATATGATAGAGAAAAATTTCGAAGTGGAAATTAATCAGAATAAAAGATTGAGACTATCTACAAAATTTCATCAACCTATCGTAAAATTTGAGATTCTGGTAGCAAAATATATTTAACTGAGTTAAGTGTTCTTCAAGATTGGTTTTGAGCTGAGCTACCGATGACATAGGAAATTTGAGCAAAGTAAGAAGATGCCAGATTGTTTCACAAATAAAGATCTCTATTTCGGGAATACTCTTCAGTGTGATACATGACATAAAACTACAGGTTTAACAAATTTGAAAGAGACGGCCTTATTGGTCCAAATTTTAATAGTTATACAATTGGCTCCTCCCTGTTACCAGGTTAGAGAAATTAATATAAGAAATCTGAATTATAATTATTCGAAATTTGTACAATCAAAGTGATAATTATTTTTGTAGTCAGCGTTTAGTGGAAAGAAAATTGGTCTATTATTGATGAGATTTGGGGTGAAAATGGTATATAAGTAACGTCTACTTGCACATTCACAAAACTCTCGTCACTTTACAGAACTTTGTAATATTGTTAAAGCTAAACTTGGTTAGAAAATTTAATTCTCTATTCCTTTAAATCACGAATTATATTTGAGTATTGATCTTTATATTATATAATGATCTAACTAGTTTGTATTTTCCAAAACCAAACTAATCAAGAATCCCTAAAAATGAAATGCCCAGGACTAGCTTATTTAATCATAACTGCAGCTAAGCCAAATATTTTAGTTTAATAATATTATAGCTGTCGAAATTATTGGATAATTCAGGTCTAAGGTCTTCTTCTCAGGCAACTTACCATTTTTGTCCAAATGAAAAATGGGATTATTTTCAAAATATTCACGAACAAGAGACGATTTTATTTCCAACTCCTTCTCATCTGAAAAAGAATATTCTTGAAAATTCCATCATTTTACAAATTTCCAATGTATAATTAAATTCGAATCAGTACAATTATGGTTAAAATACCATTTGATTGAGCAACTATGCAAAATTTTAAATTTCATTCTCGTACCGAATTCCCAGCAAGTCTCAAAAATTCACTATTTCATTCAGGTTTAAAACCCTAATTTTTTCAAATTACCGCTTAACTTTCAATGAATTTTTACTATATCTACTACTATACCTTCTAAGACCAACAATTTCAAAATAAGACTTTTGATAATACTCAAATTCATATTTAAATTGATAAATTTCAACCTGAATAATATACTTTGATTTTCATTTCTTTCTTGCTATAGATCATTTAACTGTAGTTTCCAACATTTTGACTTTGAAAACAGTAATCTTAGCATGAAAAGAATCTTAGCACAAACAATTTATCTATATTTTGCTTACCAATAGAAGAAGAGAATTTGAGTAAATTATCTACAAGAGTCCACTTTGATTGTAAAATAGCATGCTGAAATAGTTTGAGCATTGCTAGAATACTAGTAACAGGCTTCTCAAAAGTTTGAAAGACAATGAGTAAACCAGAGGCAGTTTCCAATTGGCCATCATCAATAGCCTCATGAAACAAATCTTTGGCTGGACGACCAAGAGCCTTAAATAGAGTTGGCCACCAATCAATTTCTGTCTTGCGAGCACAACGTGTTATAACCATGAGACCAACGGGAAATTCTTGAATGAATGCAAGTACTTGAGGAAGGAGTGGATCTGGGATCGGATCTCTGGAAGTTACCTCTTCCCGGAGGACCTCATGGAGTAACAATTCCAAAATGAAAGGAAGTATCTTCCATTCACGAATATCTTCAGCTAAATCTAAGGCATAATTGCCCAGACTATACAAAATTAATGTTAAATAAATATCTTGTTTTTAAATGTTTTTAAAAGTGTAAATCAATAAAAATTGATTAGAGAAAAATCTATTGAACATTAATTATAACCACTGTGTAATCAAGAAATGACAACTTCTATTGTTTCGATTTTATTTTCTAATCATTAAAAATAACCACTATTTTGTTAGGATATTAGGTACAAACAAATACTTTGAGAGACTGGAAAAGTTAATATAAATTTCGTCAACTCATAAAAACATTATAACAAGTTAATTTTCGAGTGATACCTTTAAAATAATTACAATTTAATATATGGCAAGAATAATTTTAGGCTGATTTTTTTTAAATTGTTGAAGCTGTCTAAATGCTTTATTTGATTATACTAAAGCTAGTTGACATGGAGATGAGAATTAACTATTTTTTACAAAAAACCTTAATATTTTTCTCCGGATTCACAGAAAAAAATAATTTTTTGAATTCCAAAACGGAATGAACTAATAAGATGTGGATATTCGAAAAATTCTGAAAAAAATTCAATCTGACCAAAATTAGGGCCGTTATCGAATTTCAAAAATGGATCAAATTTCCACTTTTTCAACTTTTGAACCCGAAACTTTTTAATGATTCGAAGCAGTTAGGTGATGATTTTTTGGATCAAGATAAGACAGAGAATTCAAATTTGGCCAAAGAGATACCGAAGATCTCACAGTTTCCGAGAAAAAGTTAAATTTACAGATTCTGGATAATTTGCCTTCGAGATAATCGAAAAATTCAAATGGTAACAATTTCCCACAGTAATGACGAACTTCAGTGAACTTCTACAGGTGAATTCAAATTCTTCGTCTAATGTTGATCTCAAATAATATCACCTAACTGCTTTTAATCATCGAAATCGATAAAATTTTTGGGTTCAAAAGTTGAAAAAGTGGAAATTTGGTACATTTTTGAAATTCGATAACGGCCCTAATTTTGGTCAGATTGAATTTTTTCGAATTTCCTCATCTTATTAGTTCATTCCGTTTTAGAATTCAAAAAATTATTTTTTTCTGTGAATCCGGAGAAAAATATTGAGTTAATTCTCATCTTCATGTTAGGTTTAGATTTCTATTCAGATCAATTTTTATAATTTTGATTGTATTTCATCCTTTTGTATCGGCTAATTTCTGCTATAATTTGCTGAGTAATTGAAAATTCGACTTGAGAGGCCTTTCAGTAGAGAAAAACATGAATGAGATAAAAAACAGATATCATCTGGTTCAGGATTAAACTCTTAACAAAAGAGGAGTAAGAAAATTTTCCTTCTTAACTTAAACTCTATTTTTGCACATTTGAGAAAGTTGTAAAAAAATAACCTATCCGAATTCGAATGCAATAAACGTTGAAGTATCCAAAGCGTAAATAACTTTTTTTTCCTGTAAAATATTTTTATTGACGAATCTTTATTTTTTAACGCCTAGAAATCAAAAAAAAGCTGGAATTTCAAGTTAATTTAATTGATGAATTACTACGAATGTTATCAGAAAAGTTCTCTACAAAACTAAGTAAAAAATAAATGTATTTAAAAATAATTTTAAAACATACTTTTTCTTCAATAATTGCTTGATAATTCTGTACATAAAAGGGTCATACTGAATGGCAAGGGAAAAAAATAAAATTTTTTCAGAAGTGAAAAATATCAAAAATCTATCAACAAACCTTGTATGAGGGATAGATGGATCTAAGTTTGACCATTGGATGCATGACTGCTTCATTGATTGCAGAACCGATTTTTCGATAATCAGCTGATATTTTGACAACCATAAGATTCTTTGGCAGGATGACTGCATTGAGAAAAACCAAGAGAGATTAGAATTATTGATTCATGTTTTAAATTTGGAATCAATATTCATTCTAAAAATAATGACTAAAAGAAATGATTATGACGCAGATCAAAATCTTTTTTTACAATACGAGAAGAAAAACTTGATTCAGGTTCTTTTTAATATAGAAATTCTCGGATGAAAAAGTTTCCCTATCTATAATTTCATATTTAACCTTGTTTCTGATTTATTTTTTGGGTGAGCATTTATCAAGTATTGATTTGGCGCCAGATTCTAATCTTTTGAGTCTTGAGTTTTTAAGGTTTTGATCTAAATATAGATTTGAAGATCACAATCAAAAAAATACCATTCAGTTTTTAACGAATCTTGGATCATCGAAATTAGACTCCTACGCTTATTCGAGTCCCGTCTAGAAAATTTTATTTTCTCAATTTAGAATTCAGTTTTGATTTTTTTTATTTTACACAAGAACCCAATTGATAACAGTACACAGTCGTTTTATGAAGGAGAAATTCTTGAAAAATTTATACAAATCAGATAGTTTCACATAAAAATTGCCTACTTCACATGTTAGGATATTTTTTTACTTATCTTATGCATGCTCAGGTTTATCTCTAGAAACGTATCACTTTGAGAAAATAAAACGGGGAAAATTATCAAAAAATCAAATTACACACACGATGACGGGGTGATTCTCGAAATCTGATTCAGCATATTTTATTTGTCCAATTGTGATCCTAAGAACCAACTTTTAATCACATTCTTCCGTGAAAATTTATTTTTATAAATTCTTGAAAGTGGGCTTCATGATCTAGATTCTAAGAAATCTTGATCAAATTCAATTTCTCGATGAAAAAACCATAAATTCCTATCTTCATATTGACTAGGTGTACTTATAAAAACAACAAACAATAAATGAATGACTCAAGTTTAACCTTGGGAAACTCACCAAAGGGAAAATACCCCTTATCTACATTACACAGTAGCATGACTCTACGAATCAGTGGAAGATTTGTCGGATAGTTATTATTAATCTGATTATTGATTGATTGTAAATTCGATTGATGAGCTGAGGTTGAAGAAGATGATGGATTACGATTTTTCCTAACTGTCTGCATACGAACTGGCATCCAAAGGAATAAGCCATGTATACCACAAAATAGCCAGACTGATTGTAGAATCAGTAGTCGATTCAGGAGGCCATGAGAAAGATCATTTTTTCGCTTGATTGCATCATTTGAGGAGAAGTCTTGGTAATCATTCGAAATCCAGAATAATTCGACATTTGAAGCGATTACTGCTGGCATTATGAACATGGAGTCATCCTGATGAATAAAAAAGTTAGTCTCTCTGTTATTCTAATTGTATCTAAATAATTGAGCTCGCGTTAATAACTCATACATGAAGAAAAAATTGTAGATTTTTATCGATTCAAAAATGAATAAGTGGGAGGTCGGTCAAAAGAAGCTATCAAGATCAGAATTAAACAAGAAAGGTGAATATCACCGTCAAATTTCCGACAGTTCCACCATTTTTGAGAGATTTTGAATTAACAAAATTTCATTGACTTTCAAGTTGTGAAAAAGACCAAAAGATCAAAATTCAACACTCGAACGATAATGAGGTTATGCATTAGAACAGATTGAGCATAATTTATCTTATTGTCTAACCCTGATCCCAAAAAACTTCTTTCGATCATACTCTCAGTTTCAAATGAATAAAAATTTTCAATTCAAAGTTCGAAAAAATGGGATTTTGGCGCCAAATTGAAATTTGAAAAATTATCATATTTTCAAGAAAATTAGTTTTTTCTTCGAATGGTAAAAGTAGGCGAATTCGAATTCTTGATAAGAACATTGAGAATTTTGTAAAAATCATTGATACCTATCTAGCTGGATTCTAATTTATTATATCAATTAGTTTATTTATAAATACATACTGATTCAAAGGTTTTTAATGTAAAATATGGGTCTTGAAAAAACAATAAATGAATCGATGGAAATAATGACAACTCACTTGAGACTGAAGGCGCTTTTTAAACTGAGACTGCTCCTGTACTTTGACTGAGTTCTTACTTTTCAACAATTGCAGCGTGTCCTGTTGTGGATTGATTAATAAATTACAATGCTCATGATTTAGATTATCCCTCATTTGAAAGACGATAACACGGCCGGAGTAATTAACCATGAGACTATCACAAATTTCCTCATCACAAAAATTGGGACCATTGACATTAACGAGGGTTAGACGGAGGACACAGCTAGGAAATTTTATCACAGGATACAGGTTGAACTCTTTAACTGGGCATATTTTGACTTTTTTCTCTTCAGTAATCTGAAGATGGTACAAGACCAAAGTTCCATCCAGCATTAATAATGAAAGAACATTATTCGAATAGACATCACCATAGACAGGTATTTTTTTCAGGGGAAAATTAATTATACTTGATAGGGAATTGATTGAATAAGTTATAATTGAGGGTCTCTGATATTCCAAATCAGTAATGACAGCATAAATGAAGTTTAGCCAAAAGCCCAAGACGTTGGAGACACGAAAATTTCTCTCCATTTCCTGGTTGCCGAGAAGATGCCAATTTTGATTGTTTGTATCAGCGTAACAAAATCCTTTATTGGCAGCAACGACAATATACTGGGAAAGGTTATCAATAGCGACTTTCTAGAAAAAGAAAGATTTTTTTCTCTTAATTCTCTTCTTTTATTTTTCATTGAAAAATTTTCAGCCGCTCGCTTTTAACTGGGTGCACGGAAAATAGCAAAAATAATTTTTTTAATTAGCAATTTTAGCAAAATAAAAACAACATTTATAGTAGGGTAAGATATAAAACAACTCAATAGAAAATAAGATAAAAAAAGTTCCTATTAAACCTTAAATTTTATTTAAATGTGCATAATTTCGATTGAAGATGTCAATTTTAAAATTTGCGCCACCATTTTTCAATGAATTTTACTACGAGAAATGATAAATTTTAAATTATAGGACACGCTTCTTATGTCAGATTTTCAAGTTAATATTAATATTAAATATATTCTGAATAGAGACTGAAAAAATCTGGTCAATTTGAGAAAGTGGGATTTATGCATATCAGAACATGAAAAAATCCAAATTTAGTTTTCATAAAGCATAAAGAATCTGTTGGAAGCATCAAATAGGAAATTTTTCGGGCAAAAAGTATCTTTCTTTCTCTATCTATCTATAGAAGTACTTTCATTCAATATTGACCAAAAATATCTTGGAAATTTTCATCTTCTTGATTAAAGTTTTACTTTTAATCAGACGATAAAATTTCAAGGTTAAATACAAAATAGATTGCAATTTGAATGAAATTTTTGCGTAACCTGTTTAAAGAATTATTTATTGAAACTTAACTTAATAATTTTTATTTTAATCTTTCTGTCATAAATAATCACCAAATTAAAGTGGATATTTAACCCATTCGATACCGTGGCTATACGAAGAAAGTTTCAAGTTTGATTCTCTCACCGAATTACTTAAAATTTGATCATGAAAAACATTTACTAGGACGAAATTTTGGTTAAATTAGAGAACGTTTGCCCCCCTCCTTATATTTTTATATGGATAACCAACCGCACAAGTTTTATCCAAATATTAAAATTTAAAAGATTTTTTTTCGCCATCTAATAATAGTTTTTTGATAGTATTTAATAAGCTCATTAATATTTGGATAAAACTTTTGCGGTTGGTTACCCATTGATTTCATGCATAAAAATTAAACATTGTTTTGAATTGGCTATTCAGCCACAAGAATTCTACTTCTTTCTGGCTAGCAAAATTATTAAACATTGGACAGTTTGTGATATTCTGTCAAGAAAGAATCATTTGAAAAATTTAAATCATTGGAAAAAGTTGGTTTGAACATACAGGTCATATATGACCTCTTGTATTGAGAGGGTTAACTCAAATTAAAGTATAGGTAAGGTTCATGGACTAAAGATGTGATTCTTTAATAATACGTTGATGCTACGTGTCTTTAAGAATCCTTTAAGGATATCAAATAGACAATAAATGCATACATGTATTGTATTAGTCTCCTTGTATTTTCTGAACGAAAAGAATCAATAAATTTAAATAAAGAAATACAAAGATGTTGCGAAAAAAATCTGTTTAAGATGAGGTAATCTGATCGTGAAATCATTCCTAGGAAATTTGTTTAGTTTTTACAGCTTGAAAAGGCTACCAAAATAAAAAAATTGGCTGTAAATTATTCTGCATGATAATTATCATAATTATGTAATACAGAGGTTACTCAAGCACGTTTCCGATCAATACCCTCCAAAAATATCAAACGAGCTTGTCCCAGATACCCATGACATTTTCAAGAACTAATTTTAATGAGATATTAAAAAGAATCATATTGTTTATATTATTCTCATAATCGCTATGATAAAACATTTCTATTTCATAAGAATGGGGTCAATAACTTACACGAATACATCCGTTATTTTCCAGGTACTCTGCCGAAATACTAATAGCATTCAAACAGGTCTTGTTAATTTCCTGATTCTTGGACCTTTGACTAAATGGTTGATCGGAGGACAAATTTTTTGAGGAAGCATAAAATACTGTATCATTGGAGTGCATCAAAATATGCCTATGATTTGACTAGTTAAATTTTTCGTTATTTTCGAATATTTACTAGTAGTGATCAAAAGTTAAAAAAACTTACAGATATTGGATTCTCACATAAGCTGGATTTGCACAGTTTTTGAACATGAAAGTACTTTTTCTCTGTCACATCGGCGGAGTTTTCTTCACTTTTAAGGAACTTGCACACTGACCACAAACTAAGGGAATCTCTAGTCCAGATCTAAATCAAGTCAATATTTATTAATAATTTAGATTGGAAAATAATTTGAACACAAATCTAATGATAATTTACCAGGTTAGAATGGCAAATTTTGTAGTCAGAATCATCTGTCAGAAGAGAATTGTTCTGATCTTCAATGGAACAATAAATTAGATTATTCGATACTGAAAATATTGCAATTCCATAGTTTTTCCAAGAAACAACAATACAATGACCATCTGGTGACCAGTCAATATCCTCAACAATACCCATGTTTTTTGCTGAAAAATCGTATTTATTTAATAAATAATATTTATCGAATCTACTTTATTTAACTTACCCGGATGATTTTTCTGATCTAACCGCAGGCAGTGGACAATTTTTAATTTCAAATCATTGTCATCAAAGTTAACCAAGACAACTTCGTTTTTATAAGCTAGAGCAGCATACTGAAAACGATTGTTGATTGAAATTTTATGAAAGTGTGAATAATTCTCAGCATCAAGAGTAAGGCATTTAAATGTAAGTTCATCTTGTAATACGGCTAGGATGGCGCTACCGTTTGATAGTATACAAAAAATACCGTTTAATGAAGGAGCCCATTCTAATTGGGAAATATGAAGATTATTATTGAAACTGCCATTGCTTTTTGTATTGAAATCTGTGTAAAAGGATTCTTTTTTTAAATCCAAAAACAGACGAAATTCTCCAACCCATGATACAAAATATAATTTTGAATCTATTGTAGCAAATATAACGTCCAGATCAAAATGACTAAGACTAGTTATAGTAGATTCAAAATATAGTTTGTCAGTGAATCTTATTTTTATATCGGTAGATGCGTCAGAAGTCTGCTCGATTGTATAGAAGAGAAGATAGTCTAGTTCTGTGGATATGATTAAATTTCCTTGTAATCTGTCATGCTTATCAAGGACTGATAGTTTGTCGTCACATAAACTGGATTTATAATGCCCATTTTCTTTAGTTTGACGATTATTAACTCGATATTTTAGGATACAAGACTGTGTCTAAGGAATAATTGAATGAAACTAACCTTAGGATCGTATAAGGAAAAGGAAGAAGGGTATAGGAATATTAAAAATGAACCAAATTTTGAGTTTTGTATTTCAATCAATTTTTCTTTTTCATTATATTCATTTAATGAAGGTAATCCTAATATACTATACATTAATTTGATTGAAAATTTTAATACTTAAAACAAAAGAAAAACTTACAAAACAGAAATTAACGTTTTAATCAATTAGAGAGTAAAAATTGAGTAACACGTTCAGGTCACGCTTTAGTGTTGCTAAATTAGCAATGCTAATATCAAATTTCCGGGTGCAAAACTGGTATTACTACTATCAGGATGCTTTAGTTAAATATCTTTAGAAGTTTTACTCAAAAAAATGATAAAAATCAAAATCAGATTGGAATCATTTGAAAATGTTATATTAATCAAAACCATAAAATTATGTGCAGAACTCTTTGATTATATTCCGGATTTGCTAAAACTTATCCTGAGATGAGAATTTGTTGATATTTGAGAATTATGGAGTTTCTGAAATTAATTAGTTTATATAAATGATTAATTAAAGAAGAAAGTAAGAATATTGCAACTCACAATTAGCGCTTGCATCGCGGTGTCTGTATCCTCTAATTCAACTAGAGCCATTTTCTTTTCTTTTCTGAAATGAAAGTTAATTTTTAATATAAAAATTTTAATAAAACAACTTCCCATGGATTAGTCAACATACTGCATGAATCGAATTTTAAGGACTCTAAAATCATATTGTTCAAAATACTCCCGAATTGTATCATCATCAATCATTTCAGGGATGTTGCTCAAGTGTAAGACATTGTTGGGAGGGAATATATTATGATAATTCTTTGAATGAGGTTTGCGGAATCTATGTAGTTTACTGCCGGTATAATCTTTAGTTAAATCCCCCATTGTTCCGGCCTTTGGCATTTGAACAATACCTGACTTAGATAATTGAATGTACATTGGTTTTCCGAATAATTCTTCTCCACTGAGAAATCTCATGGCCAACAAGGCTTGATCAGGTGTTGCGAATTGAATGAGAGCAGTATCCTTTTTGTTAAACATAATCTTTACTCTGATCACGTCACCATAGACACCTTAAAATTAAAGAATATATTCATCTTTGATAAGAAGATACAGTAGAGCTAGATGAATAAATTTTTAAATAATAACAATAAAGATTCATGGGAAAAATAAGAGTAAAAATACATTTGGTTGCCAATAATATAGATGATATATTATTAGATAATATAAAAGCATAAAATGATTAATAATTTATTAAACGCACCGAATAATGTAAACAAGGCATCCGGAGTGATTTTCTATAATGTACAAATCGAATATTATGTCAAAATTGGTATTTGTTGATTTGGCGAACAATCGAAAGAAATTTGATATTGAAGCAATGAAATAAAAATTAATAGTTTTAATCAAATGGAATTTGGAAATAATAATAAAAAGTAAGAATAATCAAAATTAATACAAAAAAGAAGAAATTTGGATAGTAACTATCCGATAGTTTGAAATCCTTAAAATGTAATTACCTCTTCGTTGAGATCAGATACCATGAGAACACGACCTTCAGTCTGACTGTTGGTATCATTATTAGCCACAACCGAGGCGTCATGAAGGTTAAACATTGATGTTTGTGTCATGCCATTTTTCATTTGTTGTTGCAATGAATGCATGAGAAAGTTAATTGTTGCATTGGCAATATCAATGGGGCATTGAAAGCCGAATTGACCACACAAAGAGATGAACTGCAGAAGAAAATCATTAAGAGTACGACCTTGATTTGACGTGTTTATTGCTTGCTGATGCCCCTGCTGATAGCGTGAGCCCTGAGCGAACATTATTTGGTTATATGCAATATTTTGATTGGGAGGCTGAGATATGAAAAGATTTGAAGCAATATTCCCACTCAGTAGGGGGATGCGTTGTTGATTAAAGTCGTCAAGAATACTTTTGTCGTCTTCAATTTTGATTTTATTGGCGGAATTGTACAACATTGTTTCACTCTAGACACAATACATAGACAGAAATATATTTTCCTTTCATTATTAAACTTACTTTACGTTTGTTCGACTGCAAAGATTGAATATAAGTCATTAAAGCATTTTACTTAATTTAGATGAACTTACCATTAGATTTTATAACATCAACAAATGGCCATAATAGTAAAACAAAAATTTAAAGACATTTCTCTGGTAATTCTATTTTAAAGCGAATTTATCCTTCATAGAAAATTTTGCAAAAAGATAATCTCAGCCTAAAAAACGTTTTCAATAATCTCTATTAATTTCCAAGAAAAAAGTGATTTCAAAATTCTTTTATCATTTTATTTTAAATCTTTTGCAATCAGTCCGATTATCTTTTTTTCAATATTGCATAAATTCCTTCCCATTTCTATACGGAAATATCCACCTTCTCCCCAATCTTCTCCGAAAGAATTTCTCACTATCCAATAATGAACTCCAGATTCTTCATCCTTCCCATAACCAACAATGAGAACATAATGGTTAATGATTTTATCTTCACAGTCTTGATTGATTATACCATTGCTAAAAGTTTAACATTTAATGACCTAATCTACCTGTAGAGCATAATACTAACATCTGATGCACTCATTGATGTAACAAGTGGGCCGTATTTTGAAATTAATTTTTTAATTTCATCTGTTTTCTTCATATTGTAGTGAAATGCTCCCTTTATAAAGTCAAAAGGTAGAATATCTTCCATGTTAGTAACATTACACCTTCGAGCCTAGAGAATTTTTTTTGTAAAAAATTCCACCTTACCACTCCTTTATAGGGATAAGCTTCCTCTTTGACGATTCCAAACTTGGAGGAAAAATCAAAAACATGCTCTGGGTTACCTCCGGAACAAGACGGGTACATGTGTTGATGACCACAGTCAATGAAATATTGTTTAGAGATGCTGATATTCTTTAAATTGTTATTCTTGGCATAAGCAAAAGCTATAGCATCAGTGCCAGCATGAAGATAGCTACTTTGACATCTGTCCTGTAATAATAAAATATTTTATTGCATACATACTTTAAAGTATACATTAGAAATAAAACTTGTTTCTTACTTGATTGAGAGGGGCTCTCAAATAATCTCGATAATCAATAGAGTCTGGGACTGTAGTTTGATCACTCAAGTCATACCTTTCAAGTGTAAAATTGGCCAGTCTAAATTCCATCTTATCAGAATCCCTTAGCGCAATGTTGAAATGATTTATCAAATATTGTCCATATGTTAAATCACCAAGAGAGTTTACCCCAACTTCAAAAGTTCTCTTCTTTGAAGCTTTATCCTTGTTGAATTCAGAAACAATTAGTGTATTTAAACAAAAATTGTACAAATGTAAAGCTGGATAGTCACTGTAGACATTGAATTTGCTAGAAAAATCAGCATGCCTTTGTAGCATTTCCTTTTGACCTGAGGTCGTCTTATTCATACATTCAATGAGACTGGCATTGTAAACTGCCTGAAGATATGTTGTATAGAGCATAATTGGTAATATCTAACTCCTACATGATTTTATAAGCTTTACTAGCCAATGAAAAATGTTTGCGATTCAGTTTTAATAATACTGTAATTACTGTATTTCTAATATTTGATTTAAGTTAAACCCGTGAAAAGTATTCTGTAATATTTGATTATAAAAAGTCAAATATTAGAAAAATTTCCAAACTTTAATTGTGAAAATACAAGTTATTTTGTAAAAAATAATATTTTAGGATATTTTTGAAAAGATTGAATTGGATAACTTTCATTATCAAGAGTATTTTATTGTATCAAGTGAGAAAATAGATAGAGCTTTCAATATTGCAAAGATTTAGGCCAGCCCGAATCTTGATATATCCTCCATCGCCCCAATTGGAACCAAGCGAGTTCCTAACGATCCAGTAGTCGAGTCCGTAATCCACCTGGCCATATCCCATTATTACAACCAAATGATTAACCGAACTTGTTTCACATTCCTTATCATAGATGCCATCTCTAGAGAGTGATGGAAATTAGAATTTTATATTTTTTACCTATAAAACTGAATGTATGGACTCGTTGAGGAGATTCCAGCGATTAGAGGTCCATGCGTTGCTAACAAATGCTTAATGACATAAGAGTCAAGGCTCGTGTACCGAAATATTTTGTGGTAAAAGTCTCCCTTTATTTTAGGAATGGACTGCGGACAAGGTCCAACCTAAATAAAATCAAATTACTTAATACAAGAACTTACTGCTCCAGCGTAGGGGAAATTAGTTTCGAGGACAAAATCAAATTCCTTCTCATGAAGAGTGATCTCAGTGGGATCTCCACCCATGCATGTATTGTGGTCCCCGCAATTCAAGTAGTATTGCACAGAAAATAAAACATTGGTCAAATTCTTTGCGAGGGCGTACTTGGCTGATAAACCTGACAGTGCTGCATGAGCATAGCATGACTGACACTCACGCTACAAATGTAATTTATTGAATCATTAAATAAGTACCTGATTCCTCGGTGTCGAGAGTAGGTGTCTATAATCAATCGAATTAGGCACACTTTTAATCTGATCCCTAGTTATATTATTGTTCAGTTCATAGTCAATGAATAGAGTGTTGTTGGTCGAGAAATCCCGTCGTTCTCCGAAGCCAGTATACCTATCGAGAAACGATGTAGGATCCATGTCAGCATATTCATTAAGACCCAGGGTGAAATTTTTCTGCCCCTCATTGACAGCGTCAATTACAAGTTTATTTAGGCAAAAGTAAAACCAGCGTACGTCAATACTCAGACCTGAGACTGGGTATTGACAAGCATAACTTCTAAATTCGTCTGTCATGGGCGCATTCACGCATAGAGCAATAGTAGCGTTGAACAAATCCAGTATAAACATTTTTATTTGCTTAATTGAGAGAAAACAATTTATTTCGTCAGCTCCGAATTCAATTTACAGCTTTCTATTTGTATTTTTAATTCTAACCAAACGCACGTGAGTAATTAATCTTTTATAATGCTTCAAATGTGGTATCCAATTGTAATGATCAATCTACTTTTTGTATGCTTAACCTTCTTTTTGACTATAAGTGTAATTTAATCTACAGTGTATTTAGGGTAGGGGAACTTTTGAGCTTACAATTGGACAGTAAAATGAAATGTAATAACTAACTGGCTATTTACACAAAATATCATTTTTAATATTTGATAAAATTAGTTTTTCACCCATATTTGATTTTCATTTCGGATTTCAAATCTTATCATAAAACACGTGTATTAATTAATTAATATTTAATTATTTTGAGGTAACCCTAGACATATATTTTATGATATAAATTTGCATTGAAAAATTTTACAATTCACTCAGCTAGAAATTATTTCGAAAAGATGTATTTGCAAGCCCTTTTCAATATTTCCATCCTTCTCTGTTTCCATGAACCGATGAGTGATGAGTTTAAAGAATTTTCCCATCTTTACCTGACCTCAGGCATCAGTAATAATGTTCGTTGGCTTTATTACTGTACAAATAAAGCTCTCATTGATGCCCTAAATGAACGAGGCGAATTAGGCTTTAAACTTGATATCAATGAATACGCTGATGTTGATCCCTCATCATTCTTTGATAGATTTTACGGATTCGGTGATCGAAGATCTGCTCAAGATTCTCTATACCCAGATCTTCCAGATGAATATAAGATTAAAGATCTGAACAGAGATGATATAAAAGATGCTTTAAGCTCTGTAGACTATAGAAAATTGCTACAATCTCCCATTGGTCAAAAGGAATGCCAATCTTCATACGCAATTACAACTATGGCAGCTTTATCTGCAAAATACGCGTTGGCTAACGAAAAAAATGAGACCCTCTTTTCGACACAATATTTTTTAAATTGTGGTCTCCACAATACATGCACGGGTGGCTATGAGGTTGAGGTAATTGAACAAATGCGAAAATATGGCCTAGTTAACGAAGTTGACTTGCCCTATAGAGGACAAGTAAATGATTATTTCATATTCTCCTCAGGTTTATACATGTAAAAATTCTTTGCCTATAACCAGAAGTGATTTTTACACGAATGGATTCCGATATATGGGAGGTGATGTTGAAGTAATCAAACATCTAATCTCAACTTATGGACCTGTCATGGCTAGCATGACTCCAATGAGTCCTTACCTTTTATTTTACAAGTAAACAAATATTTTTCTTTTAATTCTTACTTGTAGAGATGGTATTTATGATCAGGAGTGTTCTTCAAAGGAAAACAACCTTTTGGTTCTAATTACTGGATATGGCCAGGAGGAAAATGGCTCTGATTATTGGATAGTGAGAAATGTTCTCGGATCAAACTGGGGCCAGAATGGTTACATTAAAATCAGAGCAGGCAAGAATTTATGCGATCTTGAGCGTGAAAACATTTATTTCTTTACATGAGAAATAAAAAATTAGATGAACTCACTTATTATTTTTTAATTTTCTCAAAGCATTAAATACCTTTTTTATTGAATTATTTTATCATTAAATTTATTCTCTTGGGATAAGCAAAGATCTCAGGTCTATTAGATTCATGTAACACGTGTTATATTAGTTCAAAGAAATTAAATTCTTGTTCAAAGTTAATTAATTAGGATGTTCAAAGATCCACAACAGAAAAAAATGTCACAGATAACCTGTGTAATATTTAAAGTGTAAATTAGATTAATAAAAAATTCTAAAGGTTGAAAAATGCAAGTTCATTGGATAACTGCTAATTGTTAAAAATAATCAAATATTTGTAATATACTGTTGAAACAAAGACTCTTTCAAATATTAAATTTACCTATAAATATGACGGAGTAATCTTTAATTAAAGAAAGAATTTAAAAATGTACCTTCAATGAAGGTCCTTCATGCTTTTTACAATGTTTCATTCATCCTCTGCTTCAACAAACCTCTTAGCTTGGGAATATATAAGAAAAAGATATATTTAAAACCATACGCGCATTTCTTAAAGCATCATCAGTGGTATTGCTTCAAAAATGATAAAAGTTAAAAGATTCATTCAAGATAATAATTTACAAATAATGAAAGAAATAGTAAAAGATGAATAAAATTAGAATAATATGTAAGCTTGAAAAACACCAAAACTCTCCAATTAATAGCAACAGTGGAGAGAAAAGTGAAAAAGCTCACATAGGCCAGGGGAGTTGAAGGTTATAAGAATAGTTTTTTTGAACACATAGATTAGGTTTGTATAGATTAATAAAGAATTTCTCTTTAACCCATACATCTATGCTGTCATCTCCTGGGTTTTTGTACAAAATGGAAAAGTTCGAAACCGAAGCAGCATGGTTCTCCTGTTTGATATGCCTAGTTACTGCAGTATCCTAATATTTAAAATATTACCTTGAATGAATCTTTTAACTTTTATCATTTTTGAAGCAATACCACTGATGATGCTGTAAGAAATGCGCATATGGTTTTAATTTAAAACTTTTAAATATATCTTTTTCTTATATATTCCCAATTTGGGAATCCCAAATTATGAATTTAAGTTGATACTCGGACGTTTTTGACAAACAACGTGAATTACTCATTCATAAAAACCTCTTAGCGATGAATTTAATAGTTTTGCCTGCAAATATCCAACCTCTGGAGTGGGAATGGAAATACGCTGGTTCTACTTCTGCACAAATAAAGCCCTAATTGATGGCCTCAATGAGCCAGGGCGGCTAAATTTTACACTTGACATGAATTATTTTGCCGACATTGACCCATCAATGTTTCTTGATCGATATATTGCATACTCTGATGGCAGAAAAACTACTCGAGCACCTGTCCAAGATTTATTTCAGAATATTACGATTCCAGCTGTTTATAAAAATCATATTTAAGAATCTGTTGACTATAGGCACTTGTTATCTCCACCAAAATATCAGAATCAATGTCAATCTGGCTATCTTCACTCGATGATAGATTCATTCTCGGCCAAATACGCACTAATGAATAATTATTCAAATTTTTCTTTTACAACTCAATACTACTTAAATTGTGCAGAGTACAGTTTATGCAAGGGTGGCGGGCCAATGGAAATCCCACCCTGGTCAGAAAAGTTTGATTTCATTGTTGAGGAAGATTTACCCTATACTGCTGAGCTAGGCCCGTGTATTCAATCATACATGAGAATTAAGAATGTATGATTTGTCATATACCACTGATGATCCTTTAAAAAATTTACATTTAGTGTTAAAATATCTTTTACTTTTATTTAATGATTTTTACAAAATTCTCAATGTTCTTATCAAGAATTCGAATTTTTTAAAGATTTTTTGGAATTCCACTCATGTTGCCCACTTTTTCAAATTTCGATTTGGCGTCAAAATCCAATTTTTCGAATTTCGGTACTAAACATTTTTATTCAAGTTTTTTGGGATCAGGGTTAGACAAGAAAATAAATTATTCTCAATCTGTTCTAATGCACAACCTCATTATCGTTCGAGAGTTGAATTTCGATCTTTTGATCTTTTTCACTACTTGAAAGTCAATGAAATTTCCTTAATTCAAAATCTCTCAAAAATGGTGGAACTGTCGGAAATTTGACGGTGATATTCACCTTTCTTGTTTAATTCTGATCTTGATAGCTTCAAATCAATAAAATGTTCAGTTCGGAAAATTGGATTTTGGCGCCAAATCGAAAATTGAAAAAGGAAATAATTATTTTTCAGAATTTTATTCTTCAAATGGTAAAAGTAAAAGCCAGATGATTTCTAAAAATTCTTGATGAAAAATTCAAGATTTTTGTTAAAATCATAGATTCCCAACTCCATATTAACCAAAATTATACATGGTTGGTCTCTTCGATTACGAATGTTTCAATGATAAATACATCGTGTAATGATTATCACTGGATATGATAAAGATGAAAATGGTACCGAATCGCAAGAAATTTCAATGGGCCAGACTGGGGTCAAGGAGGCTACATAAAGATTAAAGCTGGGATAAATTATTGTGACTCTGAATCATACATAATCGTTATTACTTAGACTTTTGAAGAAATATAATTTAAAAAAAAATTAATTTTTCAAATTTGACAGTCGTGATAGCAAGTAGGAAATTGAAATTTATTCACGAGTCGGGCATACTCATCAGTGTGATCAGTGCAAATTTGACCGAAAATATTATTTAAAGACTAAAGTTGTCTTCGCCTTAGATTTAATACTGCCGCTGAAAATATGATTTTTTTACAGTTTAAATCATGGGTTTTTATCCATTTCTGGGATTTAAGCACAAAAGATGGTGCTTTCTACTTTCAAAGCTTACTTCAAATACGGTTGCCGATTAGTTTATAAAATTCTATAAAAATAATAGCTGTTGTGGCGGAACAAGGGAATCTGGCCCTCTTGCTAATATATCCCGATTCAATCAAGCCCCCGTTGATGGGTCTGACTTAGGAGGAAACTTATAAGTAGGGCGACCAAAATGCCTTTTTTGAGAGTGAATCTAAAATACTTTGAAAATATTAAAAATTCAGTCCTTTTTTTTCTAAACCTTTAATAAGAGAAATCAGTTTGCCTTTTATGCCTATTTCGAGGAGGCTTGCCTTTTTTTTGCCTTTTTTAAAAAGGACTGCTTTTTCAATTTTTTCAAGGATTGTGCAAATTTTTTATCCTTGTTTATCTTGATCTTAGTTAAATTTTCATTGTCTGAATCTAATTTTAGGGGGGACTCGGTAAACAGCCAATAGAAATGGCTTATCTAACTCAACATCTCATTCTTATTCTATTCACTTGAAAGGCTTGAAGAATTGATTAATTTTTTAAAATCACTACTTGTGAGAGATGCTTTTATGCTTTACTATGTTTTTAAAGCTACTTTTTGGATTTTTAATGAGATCTCCTTTCAGCAGATATCTTCTTGGGATGCTTCTCGTGAGAAAAATTCGATTTTATGAATTTGCCTTCTTTTGCCTTTTTCAGAATTAAAAATTGCCTTTTTTCATCATAAAGTATGCCTTTTTCTGGTCGCCCTATTTATAAGGCATGGTTTGAAGTAGAATAGTTTTGAATAATTTTCGTGTATTTCTTCAAAAAAAATGTAAAAATATCTAATGCAATACAAACTAAATCAATCAAACAATCAATATGTATTTTTATATGAAAAGTAAATAATTTATCGTATAAATACACTTTTTTGTTTCTAGTTCATGTAACTACTGAATAGTAGCTTACAAATATATATATAAAATACATATTAGGGGGAAATGTTATTTTTTAAATTTTATGTGAGGAGAAAAAGATTTTATAAGATTTATCTGATACTTATTGATCATAAGTTATGATACTTAGAAAGTTGCGACCTGACAACCTCTCTGTCACTGGGAAGAAGAGAATTAGAATTGTTTTAAATTAAAGCAAATCTCTTATAAAATTCAAGACAATAAATAATTTTTAGACTATCACCTCTGTTAGTCTTTTTACTAAGATAGTTTTTGATTCGGTAGATTCCAAATCAGGTCAAATCCGAGTTCAAATCAAGTGAACAAATTGAGCAAGTAGTTGAGACTATGTCTCAATGCAATCAAGTCGATTCTGCCTCAGCAAAAATTCAAGTGCAAAAGAGGAGAAAAGCTAACAAAAGTTAGTAATCAAATCAATTTTCAACCTGTAACTAGGATGAACCGAGAGAAATCAAAAAATCAATAATCAGAAAAGAGGGAGGAAACAGAAATGTTTCAGTGGGCAATTATCGTTGGACGAGTTTGGGAAAAGAAGAGTTGTAACTAACTAATTAATTAGCCTAGATGACAAATTTCAACTCCAAAACCCAATGAAATCCTAACCAATTAGAGGAACTTGTACATTCCATTTATTTTTACTATGAATATCAAGCGGGTGTAATAGTCTGACGAGATCAGGTGAAATATATAAGCTTTACTTTGAATATTCACTTGACTTCAAATTCCTCTAGATGATTCCTTCATCGTCACAAAATATTTTTGAACATGTCCGGCACTAATTTCCGGAAAATTAAATTTTGAAATTGGCTTTCCGACCCTTGGATTAATGTTCTGATATACAAAAATCCTATTTTACCTAAAATCATCAAAGTATACCTAATTTCCTAGGACTTTCTTTCAAGACTCAATTTTTACTATTTAAAAAAATGTTTGTCCTTTCTCGTAGTAAGATTCATTGAAAAAATCTTGGCGCGTGTTCGAAAACTGTCATTTTCAATCGAGATTTTATATATCAGAACAAACTCGAAAAAATGTTTAGTTTCGATAAGCTTCAAAATGACATTAAGGCTGGGAAAAGTTGAAAAAATTGACCTACTCTAATTTACATTTTTTTGTTAGAAACTGTTTATTAATTATTGATATTTATATGTACATAATGATATAAAAACATATGTAAGTAACATCTATAGTTTCATTAAATACAATAGTTAGAGATGTCTCTGATTTGTAATACAGTATTTTATATGGTTGACAATGAAACCCGTCTTTTCTGCAATGTGTTGACAGTGAGACTTTCACGAACAAATTTATTGACAAGGATACGCCGTATCTATACGGTTGACCTGTTCCATAATTGAAACTACTCAAATTGAGTTGGCGTATATATACTAACATGGTTTCGGGAAAGATCATACATCATAGACCATAGTATACACTAAAGTTTACAATAGCTATAATTGCAAACATTTTTCTATTATAGTATAGATATCCCTATATCATACTACAATTATTTTCACATATGGTATATTTTTTACAATTATGGTATATTTGTAAAACACAAGAATTTATCGAATATAAAAGAAAATAATTCATTTTATAGAAATAACTTTCAACTTTTCTTCTTGACCTTTCAATCTTTCCTTCTGTGGTCTTCCACGTTTTCGATTGAATTGATACTCGATTAAATCTGCTTTAGGCACATAATCAATATCTACAGCCATAAATTTTTGGTCCCCCGTAAATATAAGTTTCAACATTAATCTTTAGCAAACTCGACTGATTTCGATATATTTTTTACATTTGTTTATTCTAAATTTTTTAACTTTTACAAATAACTTCTGTGTCAGAAGTCTCATATTACAATTTTTCAAGCAATTGCAGTTGATAACAACTGAATGATTCGAATATCCACAAAAAACATTTCCTAGTACTTGTGTTGTAACACTTTTCAGAGTGTATGCTTCATGCAAGCGGTTTTTTCTCTTGTTGTGTACATGTATATACAATGCCATATTGTATTTCACAATGTGTTTGATATATTATTAACTCATGCCAATAAGAAAGTCCCAAAACACCAAAAAAGGAGATTTAAACGATCTCATCATCATTTTTTATTCTCAACTCAATTCGATGGATTTATTCGTTAAGAACTTCGAATTTGAAACGATTCAATCAGTTGAAGAAGCTGTACAAAACTACAATACCGATTGCATGAAAGATTTCCGAATGGTCAGACGGAATAAATTAGGCTACACGAGCAAGTGCCCTCAAAAAGACTGTCAGTACGAAATCCGATTGAGTAAATACATATATAGTTCAAATGTTATGGCTGTAGATATTAATAATGTGCCTAAAGCAGATTTAATCGATAAATTCTCGTGTTTTACAAATATACAGTGAGTTGCATAGATAACGCCTCTAGATAACTCTAACCAAATTATAATCGTTTATACCTCTCTGCCCCAATTTCA
The DNA here is from genome assembly GCA_012064415.1 of Gyrodactylus bullatarudis. Classification (NCBI taxonomy): domain Eukaryota; kingdom Metazoa; phylum Platyhelminthes; class Monogenea; order Gyrodactylidea; family Gyrodactylidae; genus Gyrodactylus; species Gyrodactylus bullatarudis. The sequence goes on from SSNU01000229.1 coordinate 96,102, forward strand.
TCGACCAATAATATTCGAGTATCCAATCAACCAATGAGATTGAAGCATGTTTTTTCCCTATCCACTTTTTCTGATTCTACTCTCTTCTCTTTTTATGATTAC
>SSNU01000243.1:0-61168 GCA_012064415.1 Gyrodactylus bullatarudis
CTCGATCGGTCTCCTGAAGGCTGTGGTTTCACGTCAGTTGGCTTGGGCGTCACACTAGGGGTCGTGACCACGCTTGGCTTCGGCAGATTGAAATCCTCCTGAATGTCAAAAGCTGTCGGAATTGGCAATTTGAAGTCTCCTGTCGACCAGTTTTCCTCACTGTTGTCAGAATTCGTTTCGTCTTCAATGTCAGCGTCGTTGGATGGCTTCGGTAACGTGAAATCGTCCTTCATGTTAGTGGTTTCAGGTACTGGTAAATCAATTTCAGTCATTTTTTCATCTCTTACTAAGTCGGATCTCTTTTGTAAAGAATTTTTCATCGTCTTTCCATTAACTTCTTCTTCTTGGATTACCTTCCATTCTTTTTTTTCTACCCACGTTCTTTTCAACTTCTCCACACTTTCCGATGATCTTTCCCCAACTTCTCTCCTCATATCCAGATTCCATTCTAAACATTCGGTCGCTCCCTCATGTGTTATATTTTGAGCTAAATTTTTCTCACACAATACATTATTGGCTACTGATAATTTTTCGTTTCCCTTTTCTCCGACGCTTTCTGCTCCCTTTCTTTCTATGATAATTATAGATATAATTATTAACAATGCTTTCCACTGATCCATCTCAAAATCAGATTTCTTCTATTTCCTTGTGTTCATAATAAATATAAATGCTTTTTTCATCTCTTCTTGATTCAAACCTCTTTTCCGAACATCTGGGTTTTAAATTCAAAAATAATTATTACAGTCAACGTGTACAATACGATCCAGTTTTTTTCATTTTTATTTTCATACATTTTACTTTATATTTTGCATAAATATTCAATATATTTTCATTTTCGCAAACAAAAAGTGAGTTGAATACAGGACTTCTAAAGATTATGTGCATTTCTTATTAAATCGCTTGTTTATCTCATTCGTGTTAATAGTTTTCTGATATTTAACCTTTTATTATACGATAGAGACTCACGTAATTTTATATATATACCTCTGAAAATATTTGCATTTAAAATTTTTTTGATGCTTTGAAAAGCAGGAAGTATATTAACATTGAATGTACATTGTACATTTCATAAAGCTTCATCAGCAAAGTAACTTTAAGAATAGTATAGAATTTTTTTTTCTGTACATTGTACATTCAATGTTAATAAACTCCCTGTTTTTCTATGCTTCAAAACATTTTCATTGAATAATATTTATGTATAAATTATATTACAAATTAACTATTGAATTTCAATTTTAGCCCTTTCATGACCAGGGATGGCGGCTTACAAGGTAATGGTCCGATTCGGGAACGATGCAAAATTTAGTTTTCATCAGGATTTTATGTTCTCAGTTTATCTGTAATTGTTGACTATAATCAAATAAGAAATGAAAAAGTAAGATTCGTTCCTCAACTAGGGAAGAATAGGCTAGTTCAAGAATAGGTTGATTATACAAATGAAAACTTTTCTCAGATGAACTTAGGTTTTCATATTGATGAAATTCAAAAATATTTTTGGAGTGTCTAAAATTTTCTATTAAAGAAATGATAACGATATGGACATCATTCTTATAATAAACGCAAGGGAATTAACAATTTGATTTAATGAATTTGGATTTTCTTCTGGTGGTGTCGGTTTAAGAGTTGGACGAGAGGTTGGCTTGGGAGTTGGACGAGAGGTTGGCTTTGGAGTAGGCTTTGGAGTAGGTTTTGGAGTAGGCTTTGGAGTAGGCTTTGGCGTAGGCTTTGCGGTTGGAGCAGGAGTGGGGGGATTTATTTTATGATCATTTTTATCTTTAATATCATCATCATTTTCAAGATCTTCATTATGATCATGATCTTCAGTATCATCTGGGTCATCATCATTGTCATCCTCTTCCATGACTAAGGGAAATTCATCTTTAGGCCTTGGTGTTACTGTCTCTTCAACAGAAGGAAATCCTTCAGTTGGCTTTGCAGTTTGATTCTTGTTTGGAGATGGAGTATTTAGATGTATGAAACCTTCGCCATTTATGAAATCTGTTATTGAAAATGAGTATGAAGGAACAGGTGTTGTAGTTTTTTCAGGCTCTGGTGTAGGGGTCACTTCAGGTTGAGGAGTTGTTATTGGTTTACCAGGAGTTTCATGAATGAATCCTTCACCGTTGATAAAATCTGATAGGGAAAATGAAAAGGAAGGAGCTGAAGTCGCTGTAGAAGCAGTAGTTGGTCCGGGTGTCGGTTCTGGAGTTGGCTGCGGTGTCGCTTCTGGAATCGGCTTTAAAGTTGTATCTTCATGAATAAATCCTTTTCCAGCAAGAAAATCTTCAAGGGACACTGAAAATGCTGCTGAGCCAGAAATAAATAAGCTTGATATTAAATTAATATAAAAGATTCCAATGAATCTCATTATGGTGATTAGTAATGCTTCTTTTTTGTTCTTTATCTTATCAATGATATTTTTGTGTTGATGGAATGCTTAGTTTGAGATTAAATAAAAATTATTCAATCAACATTCCTATTTTCATCTCATTCATCGAAATATACAATGTAGTCAGCATTTTTTCGTATGATATTATGGTAACCAATTTTATTTTTAGTTTTTCATTCACAAGTCTGGATGATGAATAGTTTTATCTACAGATTTTGTTAGAGATTTTTGTCTCACCTCACAATAAGTCATATGAATCTATTGATGATATCAAGATGATAATTTACCAGTTTTATAAAATCTCAATATTTTTCTTCGTATGGTAAGAAAGACAAAGCACCTAAATGTGATTATTTACTCAAATCACAGGGCTAAATGATACCAGATTCAAAAATCACCTTATATTATTTATTTATTGGCTCGTTCATTGGTACCTTTGAGAAATAGTTTTCGCTCTGACTATCCGAAGAAATCTATATTAATTTTTTTGTAAAAACAGTAAATTTTCAATGAATATTAGTAAAAGTACATTAAACTCTCTAAAAAGTGTATGAAAACCCGACGCAAAATTAAAATCGATGGTTTATTCATGAGTGTTATGATAAACATATAATTAATTTATTTCAGATTTGAGAGATTTTAGGGCCGATAATGGATTAATTTTTGGTTAAATTCGATGAAATTTTGAATTAAGACTGAATTTTCATCCCACTTACCCCTTAACCTTTTTCCAGAAAAAAATGAATAGACCAAAAGTTTTATTGCAGTTTCTTGGACAAGGGTAGCTAATGAGTTTTGCAACCGACTGTACATTTGATTCTAAAAATCATTTTTAAGGAACCTTATACCCTTCTGTCATCATCAGTTATTTATATTCATTATTAGTAATAAATTAATAATAACTAGTTAAAATTAATTACTAATTATAATTGATGATGCCTTGATAAAACCTAGAAGCTGCTCTTATAGACTTTCGATAAGTTGTTTTATGGTTAAGAATCAATGAAGTATACATAAAAATTTAAGTTTTATTTTGAATTTGTTTCAACATTTTCTTGGCTATAATGTAATTAAAGTTCTTTTTCAAAAGTTTACAAGCAATTTTTGCTAGTCTCAATTTAATCGATTTCGGAATTTAATCACTAAAATTTTCCAAGCTTTCCTTAAACTTCACTTCAAGATAGTCTCATGACCTTTTACTACTAATCGTTGAATGTTTAATTACGTCAAATAAGATTAGACGAAGATTACTAAATACAAGAGTTAAATCGTTCTCCATAGCATTAACGACAGCATCTTTTTCTAAATTCATTCAATGGAAAACTGACTAGAAAAAAATTAGTTTATTCAAAGAAATTTCCAATGCGAGCAAGACAAAAATACGTTGTGAGATCAAAATCAATTCAAAGATGATATAAAGATTTATTAACAAGGTTTATAATTGTCACATGGAGACTCCTCATGGCTGTCATGTAGGAATAAGAATGGAAGAGGCTGTTTTTTCGGACTACTCCAGCTTCCACTAAAGAAGCTGCTTGATGAATCTTCATCTGTCGCTGAAATTGCAATTGACGCAATTCTTATGATTGAGGCGATCGAATTCCAGAATCCACTCCACTTACAATTGGGATAAATGCAGTCCTTAGGCTCACTTGGCTCCTTTGGCTGATCAGGGTCCTTGATTACATGCCATTCAATGTCACCATCGTTATCTTCGTCAGTCCCGGTTATTTCAAAGCCGGGTACCTCAATTTTGTAGTCAACTTTTCCATCGTTGTCGCTATCTTCCACTTTAATCTCAACGTCAGGAAGTTTTATGTCATACTCGGCAGGATTGCCTTCATCATCTTTCGTGGGATCGGGAATGTCTATGACTATCTCTGGGGTCCCATCTTTATCCTCATCTGTTGTGTGTATTTCCACTGGAGGGTCATTGTCAACATTCAAGACATCTTCAGGATTTTCCGTTGTTGTAGTAGTCGTCGTAGTTATGTCATCATTAGTCTCTAAGATATCCTCAGGCTCAGGTGTTTCATCTGGTAGTTCGTCTGGCAATTCAGGCATTTCTGGATCATCAATTACATCGAGTTCTTCTTCTGGAGAAGCTGTCGTTGTCGTTGTAGTCGTGGTCGTAGTTGTGGTTGAGGTCGATGTTATCACCGGAGGCTCTTCATCATCTTCAGCCAACTTGACTTCCCATTCGATTTTACCATCACCATCGTCGTCGTTGCCCATGATATCATAGCCTGGCATTTCAATAACATACTCTATTTTACCATCTCCATCCAAGTCTTCTGTTTTTATCTCTAGGCCAGGTAGACTTATCTCAAAATTAGCTTTAGCACTTGGATCTGGCAGTTCAATGTGCCATTCTTTTGTGCCGTCCTTATCGGTGTCCTCATTGACAATGTCAAATTCCACCCCAGGTATCTTAATTCCAGAACTCCATGTGACCTCTTCCTCATCAATGATCGTTTTACTATCTGTATCAAAATCTATTTTCCACTCCACTTTGCCATCACCGTCATCATCATTTCCCTTAAGAAAATAGCCAGGCATCTCAATTGTATATTCCATCTTACCGTTACCGTCTTCGTCTCCTGAAGTAATATCAAGACCCGAAAGGGACACACTATATTCCGTTGGTTCGCCCTTCTTCCCTCCATTTATATCAGGTAGGACTATTTCCCATTTAATTTCTCCACTGCCCCCTTCTGATTCGCCTTTATAAATTTCGAATCCACCATCAATTTGAGGAATATCAATTTTTTCACCCTCTATAATATTAATTTTAGGTTCACTTGGTTCATCATCTGATGCAATTTTCCATTCATAATCCTTATCGCCATCAATATCAGCTCCAATTATATCATGTCCAGGCAATTTAATGTTGTAAGTGAATACTCCATCACCATCCTTATCTTCAGCTTCAATATCAAGACCGGGTAAGCCAATATTAAATTCTGTGCGTCCACCTCCACCTCCAATGTTGGCCAGATTAATATTCCATTCCTTATTGCCATAGGTATCCATGTTACCACCAGTAATTTCGAGGCCAGAGACGCCATCAATCCCTATTTTCTTACCTCCATCTATGTTGAAATTTTCCCCAACCTTAACATTTGTTGATGTATCGACTGTCCAAGAAATCACACCATCTCCATCAAGGTCAGTACCTTTCAAGCGATGATCAGGTAACTCAATATAATATTCAAAAATGCCATCATGATCGCCGTCTTCAGCAATGATATCAAGTCCTGGTAGGCTAATATCATACTCAGATCGACCACCAGTACCCCCTTTCCCATACTGAGATAGGTCAATGTTCCATTCTTTGATGCCATCAGATTCTACCCCAGCAATTTGGAAACCATCCATTCCAGGTATGCTTATTGTTTTACTCATGGAGCCCCCATCAGTTATAACTTTCCAGCCTCCAGTACCGTCTTCAATCAAATCACTATGACTACCATCTATTGTCGTCCAACCATTTTCACCACCATCAAGGAAGATCCAACCTCCTTTACCATCACTAACAAGGCCGTTGTTGGTCCCCCCTTCAATGGTCGTGTAACCCGTAGTGAATGAATCCCCTCCTTCTATTGTCCATCCTTCAAGAGCTCCACTCTCCTTCAGCCTCAAATATTCATCATAGGTTAATGTCATTGATTCTGCAGATGATCTATTCAAAAGACAAATAAGGCAGGCCCAAAGGATTCCTCTCAGAAACTTCATTGTCTGTCAGAATAATCAAAATACTTGCATTAGGTCTGAATTTTGAAAAAGTATTCAATTTATATGAACCAACATCTGTTAGACAAATTTTCTAAAAACAAATATGAAATATCTGGATTTTGTCTCGACAATTTTTTTTTTTTGAAATTGAAACATATATATTTATTCATAGAAATGGTTTGTACAAATAAGGGAACAGGGAAAGAGTGTTCAATATGCCCGGTGAGAGACCTAGGACCGAAAGTAAGGGGGTCCGAATGAGAGGTGAGAGAGATACCACTACGCCACACTTTTTACTTTAATAATAAACTTTAAACAAATTTTTGATTTCGCAATAAATTATTTTTAAAGAGAATATTTAAAACTTTATTTGATTCCGAGTATTCAGTATTAAAATTAAATTTATAATTTTAATTACTTGCAGTATAGATTATAAAAAACTTCGTTTCGGTTTTCACCAAGAATGAGAATATTTATTTGATTTATTATTTTGAAATAACATCTTTTGTGTTGTTTTCATTGACAAATGTGAAGTCAATTTAACACATGATGTCTCGCGATAAATTTATTTTTTCATGAACATGTTAATTTATACCTCTCTGCCCCAAATAGTCAACCAATCAGGAATAAGCATCCTGAAATCAAAATTCTTTCTATCCCTAATACTTTCCTGCTGTATAAAAATTACTATTTTCTTAATAAGTATTACATTTCGTACATCATCAAGTTTGTATCAGAAATCGAGATTAAAATCGATAATCAAAAAATCCAATTCGAAATCATATCTAACTAGGAAAGACAGAGCTGTATACCCCTCCCCTTTTCTCCTGGCTAACATTAGAGAAAGTCAAAGGTTAAAAAAGCATACAAATGTGTGAATAGACAATCAAATTGTCTTACATCATTCATGTCTGTCTATCACATTCAATGTCAGAGCAGGAGTACCTACCCCTCCTTTTATTCCGTCAGTCTAACTAGTGAAGCCTTTCGATCCTTTTGCAGATGGCTAGATATTTTACAACTCTCTTTACTTTGTAGTGTACACACAATGTGTGTCAAATATATATATATCAAGCCCAAAATAGCCTTTCTTATTCTCATATGCTAGCAATGCGCGTTTGTATTTGGATACCTGTGGAAAAAGAAAAAGGGATGTATACCTTTTAAAGACCAAAAAGAGAGAAAAGAAAATCAAAAGGATAAATAACTACTCCATTAACAAAGAAATTAAATTCATTAACACTGCCTGTTTTACAACTTTCATTCTGTAGGAAAATAAATAAAATCAAAAGTCAAGTAAGTGAAATTCAAAAGCAAAACTTTCATTCAGAATGACTGATAAGAAGATAAAAAATAAATTCAATAGCAAAGTTTACTACGCCAAAAGGAAAAATAAGAAATTCATGAAGTAAATCCGTTTTGCCTTCATCATTAAATAGTTCACCGAAACATCCATTAAAATCGAACGAAAAATTTAAGAAAAATTTCTTATCAAAATAATTTCCTACTTCCCACTTATAACATCCTCCATGAAAAATACGACTTGTCTAATTGTGATAACCTTTACTCAGCATGGCTTTATTGGTGGTAAGAGCACATGCTCTAATTTATTGGAGTTCTTATCCTTCACCAAGCCCCTTAAGGATAGTGGAAAATATTTAATAATTCACTTTATTGACCTATCGAAAGCTTTTGATCGCCTGAAATTTTCTTATATTATTTATAAACTTATAGCTATGGAATTGGATAACTCTCTTATTAATACCATTATAATATTTCTTACTGGTAGAAGCCAATCAGTCAAATTTAATTCTCTTCACAGCTCTTACAAGAGAATTACCTCCGGTGTTCCTCAAGGTTCCTCCTTGGGTCCACTTCTCTTCAATATCTGTATCGCAGATATTCAATTGCCATCTCACTTAGGTAAATTATTCAAATATGCAGACGACCTTTATATATATTTCTAACAAAAAAAAAAAATTTGTCTACCCTGTAAACAATGTGCTTGACATTCTTAAAATTAATCACTATTTTAACTCTCTTAAGCTGAATCTTTCAAAAATGGGTCTTGAGATAAATAGATCCAAATGCAAACTGCTTTTTCCAAAAGTGCTTCCATCCTCATTTCTTTCAAATCTTCATCTTCCAGGCGATATTGTGGAATCTACTACGGACCTTGGTTTTGAAATTAATTCCTCATTAACTATCTCCCCTCTCTCTAAAAAGGGTTTGATAAACTCTCTGTTATATATGATTAACAGGTTCACCTCCTCACCAGACTTAAAAATATTAGCCTTCAAAACTTTTGTCTTGCCCCATTTAGATTATACTGCCCCTTTAATACCGGAAATATCTAATGCCAATTCACTTAAAATTGAACAGATACAATATCGTTTTCTTCACGCGCTTTTCCCTTCGTTTGATTCTTACAACTCCTTAATTGCAATCTCTAGGCTAGAACCCATATGGATCAGAAGGGCTGCTTTTATTATAAAGATGTTCTCAACTCATGCGGATTCATAATATTAATAATTACTACTCTCTACGTAAGCCCTCTTTCTCCAATCACCCTCTTCTCGCTCATTTTCGTTTTCTTGATTCCGTTTTTAAACTATCAGAATGTGAAAACCTTAATGATCTTAAATGTATTATAAAATTTATCAGATCCATAATAGATTATTCGAAAACTCTTCTTTATTCGAATAATCATTTAGCTTAATAAGATCCCCTTTTCTTTACAGAGACCCTTTTTCTTTAAAATTTAACCTTGTATTCTATATGGACAATGGTTGAGTTGATGACTGACCTGACTGTGTCTAAGTTTGTGATTCATTTGTGGCAATTTAGATTTTGATCCGGAGCTATAATTTTTCAGTGACCTGAAGCTCTTTTGGTTGGGTCTGTGATTATATTAAAAACTTATATGAACTCATTTTATTATGTATATCAGATTTTATAAATGTTATGATTTCAAAAAAAAACTCCGTAGCAACTATTATGGGACATATAAGATCAAAAATTGATTACTCTTATACGCTTCTCTATCCTGATCTTCATTAGTAATGGAAACCAGATTGATTTCGTTAAAATTTTTCAGATTTATCAAACGCCAATTTAAAAGATTTTCATAGACAAGATTACTTTTTCAATTTTGAATATATTACAAACCACCAGATATCAGAAATTTATTATATATTGTACAAATATATTACCTTTCATTTCGATTATTTCTATTATTATTCCTTTTTCAATAGAGAATCATTTTCTATCAAAAAAAAATCCGAATTGGTAACACTTCGATAGAAGTTCAGCGCAAATTTTCTGTTTTTGGGGGGTGAATGCGATAACCAATGAGATTTTAGCGAATAATTTTTACGTGTAAAACCCTGAAATAACTGAAGGGGGGATCAGTAGTTTATTAGTATAGACCTTTAATACACCAAATTCTCTTTATTTTCGTACAAGTTCATACTTCAGATAAGGTTAAGGATAAAATCCTTTGTTTTGATTAATTAAATTATAATTTTGGCTGGAAATTTTTTATTCAATTATAACCCATTAACCCGCTCGTTACCAGGAAAAAACCAATTGAGCTTTTTATTTGATTTTTTCACTAACTTATTTATCAGGTTCTGTTGAACAAACTTTATGCAGTTGAAATTTTAGTCAAACTAGTGCTTTGTGTCGATCTGGATCAGGTCGTATACGACCTTATGGTAATCAAAGGTTATAGAAAATTACTTAACTACTTGTTAGCGACAAATATCTTTTATTTATTATGATAGGTATAATAGCAATTTTTACTTGAGCTTATACATAAAAATATTTTGCAGGTTTCACAAAAGAAATAACTTTTCTTCTTGCAAGTAAAACATGCTCGTCGATCTTTGTCCTTGACAACTCTTATTGGTTTATGAATCTCCAGGTCTGATTTGCCTGTGCTGAGATTTAGAATTTCTTCAATATTTTCTAAAGAACATTTTCTTCGAACATCAGGGGATTCTTCAGGTATACTAATTCTTCGTCTCTTCGGAGTAGGTTCACAAGTTTCTCTGATCAGGGATTCTGCTACGCTTAACTGAAAACTTAAAAGATCCATTGGCTTTTCATTTTGACATTTAATCATGTCTCTTTTGTAAAGAAGCCATGCGTTTATGATTGAGCTATTAAGAATCCATTTGAAAACAGCAAAATACCAATTTTTTGATCTATGATCAATTCTGTAAAGGGATTGGTATGAGTCAAATAAATCGACAGCGCCCATAGATTTGTTATAATTTGAGACAATATATGGTACTGGTACTTGCTCGATTTTTTTTTCTTTACGATTCCATCTTTTGGCAATGGAGATAGGTTCACTCGAAGCAAAAGTTGAGGTTAAGGTAACAGCTCTGTTGTCAAACCACCTCATAATAAATATTTTGTCACTTTGGCTATATAATAGGTCATACGAGCCACGACCTTTCGATTTAAGTTCCTTTTCTGTAAGAAGACTTTTTTCTAATGCTTTAAGTCGATTAGATCTCAATGTTCCCGAACTATGAATTCCTCGTTTTAACAATGCCTTTTGAAGGCTTGGACTGTTGAAATAGTTGTCGAAGCAGATAATATGATTAGAGTTGTTAGGAATTTGCTTACACACACTTAAAACAAAATCTCCAGATACCATTCCACACGATTCTTCTACTATTGGACACTTTCCATCATAGATGATAAACTCATGCATGAGACCATCCATATCATTTCGAGAAAATACTTTAATGCCCCACTTTGTTGGCTTAGCTGGCAGATATTGTTTCAGTCTTGATCTGCCTTTAAAAGGTATGATTTGCTCATCTACAGAATGGGTTTGTCCTTGTGAAGCAGCAGATCTACAATTTGAATGAAAAATATTAGAGAATTCCCGAATTTTGAAAAACCGGTCATCTGGATCAGGTTGATGGTTATCACAAAAATGGATATTTCTTTGCCATTCAAAAAAGCGATTTCTTGGCATAACTCGAGCAACTGATTCGATTCTTGTTTCATCGCTCCAATACATCATAAATCTTGGAAGTTTGATTATTCCCATTCGCAGTAAGATTCCAAGATATTTTTTTGCCTCAGATATGTTGGCCCGAAGAATCCGATTCTGTTGAGTTGCATATATATTTGAGTGGTAAACCATCAATGATATCATATCATCGCTGAAATAAGTATAGAAATATTCTAAAGGTTTTTTCAGGGATATTTGTTTCTCTTTCTGGCTTGTGAAGTCAAGAACTATCTTGGGATGCTGTCTTGTATCTCTCATATCTAACGACCTAACGGAATTCGGAACTAAATCAATTTCATCGTCACTAGAGGATTCAATTATTTGCTCCTGGTGAGTATTTGCTTCTTCTTCTAGCTCTTCTTCTGATTGATTTGCATCAGGAATTACCACTAGTGAGTAAATTTTTCCGTTCCTTGTGTGACGTACATTTAACTCGCTCTCCATATTTCTGGTTACCATTAGGTCGTATACGACCTGTAATATAATTAGAGATAACTCCGAGCTAACCAATCAGAGATGGTTGATTCCTTCGAAATATGAATTATTACAAGATTATAATTATGCTCATAAGTTAACTCGTTTCTTGGGTAATTTTCATTGAAGATAATTAGTCCTAATTACACTCAGCAATAATAGTTTCCAAGTAAAAACTTCAATCTGTGATAAAAGACGCTAATTAATTTTGGGAGAGAGAAAATCATACACCATTAAGAAGGTAAAACTATTAAAATTAAAGGTACTAAAAAATCTAATTCATAGTTTATAGAACAACAATTTAATTAATTAATTGATTGAGTTTGATTTATAACTAAAATTGACTTTTAATAATAATAATAAGGTGGGGGTGGGGTCGTACGAACTTGATCAGGTTTAACTTTTCAGGAATAAAATTTTGTACTGATTTCAGATCTGCTTTCAGAATTTCGCTAGCGTTAATATTTTGGCTTGAAGGAGATATGAAGGAGAAAAATCTCTTTTGGAATCTTATTCTGAGCTAGGTTGTCTCATGAGTCTTAAGCTACATTTTCTTCGTTATCATTATGATTTCTTTCAACAAGTTCCCCTTGGAACCATTTCTGATGAGCAAGGTGAGAAAATGCACCAAACTCTGAAATTTATTGAAGAAAGATATTCACAAGATAACATGGATCCATTGTCTGAGTGACTACTGCTGGCTCATAAAATACCCAAAATAAGAGTCTAAATTTTTACTCAATATTTTTATATTTACAAGAGAGAGTATCATTTTTCTGAAATTTATTCTAGAACTCAATATATTCTACAAAAATCTAAACAAAAATTTCCACCAATAAAAGTATTCTATCTAATTCATGCTTTCATTCATAAATATGATTAAACCAATGAGAACTCAGAAATGAAAATTGATAAAAATTCTGGCTTGGAAAAAGCTTAATAACCTCCAAACGACTGATCCTACGCTAATAAAAAGGGCACCATTCGAAAGAAAATTAAATTTTACATTGGAATACTTTTTAAAATTTCAAATTTTATTAAATCTACACGTCAAAAAAAGAAGAAAAACACTCGAAAAATATGTATTTTTTAAAGGATTTTTCAATTTTTTCTAACTTGACGCGCGTTTTTAAAAGCTTTGCGAGATTGCTAAATTCGCGTATTACCCATCAATAAACGCGAAATTTTACGCTCTTTTTAATGAGGATAAAATCAATTTCGGATTCCTATGTTTTCATACCAATAATATCAATTAAGTTCATTGAGATACTCAAAATTAGCAATTTTTGGTTTTTTAGCCATAGCGGCCAAAATATTAACGCTAGCAAAATTCTGAAAGCAGATTTGAAATCAGTACAAAATTTTATACCTGAAAAGTTAAACCTGATCAAGATCTTATAAAAAAATTTTCCAAATCACTACCCGTTATAATTTTATTAAACAAATTAAATGTTAAAGAGGCTATCATCTAAATCTTATTCTAATAATGAAGGATTGTTGTATAATGTTAGCAGGTCCCTATCTTCACACCAACCTTTTTCACATAACCATTGAATTCATAAGTGAGCCTCAACGTTAAAATGAAATAAGAACGGGGGTCTCCCAACATGGCAAAGCTTACATGATATGACGTCATCGGTAAGAAAAAACGGGAGTCCATAACTAAAGTCAGATTAAAAATGGAATTTTATCGATTTTCATTCCAAAACGAAAATCCCGATCATATCAACTTTGAACTCGTCTAGTTTTCACCGATTATGATATTGATGCATAAAATTTGGGCAAATGAAACAACTTTTCATTCTGCATCGGATGGAGTTATTTTTATTGATGTAAAACGAAAGAAATATATTTCGCTTATTAATGGAGCTAGATTAATGGAAAAAGGTTTAGAGGCAATAGCATAGTGATATTAGCCAAAATACAATTTTTTATTATTTTATCGTGAAGTTCAAGCCTTATTTGGCGCTTCAGAACACATGAGGTTCTAAAAATATTTTTGAAAATTAATGGTCGTACTCATGAGTAACCAGGTAGAAATATTTCGATCGATTATTTTTCGGATAATACATTTTCTAGGAAGTTTAGTGTACTGAAAATTATATCACGGTACAATTTTTCATTTCATTATAGTATATTTTCGAAATTTCGATAATCTACTACAAAAATATCGTATATTACAAAAATCTCTTTACAAAAAAAAATTCCCAGAGACCTATTCAAAAAAAAATTGTACTATTGAGGAATCAATTTATAAAACCTTTTTGAATATAAATTCGAAGATTTTTAATAATTCTTTAGCTAAAAAAAACTAAAGTAAAGTAAAAATTGGAATGGGTAAAAATATCGTATTGGTTCTCTCCTTGACTATTCTCTTTAGTCTGGTACAATTGGAAGGCATAAAAAAAAGTGAAATTCAAGAAATCAAAAAAGCATTGACCAAAGAAGAAACACTCAGTGCTGAACAACTAGCCGATCTATTACTTAAATTCGGAGATGAAATTGATAAAACGACTGATTTCAAAGCCATGGCAAGAAAAGTTTTACTAGCTTGTTTAAGATGTAGAGTTGAAAAGGCTATAGACGATACATTGAGTAGAATTGATGATTTTGTTGGTAAATGCTTCGGAGATTGCGGAAAAATATTTTTGGGCCTGGGAAAAGATATGTAAATAATATGCATTGAATATTGATGAAAATAAAAATATTACATTGAAAAAATTTTCTTTTAACTTCTGTTCATCAATTTAATCCTAATCTTATATTTTCTTGTTTAACTGTTCTTTCTTAAAACGTTTTGCAACTCCAATGAACGAGGATGTAGTTGAAAAATTAAAAGATTGTTTGTGGATGTTTAAAATCGACATCCTCAACTCTAATAAAAATGAGAAAATATATGTATATCAAATATATTTAAGTTAACATGAAAGAAATAAAATAACAACCTCAAGCAATTCTTATGCAAATTCTAATATTTTTTCTACTATCTATCATCACAGATTGTGTAATTGTTGGTTATGAGAAAGATGAAATTCCTCTGATTGTGCATGATTTGAGTGAAGAGTTTGGAACTATCGAATCAGACGAGTTGATCAACCTCATCAAGCTTTTAGGCGATGAAATTGATAAAAAGACTGATTTCAGCCAAATCCAAAGGAATTTTGTAGTTATCTATTTGAAAAATGAAGTAAAGAAAGCCTGGACTTCGTTCAGGAAATCAATCCTCAATGTCCTCTGTTTATCCATGAAGAATTGCAATACCTTTAATTTTAATTTCTAAGAAATAGCCACAAATATTGGCATATTTTTCATTCTTCTTTCGCAGAATAAACTTTTTTTGAAGATAACTTGTTCTATTTATTTTACAAAAGAAGAAAGATACAGGGATAAAAATAATAATCTCGCCATTTCACCCAGTAAAAAGAGATCCAGTTAAACTGAGTAGGGTATTTGCAGTATTAGCGAACATCATTGAGGCCTGGACCAGCTTGACCATGTTTGTAAGCCAACTGTCCTCCTCGGATGAACTGGCCTGAATTGAAAAGGGCATTGAGACAATGGAATGAATATTCCACACAAGGATGATTGTCAAGGTTAGCAATAATTTACAAGACATTTGAATGTTACTATGTGTCAGTGGTTTAATTTTTGAGCTAAAATTTATACAATTTCTTCTATGCATGAAAACTTTAGTACATCTGGAATTTGTCTGATTTTTGAATTGAATTTTGAAAAGAAATATTCGATTGTTACATAGTAGTTTTATTTGTATGATAGCTAATTCAATAGATGACAGGAAAGGTTTACATGAAACCCATCGAAGCATAGAATGCCAACTTTGTGACTCGAATCGAAATGTTGAGAAGTTGCCAAAAGTTTGACCATGTAAAAGTACTATTCATAATTCTTCGTAACAAGTCTTGGTAATCGTAATAGCTCTGATTCATTTCATCTTCCTCAATGATCAGATCAGAATTTTCAGATGTTTCAGTTACTATGTCGTCAGAAATGCCTTCATCAGCCGATTCAGTTGTTATATCGTTAGATATCGACTGGTCTGCTGCTTCAGTTGTTATATCGTTAGATAAGCCTTCATCAGCCGGTTCAGTTGTTATATCGTTAGATATCGACTGGTCTGCTGCTTCAGTTGTTATATCGTTAGATATGCCTTCATCAGCCGGTTCAGTTGTTATATCGTTAGAGATCGACTGGTCTGCAGCTTCAGTTGTTATATCGTTAGATATGCCTTCATTAGCCGGTTCAGTTGTTATATCGTTAGAGATCGACTGGTCTGCAGCTTCAGTTTTTATATCGTCAGATATGCCTTCATCAGCCGGTTCAGTTGTTATATCGTTAGAGATCGACTGGTCTGCAGCTTCAGTTTTTATATCGTCAGATATGCCTTCATCAGCCGGTTCAGTTGTTATATCGTTAGAGATCGACTGGTCTGCTGCTTCAGTTGTTATATCGTTAGATAAGCCTTCATTAGCCGGTTCAGTTGTTATATCGTTAGAGATCGACTGGTCAACCGATTCAGTTGTAATCTCGTTAGAGATCGAATGGTCTGCAGCTTCAGTTGTTATATCGTCAGATATGCCTTCATCAGCCGATTCAGTTGTTATATCGTCAGTTGATATGCCTTCATTAGCTGGTTCAGTTGTTATATCGTTAGAGATCGACTGGTCAACCGATTCAGTTGTTATGTCGTCAGATATGCCTTCATCAGCCGATTTAGTTGTCATGCCATCATCTACACCGGAGATCTTTTCACTTGTAAAGTAATCATTCGATCTTTTATCTACAATATGTCCTGAAACAAACTGATAGTTGTACTGGATTGCTTTCATTCTTTTTTCCACATATCCTCTTTCCACTGACTGACTTTTGAATCTTTTATCTTTTTCTGTGAGGCTTGTCTTCAGTAAAATCATCAAAAGTATAAAGATGAGAGAAACCTTTTGCACAGTCTGCATCTCACTCG
Source organism: Gyrodactylus bullatarudis (assembly GCA_012064415.1). Taxonomy (NCBI): domain Eukaryota; kingdom Metazoa; phylum Platyhelminthes; class Monogenea; order Gyrodactylidea; family Gyrodactylidae; genus Gyrodactylus; species Gyrodactylus bullatarudis. Next base: position 16,615 of record SSNU01000243.1, read on the forward strand.
ATTCTGAATCAGGTGTTGTCTGTTGATTCAACTTATGTATGAATTCCATAAATGTTAGAAATTTATTTATTCTAAAGTTATTTTTGAGATTTTGGTTAAATAATTCCAATCTTTAATGCATTGTATAAAGATGAAGTTGTCGCGGAAACCACTTCGAGTCTTTCTGGAATATCTCAGTTAATATAATATTGCAATATGTGTGACTACTAATAAGTATTATTTTTAAACATTATATTTTTAATTTAAAATTCGATTTTATGTCATTTTCGAGATGTCAGAATTCATCATTTTTCTTGACTCCGACGATCATTCTTTTTCTCTCATATAAGCGTGTATAGTCAAACATGATAAGGAGATATTTCTTAGATGGCCAAGTTAATCTGAAAACAAGCTCTAAGAGTAAGAAGGACTTCTTCTGAAGGAGAAAGATAGTTTATATGATATTGAAGTTGTTGAAGGTTAACCAGATTAACTTAACATTCTGGAATACAGACAGGTCATTAGTATACTTATGGTCAGAATTTCTCAGGACTTGGTTGTCAGATTCAGCTGGCTCATAAGTGATGCAATAGTAGTGGGAGATACAACAACTTCTAAGATTGAAATGAAAATCGCGGAAGCATAATCTAATTTTGAAATGATTTAAAGCTTTTTGATGATAATAAAAGTATCTAATCAAACCATGAAAGCTTGAAATTAGTTGGAATTAAAAACCATGAGTTTGAGTCTGGGACAATGGGTTTGAGTAGAAAGCTAAACGATCTAAATCAAGATGGAAAATGAACCATAGGCATAATTTCTTCTGTAAAGACTCTTAGAAGTAAAAAATAATTGAAATTAATCATTAATTTAGCGACAGGAATCAATTTCATTCAAAAAATTATTAGGAATGAATCATTGCCAATGTAACATTGTACATTGAATCAATTGAATTGATGAATAATTCATCTGATGAATTAGTTTTGAATTCAAATATTTGCATTATTTTTATTTTAAATTTTATAATCTAGTTATCGACTTTTCTTTAAGCGGATGAAATATTGAAATTTAAAATTAATTAACCAGATAATGGCTGAGGAATATGAAGTTGAAAAGATTATTAAAACTAGATTGAAAAATGGCCAAAGATATTATTTAATTAGATGGAAAGGATACTCTTCTGAGTATGATACTTGGGAGCCGGAAAATAATCTCGATTGTCCTGAAATAGTCAATGAATTTATGAAAAACTTTAACAATGGAAGAAAAAGTATCAGAGAAAATAACTCACAATCAGCTGTGAATAACTCTGGCCAGAAAAGACTGAAACCGGAATTAAAAAATAATAATGAAAAGCCTGAGAATGGTTCTAATATGTCTTCAGAAATAGAATTCATTTCACAAGAGAAATCAACCAAAAAGCCAAAAATTGATACTGAGAAAATTTCTGGAGTTGACAAAAAGTACACTGTTAAGAATATTTCAGGTGCAACTGAGGTTAATGGTGAAATATACTTTCTTGTCGAATGGAATGAAGTCGAAAGTCCTGAAATTGTTTGTTCCAGCGTTGCTAATGTCCTTTACCCTCAAAATGTTATCAAATTTTACGAGAATCGTCTGTGTTGGAACTATGACTCAAAATGATTTATTTTATTTTATTATATCTCTAAATGTACATAGTCATAAAGTTCATTAATGTGTTATGATTACCATGTAAAAACTAATAAAATCTTCAATGTGAAGTTCACACCTCCTTAACATATTTTAAGATTGTATTTTTTGCCTGAAATGAGTACCTAGCAAATATAATTTATATAAATGCTTTTCAAAGGTCCTTTATACAAGGTTTACTAAGTAGACTTAAATTTAAGAAAATCAAAGGACTTCACTTAACTATTACATTCGTGTGTTTCTTTATTAAATTTCTAATTCAACCGACTACTTTTAAGTAGAATCAGGTTCCAATATTTCGTTGTCTTTAATAAAGTTGGACCATTTTAAATTAAAAGTTTTAATTTCTGAAGCTGACAAAAATTTTGAATTTTCATTCTTTATATTTTATTGGCACATCATAATATGAGATTCGTAAAATATTTCTGAGTTGCTGACCCGAAGTTAAGAATATACGAATAAAGCTTTATTTTTATTGGTTCTTTAGACCAAACACCAACTACAAATATTTTATAAATGTTTATTCATTCATTAAATAATCTTGAGAACATTTAAGTCTAACCAATGGGACTTGAGTGTGGTTTTGTGGCTGGGGACGAATAAGTGCTATTGGCTAGGCCTAAATGTTCTCAAGATTATTTCATGAATAAATATAAATTAGTAATAAGTTTTTAGTCTGAAGAGAACCAAAAACAATAAAGCTTTATTCATCAAATAATTTAGAGCGGTAATGTTGCCGAACTTCATCAAGTATATTACTACTCGATTCTAGACTCATGTGGAAGGTTTGAGAACAAGCAAATAATAAGTGATAAACGTTTTATTTCGCCGGGTCTCATCAGACTTAATCCCGGACTAAATAGTACATTGCATAATATTTCTGCCCTTCCATTGGTTCAAAGGTTTACTGCTCATGGAGGGCTTCATCAAAAAATCTTTTGTTTGTTCTTAACTTCGGGTCAGTAATCTAAAAATATCTTCGAGGAAATCAGGCAAGTTAAAAAATATTTGGCTTTCTGATTCAGAAATCCTTACTATCCGATGAGATTTTTGTAAAAATAATTGATTCTCAACTAAATTTATATTAATTTGATAAAGAAAAGAATGCTTGAAAAAATAGACTCAAAATTTTTGAGTTTATTTAGAAAATTTATTCCATTCATTTATAAACTTTTCAATATCCTTATCTTTATTGATGACGTTGTCTAGATATTCCAAGTTAATTTTCTTGACAATCTCTTTAGTTTTGTCCATGATGAGTGTTTTGAATATGAGGAAGAGTTTAACATATTTACTCTCACCGTTCCTAATCATGAAATAGACTTTAAAGTACAACTTGAATAAGAGACCAATTATTGTTTGTGTCTTGCAGCTATTTGACTTGAAAATTATTTTTTCTCTAGATATGGCAGTTTTCCGCAGTAACATCAGTCCCAGCTCTGAGGCAAAATCGAGAACATTATTAAAGTCTTCCAATAGTAGCACATTCGTTATGTTCGGAAAGGATCTGAGGATAAATGAGACGAAAATCTTCATGACAAATGGCATGCCTGGACTGAAGTAAAGAATTTTGTGCATCTCAAATTCAACATAGTTATTCAGAGAATTTTCCAACGATTTCACTGGATTCGCCAGACAAGACGAGCAAATATTCCTAAGTGTTATAAAGTGATCTCCTTCACAGGTTAGCAAAAACTTGGTGTAATAATTCCTTATGAAATCGATCAGATTGATGATCAAGACTAGTTTCGTGTATATATCATCAAGTTTGATTGAATCGAACAGCGGTAGTATCCAGTTAAAAACGAGGAGAATTCCATCTGCATTACCATGATTAGATCCAGCCTTGGTGATGAGATAATTAAAATATCTATCGATGCGAATTAATTTTGCTTGATCTGTGCTCATTTTAGAGTAGTCATTGTTTCCAGGAAATAGAAAAATGTATCGATTCGAACTGTAGATTGTCTGAAACTTTTTCCATATTTCGATAATCTCTTCATGTGGATTTGCTCCAATGTAGGCTGGCCTATGAAGGGAAAAGCGTAATTCAAGAGAATCATAGGTTTCCTTAATATCTTCAACAGAGAGAAAAAACAAGTTGCTTATTTTTGCTGGGAGGGTTGCTTTTATCTCCTTGTTTTGTAAGAAATAACATAGAGCAGCAAACATGTTGTTAATCTTGTTCTTTTCGTAATTCTTTGGTTTAGCCAAAATTCTTTCGCACATGTTCATAGGATCCTTGGTCTTTCTCTCTAGCCAGATGGCATCCACAATTGGAATGTTGAATTGATACTCCTCCTTCCAGTCCTTCACAAATCGGACCATTTCTATGAGCACCTTGAAGACCTCATTCATATCAGACATTTTCATAATTGAAACACCCGTCTTGCATAAATAGTAGCAAATAAGAGTTATCTTGTCATCCATACTGTACTTGAAAGTAATTTCATACATTAATTTTCCATGATTCTCGTGAAATCGATGATCCTCTGTTTCCTTGTAGTTTTTATCATAACGAGCAGCCAATCTTTTTATCATTATGTAATACAGGTAATAGCACTTTTTCAACGAAAAATCAACGTTACGATCAAAGTTTTTCGACAAAACTTCAAGGGTTTTTTCCCCATGCAAGAAATCCGCATCTAGATTTGTCTTTTCGTCAAAGCCAATCAAATCTTCTCTCACTTCATTGACAAACTCTTTGGATTCTTCTAGACTTGACTTTTTATATTTATTTTTGGAAAATTCGTAAATTTTAAAGAGTAGACGAATCCTCGAATTTTGGTTGATACTTTCCTCAATATCACCCTTTTTAGTCTCGAAAAAGAACTTATTCCTCCAATTAAGATACCAGTTTGCTTTTAGTAACCTAACTTTATTCTTGTACTCCAGAGGCTTTTCTCGATATTCGAAAATAATTTTGATAATCCTCATGAAAATTGTTGTTCGATAGCTCTCTCTAACAAATGCTGTTGGCTGATCTAAGGCTTTGAAAAGATGATCATTTGAAGCAGAGTTCTCATAGCCCTGCTTCAGCTGATCGAGAATTTCAATCAACTCTTTTTGCTTATCCATGTCATCTACGGAAAATTCAATGTGAACTCTGAAGAAGGCCGCAATGACTTTGATTGCTTCATTCGGTAGCATCCCTTCAAAACTGTACATGAAAAATTGATGAAAGAAGGCTTCTTTAAGCTTTTTCAGTTTTATTATTGGAAGGTAATCTTTGCAGTTCTCACAATGCCGGAAATTTGAGCGTTCCACCAACATATCAAGAGCTCGCTTCACAATGGAGAATATTTCACAGTCCTTGTCAAATTTACTTCCACAATACGCCTCTAATATTGCCTCCAAGTCAAAGTTTTGATCACTCTTTGGCTTTATAATTTCAATGATCTCATCGAAATCTGTTGATCCCTTGTATTTCCGCATGCATTGAAGAAATTCATAGATAACTCTGAGGGTATCGTGAATAGCGACCTCTTTATTCTCAACAAAATCAATCATGCGATCCTTTATAAAACTATACACGGATTTTTTATGTTGGAATGTTCTGATTATTTCTCTTAATGGCTCTGGCCTTGCGTAATTTTCGATTTTTGCTCGAAAATCTTTCTCAGATATATCAATATTCTCGAAGGAAATTTTCAATAAAAATATTATGTAGTTTATCAAAAGAGAATTTTCCTCTTCGTAACTCAAATCTGACTCAATGACATTGATGTACTCGGTTTCGCCGCGGAGCTGAAAGTAGAACATTTCATAAAAAATTGTGGAAGAAATGAAATGGAGAAAGTCTCTTTCATACTTGGATAATTTGAATCTATGCAAAATGCACTCGATTAAATTTTCAATAAAGTACATCCACTGAATTTTGGAACATTTCTTGATCAGTCTTAGAAGATTGGGAAGGTTATTGTTGATAATTGCGACCATGTCATTTGATATTGGGGGATAATTTGTCATTTTCTCAATCAGTATCCTATCCATTCTCCAGACAACAAGAAGGCTCTCTGTATGAGCATCAATTGTACTGGCATATTGAACTGGAAACTTTTTACAAATATAATCAATAAATACAAGCATGTATTTACGGAAAAATGGGTCGTGAGTAAAGCAAATCAGTTTTACATTAGACAGCAGTTCCCCCAACTTTTTGTACTCTAAGAGTTTTCTCAGGATTTTCTCCTCCACACTATTCTTGTGAGCAACATAGAATTCTTGAACATATTCAATGTAACGTGTCACTCTTGACATGCAGTCAGTCTCACTTTCATTCTCAATAATGTTGAAGCTGTTTATTAAATTACTAATTCGTTCTTCAAACGTATAGTAGACTTTGTGGATATTCTTAAAATTATGAAGCATAAAAATAAAAGTCTTAACTCTTGATTTAACTTTTGATTGTATAAATGGATTAATTTTTGCGCAATTTCACAAATTATTCAATAAACTGTGTTTATGATTTAAAACAGTCATTGTTTATGACTCATAAATTATGAGATTTAAGATTTTACCTGAAAAAAAATTTCACAAAATATCTGAACTTCAGATTCTAAAGCTCAATCGATATTGTGGTTTTAGATTTAATATTTCCATTTTGCTATTTTGAGTTTTAAAAATGAGAAATTCTCTATACAAGAAAGTAAGTATGTTTTTTTGATAAAACGGCTCTATTTAAAGGATCCATTGGCAATCCAAAATTTAATAATCAAATCATAGATTACAGTTAAGATTTATGAACTCTAATTAAACTGGTAAATGAAAATTACACGATAATTACAAAAAATTTCTATTCTAAAAAAATAATTTTAGTATTTTTATATTAAAGGATTTTTAAATAAATTTTATTAGTATTGCATTATTACTTATCAGTAGGGCGATAAAAAATCTAACGATTTGTGTCAACTAATCAGTTAGGGGGTTGACTTGACTGGAAATTCAAATACAGTAGACCTGTATAAATAATTTATAACCTTTGATGTTATATAATTATTAATTATTAATTACTAATAAATAAGTTATTTATTAAATAATATTTAATAAGTGAATTATAAAAAAAGTAATTTTCAATTTGTATTTTTTATTAAAAAAAACTTTAACAAATATAATTATTAGGTTTAAAATTTAAACTTTAACTTTTGTGATGTTTTGAAAAAAATGGGGAATAACTTTAGCCAGAGAATCGAAACAGCTAAATGCACACATTCTCTTCAATTAAGCAATTTGGGATTGAAAAAAGTATATTTATTCATTTATCTAGATTGACAATCGGCTGTTAGATATTCCTAAATTGAAGTCTATTAGTCTTTCATCAAATAAGCTAAAAGATATACCTAGTCTTCCTTCATCTGATACTGTTTCTGTGATCGATTTGTCTTTTAATTTATTAGGTACATATTAATTCTCATGATTTCTTCAGAATCTGCTCCTCCGTGTCTGACGGAATTCAGCTCGTTGAAAATACTCAACTTGTCTCACAATAGAATTAGAAACTTTACTCCAAATAATGTTTTATTAAATTTATCAAATCTCAAGTCACTGACCGACATCAATCTTTCACACAATCTTATTGGAGAGTTCCCAATTGAGCTGTGCAATCAAAATATTCCTTTGAAAAAATTAGATCTTTCTTATAATCTTATCAAAATTGTTCCTGACTCAATTGGAAATCTTCAGGTTGTTGAACTAGACTTGCGACATAATTCTCTCAATTATGTGTCTAATGAACTGTCAAAGTGTTCAAAACTTCAAATGTTGAATATCAGTCACAATAAAGTCAAGAAAGATGGCTTTCCTATCGATATATTGGGGAAATCAAAAATTAGAATTATTCATTACGAAGGAAACCCCATAAAAACGTCTGACATTCAGTCATTAGATGGATATGATGATTATTCCAAGAGGAATACAGAGAATCTCTCAAAAATTCTCTAAGTCATTTTCTATGATTTTAAAGTTATTTTCCTTCACAATCATTCGTATTCAGTTCCCATCTATGGTTACATGTTGAACATATTAATTGAAAATTACAGTACTAATAACTATCAAAATAAATATATATTCAGTGAGTAATTCATGTTACATTCTTTTTATGCTTTAATTTATAAATAAATAAATAGTTAAATCAATGTATATATCTCTGAACTCTTCATAGGACTGGAAAAATAAAATTATACATGGCCTTGAGTGTTTTCATCTGGAATGTTTTCCCCAAGACTATCCAAATTAAATACACATTTTCGATCTCCACCGCTTGAATCAATCGAGAGTTCGCTTCCAAGTTTTGCATTCTTGCTGCAAAATAAATTTTTTAGAAATGTTTGCCTGATAATTTTTGTGGAAAATAAAATGTCTCGTACCTCTTTAGGTATGAAGATATTTTCTCATGGCCAAATGTTAGAGCATCATCCAGTGGCGTTTTGTTCCAGCGATCTCTTGTGTTAATATCTAACTTGGCTACTTCAACGAAAAATTCAACAGCCTCATAAGAACCAGAACTAGCGGCAATGTGTAGGCCGGATCGGTCATCATAATCCTTCATAGATACATCCATATTTTGGATAAGACATCTAGATAGTATAAGAAAATTTAATTTATTCATTCTTTGAATATTATCCAAGCTGTCAGAAAATTCATGATTTGCATAAAATTCAATTACCGTCTCAATTCAACTGTATCATTATGATGAGCAGCATACAGGACTCTGACCATACTCAAGTGAGTATCATCATACTTGACCTTTCTTGGATCAATTTTCTCGACAGGATGCAGCTGAGACTCATAATTGTGAAAGACAAACTTTTCAACTAGCCTCTAGAAATAATTATATAATATTATTATTCAGTATACTTGCAAGTAAAAATACTAATTATTTGTTTAAGTTTAGAATAAAAGTACCTGACAAAATTCAATTCCTCTGACAGAATTTCCATTCTTATCGAGTCTCGGAGAGTACAGGGCGATTCCCATCAGATTGGGAACAACAAGCATGATGGCTCCACTAACACCTGATTTGCAAGGCAAACCAACCTAAATTTTTTTCATGATGAAAATTGACAAACTTTAAATGCAAATTGCCCTGAATAATCGTACATTCCACAAGAATGCATAACTGAGAGAGTATCTCTCACAGCAGCTCCAGACAGTACACGCTCCCCTGTAATCGGATTAACTCCACCATTCGCTAGACAAGCAGCAATTACCGACAGAGAATTGCAATTGGCTTCAACACTGCACAGCTGAAAATACAAATCCAGCGTATCGTTTAATTGTGTCCCTTCGGGATAACATTTATGCTCCCTCATGTAATAAGCCAGGCTGAAATTTCTGTCAGCAGAAGATCTCTCCGATAAGTAGCTGGTAAGAATTTAAATCAAAATTGTTAGCCAACTTGAAATTAAAACTTTCACTTACATTGCATTACTAAAACTGAGGGAGGAATCTCCAGCCATTTTACTAATTTGTTTATGTATTTGAACAAATCTCTCTGGCAGGGGAAGACCCTTTTCGAGTAAACTAACCACAGCGATTGCACCACTATTTATCAATGGATTATGCGGCTTGTCTTGAGAAAAAATATTAAAATAATTCCAACAAACTATTTTCATTCAAAATAACCATGTTAAATTTATGGCCACTCGGCTCATAGCCAACATAATTGTGAACGTAATCCGATCCGTATTTCGTTATTGCCAAGGCATAAGTGAGCGGTTTCGATGTTGATTGTAATGTAAAAATTTGATTAGAATCTCCAAATGAGGTCCTGAAAGTAAGGATTAATAAAAAAAGAATATTTTTAACCTTTGACCATCAACTGTGCACACAGCACAGCCCCATAGTTTACTATCGATCTCGGCCAATTGAGGAATGTATGAGGCATTTTCTCCTCCCTCAAATTTTCGACATTCTTCGAAAATTTCCCCAATAGAATCTGCAAATATTGAAAAGCGGGGTATACAAAAATCATTGGAGACAATCTTTAAGAGCATTGTGAAATTTTCATGAAAAACACTGAAAAGAATAAAATAAATCAATGATCTGCTCACTATTCGAAAGTGTCCTTGTCAAGTGAGAAATTTTCCATGAGAAGGCCTTGTTTCTTGTCCTCAGATTTGGATACTTTACTAATCTTTGTCATAAAATGTGCCAATCTAGGATCCTTAAGTTCAATCCCACTATTGTTAATAATCTTTAAATAGAACCAAGAGATAACAAAGAGGAGTGAAATTAATTTCTTCATCAAGACTCACACCAAATAGGGATTTTAATTCCACCTTCCCAGTAGAACGGTCTTTCAACGAATCGAATAGAAACGAAATAGCATTATCCATGTTAAAGCTAGCTTGACTTAGAGCTCTTTAGTAATTGAAAGTAGTTATTTAGAACCTTTCACTGTAGTGTAATTTATATATGAATTATTTTGTGACATGGAAAATAATCTCTTTTCAATTATTAGAAAGATGCAAGGTTAGTAGAGAAAAATTCATGCTTCATTTCAAATAAAATTGATCATTCTGTATTAATAATTTGAATTTAAATATAAATGTAATTGATTTCACCCAATATTTTCAAAAGGAATAGATTTACCTGGCAAATCTTTTTAAAAATTCAACATTAATTATTGAAATATAAGGGGAAATCTCTCAATCACTTACTCATGAAAGCTACTCCTACCGTCCATCTTTTTAAAATTGAATTTTTTCCATCTTTCTCAGTTTTTTAGCTATAGTAAATTTAGAAGCAATATCATTGGTTCTCTTGTATCAACCAATCAACATTGTTCTAATGGATGTTAAATTCCCCTCTCTCGTTCTAATTATACCTGGATATAAATGGATACATTTCCAGACAATAGTACAGCGTAGTATTCAAACTATAGACTTGGTAACACAGTAATTAATACATAAATAATATACTGAGGAGATATAATAGATTATGATTCAAAAGGAAAATTGAGACTGAGTAATTTGAAATCCTATATCATTCCTGGTTGGGTAAAACTACAAAAACATAATTTCATCATTTAAATTGCCACCATAAATTTTAGCGCCTTACTCTATTTCTCAAATATATGGTAAAACAAAAAACATCAATTGATTAAAAGATTTCAATTTTCCTTCAAACTCGAAAATTTCATCTTAGACATTCTATCGACATCCAAACGTAGTTTCTATAAATATTAGGGTGATACAAAATTTTATTTTCGCCTAACAATGTTTTATGCCTTAATCAAAAAACGATGTTTTAAACATGAAAACACATTTTTAAAAGTCAAGATGAAACTTTCATGTTCTGATATATAAAATCCCATTTTCCCTAAGATCATCCAAATTTACCAAATTTCCTAGGACTTTCTTTCATCAGGCGAAAAAAGACTCAATTTTTACTATAAAACCTATTTTTATCCAAAATTTTGCAAAAAGTATTGAGAAATATTTTTTTGTCCTTTCTCGTAGTAATATTCATTGATAAAATCTTGGCACGTGTCCAAAAATTGTCATTTTCAATCGAGATTTTGTGTATCAAACTCGAAAACGTATGGTTTTATAGGAAAAAATGCTTAGTTTCCGATCATCTTCAAAATGAGATTTAGGTTGGCATAAGTTGAAAAATTTGGCCTACTCTAATAAATATAACTCACGTTTTAAATTATCTCACCAACATAGAGGTAAAGTTTTATTTAAAAACGAATTTGTTCTTTTAAATTAATAAGATTTTATCAAGGAAAGATTACTAATTTAGATTTAAAATCAATTAAAAATTACAATCTATCTACGTATTATATAGGTAATGTACTAAATAATTTAGTCTAAATGTGAATAGGAGAAAAGATTGATATTCATCCGATTGAAAAAGTATTGTGATTGAAATAATTGATATTTATGATGGGACATGTAATGAAAAGTTATTTTGACAAATGATGATCTAATAATTGATCCTAAATTCATTAATCTGAAACAACGCATTTTGTTCAAGAGTTAAAGGGAGAACGAATTCGCTGAATGCAAAAGTATTCGATATATTTCAGATCTGTTTGCTTAACCAACAAGAATTTTTACTATGAATAGCATAATAACCCTTCTGTTATGGAAAATGTTTGAGTGAAATGACTTAGAGAGAATTTAAATGTAAAATTTAATATGATGCTTGAGAAAATATTTTATTGTATTGAATCGATGTATATTTCTCTTCACGGAGTACAGACCAAATATGCATGATGGATCGAAAGAATGTAACAGATGACAAAATAAGAAGAGATAAAGAATTCTTTCTTAAAGAGATTGATAAATAGAAAAAAAAAGTTTCCAACAAAAGAAGAATATGCTGCTGCAATACATTTTGCTGATAATTTTATCAGCAAATACGGCAAACTCATATTGGTTAAGAAGTCAAGAAGATCAAAATAATATAATCCAAATTGTTGGAGGAGAATCAACAGATAGCGAGAAAAAAATTATAATAGAAATAGATAACACGAATGGAAAACTAGAAAGAGGTGATATGATGGAAAAGATAATGGAGCAGATAGAGAAGTTAGTTAGGGAAATTTTAACAGAAGAAGAAGATAAGGTTAAAACTACGATAGAAAAAATAAAGAAATATATTGAGGAACACTTGGGAAGTAATGTAGAAATGGAATTCAGACTGGAATATAATCTGGAAGAAATTTTAAATGAATTGAAAGGAACAAACAAAGAGAGTAGCACAAATAGACCAGCTCCTGAAGAAAAATCGCCAGACCCTGCCGCTAAAGGGGAAACATCGCCTATTCCTGCTGCTGAGGGTGAAACAACGCCTGACTCTGCTGCTGAAGGAAAAACATCGCCTGAAGCAGCTGCTGAAGGAGAAATTTCACCTGAAATCGCAACCGAAGATGAAACATCACCTGAACCAGCTGCTGAAGGAGAAAACTCCCCTGAACCCGCTGCAGAAGATGAAACATCGCCTGAACCAGCCGTTCAAGGGGAAACATCGCCTGACCCTGCTGCTGAAGATGAAACATCGCCTGACTCTGCTGCTGAAGGAGAAACATCGCCTTACCCTGCTGCTGAGGGTAAAACTTTGCCTGACTCTGTTGCTGAAGGAGAAACATCGATTCAACCAGCGCATGAGGGAGAAACATCGCCTGACACCGCTGCGGAGGGTGACACAACGACTAATCCTGCTGCTGAAGGAGAAACATCTCCTGACTCTGCTTCCGAAGGAGAACCATCGCCTCACCATGCTGTTGAGGGTGAAACATCGCCTGACTCTGCTTCTGAAAGAGAAACATCGACTGACCCTGCTGCCGAAGAAGAATCATCGCCTGACTCTGCTGCTGAAGGAGTAACATCGCCTGAATCAGCTGCTGAGGATGAAACATCGCCTGACTCTGCTTCCGAAGGAGTAACATCGCCTGACTCTGCTTCCGAAGGAGTCACATCGCCTGACTCTGCTGCTGAAGGAGAAACATCGCCTGAACCAGCTGCGGAGGGTGACACAACGACTGACCCTGCTGCTGAGGGTGAAACATCTCCTGACTCTGCTTCTGAAGGAGAATCATCGACTGACCCTGCTGCCGAAGAAGAATCATCGCCTGACCCTGCTGCTGAGGGTGAAACATCTCCTGAATCTTCTGCTGAGGATGAAACAACGACTAATCCTGCTGCTGAGGGAGAAACATCGTCTGACTCTGCTTCTGAAGGAGAAACATCGACTGAATCAGCTGCTGAGGATGAAACAACGACTAATCCTGCTGCTGAGGGAGAAACATCGCTCGATCCTGCTGCTGAGGGTGAAACATCTCCTGAATCTTCTGCTGAAGGAGAAACATCGCTTCAACCAGCGCATGAGGGAGAAACATCGCCTGACTCTGCTGCTGAAGGAGAAACATCGCTTCAACCAGCTGCTGAAGGAGAAACATCGCCTGAATCAGCTGCTGAGGGTGAAACATCGCCTGAATCTTCTGCTGAGGATGAAACAACGACTATTCCTTCTGCTGAAGGAGAAACATCTCCTGACTCTGCTTCCGAAGGAGAAACATCGACTGACTCTGCTGCTGAAGGAGAAACATCGCCTGACCCTGCTGCTGAGGGTGAAACATCGCCTGAATCTTCTGCTGAGGATGAAACAACGACTAATCCTTCTGCTGAAGGAGAAACATCTCCTGACTCTGCTTCCGAAGGAGAAACATCGCCTGACTCTGCTGCTGAAGGAGAAACATCGCTTCAACCAGCTGCTGAAGGAGAAACATCGCCTGACCCTGCTGCTGAGGGTGTAACATCTCCTGAATCTTCTGCTGGGAATGAAACAACGACTAATCCTGCTGCTGAAGGAGAAACATCGCCTGACTCTGCTGCTGAAGGAGAAACATCGCCTGAATCTTCTGCTGAGGATGAAACAACGACTAATCCTGCTGCTGAGGGAGAAACATCGTCTGACTCTGCTTCTGAAGGAGAAACATCGACTGACCCTGCTGCCGAAGAAATATCATCGCCTGACCCTGCTGCTGAGGGTGAAACATCTCCTGAATCTTCTGCTGAGGATGAAACAACGACTAATCCTGCTGCTGAAGGAGAAACATCGCCTGACTCTGCTGCTGAAGGAGAAACATCGCTTCAACCAGCTGCTGAAGGAGAAACATCGCCTGAATCAGCTGCTGAGGGTGAAACATCTCCTGAATCTTCTGCTGAGGATGAAACAACGACTAATCCTGCTGCTGAAGGAGAAACATCTCCTGACTCTGCTTCCGAAGGAGAACCATCGCCTGACTCTGCTGCTGAGGGTGTAACATCTCCTGACTCTGCTTCTGAAGGAGAAACATCGACTGACCCTGCTGCCGAAGAAGAATCATCGCCTGACCCTGCTGCTGAGGGTGAAACATCTCCTGAATCTTCTGCTGAGGATGAAACAACGACTAATCCTGCTGCTGAAGGAGAAACATCGCCTGACCCTGCTGCTGAGGGTGAAACATCGCCTGAATCAGCTGCTGAGGATGAAACAACGACTAATCCTGCTGCTGAGAGAGAAACATCGCTCGATCCTGCTGCTGAGGGTGAAACATCTCCTGAATCTTCTGCCCAAGGAGAAACATCGCTTCAACCAGCGCATGAGGGAGAAACATCGCCTGACTCTGCTGCTGAAGGAGAAACATCGCTTCAACCAGCTGCTGAAGGAGAAACATCGCCTGACTCTGCTGCTGAAGGAGAAACATCGCTTCAACCAGCTGCTGAGGATGAAACAACGACTAATCCTTCTGCTGAAGGAGAAACATCTCCTGACTCTGCTTCCGAAGGAGAACCATCGCCTGACTCTGCTGCTGAAGGAGAAACATCGCCTGACCCTGCTGCTGAGGGTGAAACATCTCCTGAATCTTCTGCTGAAGGAGAAACATCGCTTCAACCAGCGCATGAGGGAGAAACATCGCCTGACTCTGCTGCTGAAGGAGAAACATCGCTTCAACCAGCTGCTGAAGGAGAAACATCGCCTGACCCTGCTGCTGAGGGTGAAACATCCCCCGAATCTTCTGCTGAAGGAGAAACATCGCTTCAACCAGCTGCTGAAGGAGAAACATCGCCTGAATCAGCTGCTGAGGGTGAAACATCGCCTGAATCTTCTGCTGAGGATGAAACCACGACAAGCTCTATTGATGTTACCATTACTACTTCTTCGCCAGGTTTTTTCAGTTCTTTCTACAGTTATTTCTTTTCATCAGATAATCTTGAATCATCAACTGAAGCTGTTAGAACTACTACTGAGTTTGTTAATTTGTCTTCATCAATCTGTTTCCACTCTCATTATTTTCTATAACTAGGTTGAGAATTGAAATCACCACGCATGCACCCTCTTGGACTTCATATGTTTACAATTTTATTATGGGTCCACCAGTTACCACAAGTCCACCTGGACCTTATGATCGATATCTCTATCTAGCTCAAAGTGCACTTAATCTTCTCTAATTTCTCCATACCATTTCTCATTAAATAAATGCGCTATTCAATTTCTTTCTTTTTAACTTTTTCCCAAACCCTTCTGTTCCCATGGCCAATATAGAATGATATTTTTTTTCTGTAATACTTGCGACTATACTCATGTGATTAATGCTTGTTTTGATAATTCTTCTGCCAGGTCTCTCCTTCATAGTTTTTTCAATGATTTCGATTACATCAGATAGGCACTCATAGGGTTACAAAACAATCAATTGTTCTCTTAAGTTGCATATATATTTTTGATTACCTTGAATGATTTGAGAGCAACTATAAGCAGAATTAATAGCTTTTTTTCTGGCAGACAATACATATTTTTCGATCTTGTTCAAAATTAACTTTCATATGAAGATGGTTCATATCAAATACTTTCATTTGAAAGAATATCTTCAGCCTTTTCTTTGTAGGATTTATGCAGAGGTCTTGAATTATTTTCAGGATCTGTTTCCAATCTTTTTTCCTAGATTCAAGTTTTGCATGTTCCAAAGATTCATTTGACAATTCAACCTGAAATTCCAGAAGATGCATGGGTTTATGTTGGCCACGATTTCTTATATAGAAAAACCAAGAGTTTTTGAATGCTGAATTTAAAATCTATTTGAAAATGCTCTATAACCAATTTCCTTGATATGGTCCAGTCTATACGACGCTTGATAGCTATCAAAAAGATTAACAGCTCCTATTCTTCTGTTTTTAATTTTCAGCTTGAAAAAACTTTTTTGAAATCCATTTTTATGACTATTGGTTCATTCAATGCAAATGTTGATGAATTACTAACAGCTGGATTATCAAACCAACTTAACCAAGAAATATAGTGAATTAATATAGAATACAAAGGAGCTTCTACCTTTTAGTTTAAGTTCTTTTCCAGTCAGCAATTTTTTTCCTGGAATTTTAAGTCGATTTGATCCTACGGTTCTAGTGCTAATAAAAACTTCTGTAAAAGCATACTGGTAACATAGTCTTCAAAACATGATTTTAATCAGTTTAGATTTTTAGACTCTAAATTTGCTCTCTCGGATTGTGATAACCTTTATGATCTAAAATCAATAATATCATATTTAACCATCGCCCTGGAAATAGGGTCTTTGTGGATCTCATTTGTATTGATTTTCCTATGACATTTTTGTCATTTCCAGGGCGAGGGTAAAGAACTAAACTGGATTACTCTTTATTACTTCTTTACTCTAATTAACATTTGACTGGATAAGTTTTTTTTCTAGACCTTTTACATTCAATAAAGTTAAACCCCTGACTGTGAGATAAAATTTTGAATTGATTTAGCACCTGACTTATTGTTGGAAAAGTAGAAAAAAGGATATATTAACACCAAATGTACATTTCTCAAAGGTTCATCAGTAGTGTCTCATTGATAATGATAAAAGTTAAAAGATGAATGAAAATAATAATTTACAAATCATGAAAGAAATAGTAAAAGTTGACGAAAAATAGAATAAATGTAAGCTGAAAAAACACCAAAACTCTCCAATAAATAGCAACAGTGGAGAGAAAAGTAAAAAAGCTTACATAGGCCAAGGTAGTTGAAGGTTATAGGAATAATTCTTTTGAACACATAAGTCTGGTTTATATAAATTTATGAAGAATTTCTCCTTCACCCAAACGTCTGTACTGTCATCACTCGGGTTTTTGTATAAAATTGAAAAATTCGAAATTGAAGCCTCATGCCCTTCCTTTGTGTGACTTATTGTCGTTGCACACTTTGCAATCAATCTCTACTTGGTGTGTATTACAGACTAATTTTGTCGAAGGACCTTAGGCGGATGTGCAAATCACAGAAACCCAGGATGTCTCGTCTTGCTTTAGGATCTTATGATTTTTTGAATTATATTTTGAACATCTATCATTGCAAACACTCATTTTTTATTTTATTTATCTGAATTTATTCAATAAAATTTTGCAATTTCAAAAAAACCATGATTTAGTAAATGGTTAATTTCAGGTTTTTTCGTGTTTGATTTTTAATTTGATTGGTTTTATGGTTTATTTAATTTAGAATGGTTTTTCAGATCTGGATCAATAGGAATACAACCCTTTGTAATTCTTTGAGTGTGAATGGGTCGTATTTTTTTTGGTCGTCAATTTAAATCCAAAATAACTTCATATATCTATAGAATAGATTCATGGAGTTGAACTATTGATGTTTATAATGCAAATATTTATATGAGTATCTGGGAAGATAATTTTGTTAGTAATGAAGCTCAAATACTGACATCTTTGGATCGAAATTAAATTCGAATAAATCGTGCTAGTAATTAGATTAGTACAATTTAACATTCATTACACAGTCTAGCAAAAATTTTGTATTTATTGAGATTTTGACAGTATATGTATGTCCATCAGATCGAAATAAAAATATTCTGAAAATTTGAAAAAATTTTAGCGTTCAGATTTTGAGAATACAGCTTCGAATTTAGCTTTATAGCTCACATTACAATTCTTAAAGGACAGAAATGATCTGCAAACAATTCTGTACAACTCGTTGCCTCAAAATTTTCAGCTACCTCAATTGGTTTAGAGGCTATGTTCGATAGTACAATGTATCTCTCAAATTTCAACCTTTCTAGCAAAATTGAAAAATTCAAATCTCTTTTTTAAGCTTTTAAAGAGAGTTCCTTACCCTGACATGTGTTAAAATGGCTGAAATTGATGAACCTGCATTGAAAATTAGGGAAACATATCAAAAATTGCCAAAACTCTCACCGCAAGGGATTCGTTTTCATGTCATCAATGTTAAAAAGAACAACACGATTCAAAGTAAACTTAGAGAAAAATAAGAGGGGTCAACTTTTCTCTAATTTAACAGATCTAACATCTCTTAAATTAATATGGAATGAGTTTAACACTTTTATTAAGTAAAAGTTAATCTCATTGATTGGAGTTTCTCAAAATCTCTCAATGATTTCTGTACTCCAAGTCCCCTCATCGGATCATCTTATTCTGATCTACTCTACAACAGACTTTCTACCATATAACACAAAAATTCCACATCTGATTACGGACATCTCAAAATTTGTCTCCTCAGTTATTCCAGTTATTACCACTCTTTTTCGAAAGGGTTTTGACTTTAAAGTTTTTAATGATTTAATTCTTCACTCATCTAGACTGTCTAAAAACAGCACCAATCTACAACTCCTAAGCTCCCAAGCGCTCTTTGAGTCCTCTATTCTAGCGGATATCAAAACGAATCCTAAACAGGCTTGGAAAAAAATTAGATTCCTTTCTAATTTCTCAACAGCAATAATCTCACCTGATGCTATAAACTTTTTCTTCACTCAAGTGTATCAGGTAAATGACTGCCCAGCTTGTTTTCAACCAAATGTTTCAATTTCGCCCCCTGAGATCTCTGCTGAAACAAAAATCGATCTATTACTCAACACAAATAACAAGGCAAGGAAAGATAACTCATTTCTATCTCCCTCCCTTTTACTCGCTTTACCTAACGTATTTTTTACTCATCTATCAAAATATTTTCAATATATTATTAATACCAGTGATATTCCCAAGGAATGGCTTATCATCTCAATTCAACCGATCCCAAAATTTGCCATACCAACTCAACCATGTGATTTTCGACCGATTTCTCTTCTTCCAATTTTTCTCACCATAATTGATGCTTTCATATATTCTCATCTCAAACACATTAACATTATTCAACTTGACCCCAATCAACATGGATTTGTATCTGGTCGAAGTACATGCTCCAATCTCATCAGCTTTCTCGACTCTACTCATGATCTCATATACAAAAGAATTCCATGTGTAGTAGTTTATGTGGACATAGAAAAAGCTTTTGACAGTCTCCCATTCTCTGTCATTCATAGAACACTAAGTCACCATAATATTAATCCTTTTATAATCAACCTTGTGATGTCATTCTTATCAAATAGGCATCAACAAGTTGTCCTCAATGGAAAAAAATCAACTCTCTCTCCCATCTCCTCTGGTGTCCCACAAGGTTCCATTATTGGCCCTTTCATATTTAATTTAATATTCTCAAACATTAAACCAGCTGACCCATCTGTAAAGTATTTCAAGTACGCTGATGACATCAAGCTTCTCATCCCAATCGTTCAAAGCAGATGTTTGATCACTGAGGAAATGCACCACCTTCAACAATCACTTTCTTTAATAGGTCTCAAGATCAATCAAAGTAAGACCAAAATCATGCCCATTAAGAGCTCCCTCTTGAATCATAATATACTTTTCAATACAGTGTCCTTCGTCAAAGATCTTGGTCTCTCATATGACCATAATCTCAAAACCAATATCCATTCAAAAGAAATCCTCAAAGTTATACGCTGTAAAACCTATTTTCTCAGGAAATTCATCAATGATCCGTCTCTTCGTCTCAACCTATACAAATCTCTCATTCTACCTCATCTTGACTATGGATCGGGTATTCTCTGTGATCTTCCGGTTCGCACTAGTAAGAAATTAGAGAGGATTCAATGAACATACCTCAAAAGCTGTCTTGGACCTCTTCCCTACAAGGATCTCCTGAACAGAGCCAATCTCCATCCCCTTTGGCTAAGAAGAACGGCCTCTTCTGCTGTCCTCTACTCTAAATTTGCGCCCAATTCCACTAGTCAATACAATTTGAGAGCATCACGTGGATATTCTATTTTACTCAATTTTCTTCTCCCGCTCAGAACCAGATTCCAAATAGATTTTAATATTTTCAAGTCAAAAAACATTTCAAAAATTTGTCAAATTCTTTTAAAACTTGTACCAGATTCTCATAACTATTTTAATAATTATTTTAAATAAAAATATATGAGTCATATTTATTTTTAGTTTCAATTTTTGTAGATATATTTTTAATTTTCAATGAAACTTTTTAGTAATTAACTACCTCAGACTGAGGTTCTCAGTTTTAAACAGTGCATATTTTAATTAGTGATACAGCTAGTTAATTTGTTGATATCAAATTGAGAATTTATGCTTTTGTAAAAAATCGATTTCTCTTCATGAAGTTCATCTAAATTTCTTTTGTTTGTTTCAGTTAAGTTGAGTGATCAAAATTTGATTTGTAGAATTATAATGACTGATCAGTGATCATGATCTAGATTTTAAAAATTATCTAAAACATTCTCGATTTCTTGATGAAAAAATGATATTTTTGCACAAATCCTAAATTCTCATCTTTATATCAACTAGCTTTATATAAATTCTTTCTATTGAAAATATTTATTCTCTATTCATTCATACGGAGAGTGTAAAGGTTTTGCAATTAGATATTTTATGAACAGATGATATAAATAACATATTTGAGATCTTAAACTTAACATGAGAACCAAGAATGTTACATTGGAATTTCCTTTTGATTTTAAGCTCTGTGTGTTTGGTTAATTCGTATTACCTTAGGAGTATGGAAGGGAACTCCAAGGAAATAGAAATTGTTCATAATGAGAAGAGCGATGATAAAACAACTCTTGTTATTGAAGCTAAAAATAGTAATGGCGCACTAACCAAAGATGAACTTTTAAACGAAATATTGGAAAATATTAAAAAAGTTTTGGAGATGGAAGGCATGAAAAGTCCACAACTGGAAGAGACTTTGGCTATGGTAGGACAAGCAATAAGTGGAGTAATCGGTGACAGACCAGTAGATGACTTCAAAATTGAGTTTACCATGAGTGAAATCTTACCTGAAACAACAACAACTGAAGAAGTGACCACTACAACTGAAGAAGTGACTACTACAACTGAAGAAGTGACTACTACAACTGAAGAAGTAACCACTACAACTGAAGAAGTAACCACGACTGTTAAGGAAGAGACAAAACCAAAAAGTGGTGGAATTATTAGATATGTCTTGAGCTTTTTCTATTCTGATTCAGAGGATACTGTTACAACTGAATCTGCAGAGGAAGTGACAACTGAGTCAGCTGATAAGCCTAAAGGTGAAGGCGGAGGAATCATAAAATATATAATGAGTTTTTTCTATTCCGGCTCAACAGAAACGACTACTACAGAAACTCCGACAACCGAAGAAGTCAAATCAATCACGTAAGTATAATATAATTTTTTTTAATTTTCTAATATTAACATGTACGTATTTAGAACCGAGAGTAGCCAGAAAGAAACAACCCTATCTGGTATACCCTATGTCTATCGAATTGTAATGGGACCAGATCAGACTACCAAACCGCCTGGCCCTTATGATTCCTATTTGGGCTATTTTAAAATGGCATCAATGTTTATTTGAAATGTGTATTAAAATATCAATTTATAATCTAGAATACTATTTTTTCATCGTCAAGTATGACGTAATGGACATAACTGTATTTTCTATGTATTTATTAAGATGAAATAAAAGGAATGAAAATTCAATAAAAATTTATATTTAATCAAGTACAACTGAAAGATTCCCCAAATTCGAGGAGACTAATAATAGTAATAATAATAAATGATTAGCAGTTAATTTTTTGAGATTGGTACAAAAATATACATTTTATTGTGTTTCTTGATCATTCAAAGTTGATGATTACCTTAATTCTTGGGTTAAATATGTAAATGAAATGTTAGCATATACCCTGTCTACATGCAAAATTACAGCATTTTCCACAATAAAACTTAAAAATACAGATATTTTTATTACATCTAATGATGATGAAGCACTAAAGAGGCGTTATTACAGCATTTCTGAGTTGACTTGGAAATTAATCTGACTTAGTTTTTAGCACATTTGAGATTGCATCAGGATTTTGGTTTGAAAATGAGTTTTCAATGGGATTCATTGGTGATGGACTTCGATATGTCCGACGAAATACAGCAAAAACTGACTTTGCCCAAACAATGTTGAGGACATCAAGAGTTATTGCAGCTCCCATTCCAATTTCTGTGATATAGGGCATATTTGCTGTCGCTCTAAAGAACTCTTTGGTTCCATACCAAATGTAGAAAATGTACCAGAATATCGGAATGCTAAATATTCTACTGATATAGAACGCCGCGAAAAAGGAATAGGCAGCAATTTTAACTGGTCTCTCATTATTTTTTCTACCTAATGTACGTAGGAACCATCTAGAACAAGAAATTCGATTAATTTCATCACTTAGACCAGGAAGAAAATGTTTCATAAAGAAAATCAAATAATCTCGTGGATGAGTGCTAATCAAGATGAAATAGCTTGAATTATAATCACTGATTAATAGTCACTCATAAGTAGGGGCTTTATTTGTCAATGACAAATTCTCATTACCTAGAAAATTAATGAATTTTGAAGAAGTAAGTTATATAAAATAATTTTTAGAAATTTTCCATATCTATAATTAGAACGCTTAGGTTGTCGCTAATGATTTCAGAAAGATAAAAGTAAAACTTTCAATTAGTTAAGCACAAGAAAATAATCTATAAATCTAAGCGTGAATTCAAAACGAAATATTTTTTTACTCTGTTAAAAAAATCATGAGAATAATTAGCAATACATACCTCATATTCAGGAATGGCGTAGATATCTCTGTTACGAGACGAAAAATTGCAAAAAAACATCCTTTGCGATAAATCTAGAAGAAATAATTGAAATTTAGATAGATTTCCTGATAGGTTTACTGGCAGAATAGAACTTCCCTATCTCTAAACCTTATTTTGATAATATAACTAAAGATATTAAGAAAATAAAATTGGAAGGGTACAAATTTATGCATTGTAATAGTATTTATATCGTAACCGGGGTAGAGTCTGAAGAGACCCGTCGAAATATAACTTTTATCACTATAATATATGTCTGTCTTCTCTTACCTTCCTAATGAGTTCAGAAACCAATAAAAGTAATATTCTTGATGAAGTTTGACAATATTATCGTAAAAATAAAATTTCTCAATAATTTATCACATAGCTACTGGTGAGTCGTGATATAAAGAAAATTTATATCTGATCAAAATAATTTATCTTCACAGTTTAGAATTCCAATCAAAATTTTCCGTTTTAATCTAGAAAACCTTGAAATGAAGCTGTAATACAAGGGATTAGTAGAGGAAACTTACAAGAATTATTGCTGCAGATAAAAGGACAGTTACATGATGGGCCATGAAAGAAACAAGTCCGATGCCTCCGTAGTAAAAGGGCATTGAGATTATATCTAAAGAAAGAGACAGAGAGACAAAGGGATGGATTAAAGATTTCTCGGATCAATAATATAATTTGACTTACCACAAATCATGTAGCCAGCTGCAATAGCCATCGCCACGTTTCCTTCGTGAGATACTCGACTAGGTCAAATAATTTTCAAAAATTAGAGAATGAACACGAAAGTAAATTAATAATGAATAAGAAACTTGTTTACGTTGGTTATTCACAAATTTGGGGTGGAGAAAAAGATTAATTTTTATTAACAAAACTCAGTCTAGAATGAGTTCAGATTAGAGAGCTACAGCGTTGAGTGGTTTAGGTAAGAAAAAATTTGATTAAAAAATAGTTTAACATGTTAAAAAGGACTTGAAACTAATAAATAAAAGAGAAATAATAATACAATTCGATCAATGTCATCCAATTCAACTAAAGTGTTTGATTAATTTAATCGAAGAGAAATTTTGGTTTTTTTCTCTATGAATAATATTCATTGAATATAAAGAAGAATGGATACAATCTCTTGTGAGAGTAGTACGTATATCTGTAAACTTTTATTGAACTCTAATAATAACTGTATTACTATGAGTAAATAACTCACAATATCTGCTATGGGAATAAAGTTAATTGGATAAATCTGTATTATTTATGAGAATACAGCAAAAAGAGAACAATGTAAAAATTTGCATTAGGAAATATTCTAGGTAAATTAACTATCCGATGGTGCGATATGAAAATTTATTGATAATACAATATTCCTCTATTAGGATAATCAAATTAACCGGATTAATCAAGAAGATATAAATTAAGAGATTTACAATGATATCAGATTGGGTTAATATTCGGTAGATTATTGGGAGAATCAATTTCATTCATTGATTTCCCTTCAAATGTTAAATGCCACTTCTAGAGAGGAAAAGAGAGTGAGGGAGAGAACAAGGGGGTGGTAACTTTATGAAATTAAAAAAGAAACAATCATCAACGACAAGTTTCAATCCATTTATTATTTATTAAACTCTCTTTGGTAAGAAATAAAAACAAGTTTGAGTAAAGCTACTAACTCATGAAAGGCTTCCTAGTAGGGAAAATTGAAATTATAAAGACAGTTTGAAATAAGAATAAAATGTAGGTACTTTTTAAATTGTAGTAATGTAACTCACTCTATTGGATAATACCAAATGTTCCAGTCACTAAAGAGACTTTTCAACCCGAAATGACAGACACAAATGGCATGCAACGTGGAGAGGACTCTAAAGGAATTAAGGAATATTTTATTTTTCCTATTCTATGCGATAGGAGAGTACTAGTGTAGAAATTACCTCGAGTCCCATTCTCTCTTCTTGTAGTAATCAAGATTTCTATATGTTGGTAGTATTCTGTTGAATATCTGAGGACTGATTACATGATGAACAAGTGAGCTGACTACAAAAGAACCAACTATCCAGGGTACATAGGACACTTGAGATAAATCATTAAATTCCTCTGATTTGGGCCAGGAGTATTCGTCAATTTTTGAGACCATCTTGATAGCTTCTGATAAATATCTAAAAAAGAGTTTTAGTTTGATTTATCCTCTCAAAGAGCTGAGTAAGAATAAAGGGGGGATTTTAAAAATATGTATATATTTTTCATATACTATTCCTTGGCCAAGATAGATTGATATTGAGTCCCTCTGTCATGGTTTTGAGGATATTTATATGGTAAATAAAATTGATTTGGGAAATTTATAATTTACATGCGATAACCAATGTTCCATTTTGAGAGTGAATGGAGGGAGTTGAAGCTAATTTACATCATGATCATCATAAAAATAAGAAAGAGGTGCAGGTAACCTAATCGTTTTTCTGCAATGTGGAAGATGAAAATGTGCTAAAACCACACATTTTCAATAGGGCAGCTAGGAGTATTGTTATGATGCATATCAAGTGAATAATAAAATTAACTGAAGACCAACAGGCGAGAGTTGTCTTGAAATCTTTCAATAAAAATGCAATGGAGCATGTCTCGAAAACACGCATCTTGAGTAGCCATCTTGCAAAGTTGAGTGTATGTGGTGGAAGAAATGATCCCAGGGATGCAACAATCACTTCCAGGCTTGACTCTGCCAACATTGCAAGAGGGATACTGGCAAATGATAAATAATAGCCTGGATATAGACCATGCCAATAGGCGCTGATAAGCATTGTCGTTATAGTACGCATATACTTTGGCCCATAACATCGACTGTAAATGTTAACTGCAAGCCAGTATTGGACTGTTTTATTCCATGATTTCATTCCTTCCCGAATCGTTGGAGTGAATTCACACCCCCAAATGGAAATATTGTTAATGGTATTATAATCATAAATATCAATATTTTCCTCATTATTGCTAGTAGATTCTGGGTTTTTTTTCGATTTCTTATCTTCCTCTTGTTTAGAGTGAATTTGTTTCCATCTGGAAGAAAATTAATTCAGATAGTAGTGTCATTAAGTTTTTGATGGTTTCCCTCTCTATCAACCTGGCCTCTCTGTCCCAAGAGAAAAGGAGATGCTAGAATGATCAAGATTGGTGCATGGCGAAAAATCAGAGATTATAGAAATCAAAATAGACAAGAAAAGAAATGAAAACATGTACTCTTAAACGGGTGGATTTTACAGAGTAGAAATTTAGTTTACGATACAATTATTAAACTTGGTGCTTAATTTTCTTATAAGAATTTTATTTTTTATAACAATGAGAAGGTTAGATATTCATCAAATAAACTTTCTGATGGTTAATTAAAACTTTATCAGGATTCAAATTATAGTTTTTACACTTCTATTTTGGCAACGATAAAGGAGAAACCAAGAATCTCTTTCGAAAATTGCAAGAGGAAAACTTACATTATTTTATTCAAAGTTTTGTTAATAACTTGAAATGAAATGACTAAAAGTGATTATGATTAGCAAGTTAGTTATGGATAATTATGTACAAGGAAGATATCATTGGATATAATTAGACTCACTCTTTATACGCTCTAAGATCTGTGGGTCCTTGGCCACTAGCTGATTTAGCTTCCGTTGGGTAAGCTCCCAAATTCAATGACATACACAGACATTCAGCTAGAATCCAGCCACAATACATGCGAAGACGAAATTGTAAAAAGACAACGACAAAAATTCCGAGACGACTGACAAGGTTAAATTGTTCGTCATCATAAAATTTTGATGATCTAAGCAACTAAAAAAATTTGCTTAGAAATACTTAAAAAAATGAATTAAATCTGGAATATTTTTAGAATGAATAATTTGATCGATGTCGAAATGCAAAAATTATTTTTTTTTTCATGATCTAGATGTAGCAATTTTTATTATTGGTAAATTTGTAGAAATATGTAAAATACTCAATCGATATATGTATTATGATAGAATTTAAAATAATCATTTATTAATGAATTATTCGAGATGAAAATTAAATCTTTTATTGCAAGTAAATGAAGAATTCGATTATTGAGTTTAATTATAACTATATATGAGTTAATTTGTGAAAAAAACTAACCAGAACAAAATCTTCAAATTTACAAATAAAATCTTGATCAAAGATTCAATTAAGATTCAATAGAAATGAATTACTTACGTCACTTTTGAAATAGTACGAAATCAAAAAGAAAAAAAATCCATAAATCGGCAATTCTTGTAATCTTCTCCAAAGTAATTTGTCTGATGGTTTAGTCATAGCTTCTGGCCACTCAAGCATGTCTTGGAAAGTTCTGAACTTGTAATATGGACCTGTAAAGAGTCCCGCATAACTATAGGCGTACATAAACATGTTAAATCCACTTGGATTTATTGCAGTTAGTTCTTTATAGTTATACAAGTTGATTAGTTTGTCTGGACTGGCAGAGACAATTTCATGGTGAAGATGATTGGATTTATTTATTTCAAATGCAACTCCTACAAGCTAAAATAAGTAAACATAGTAAAAAAAGTATATTATTATTTTTTAAGCAAAATAAACTTACTCTTAGTGTAATAATAAGCTGAACAGCATTGGAAATTTCATTAGGTTGAGAGAAATGAAACAATTGATGACTTCTAAATACGAAAAGGTATCCAAAGCACCAAATGAATACGAGAAAATGAGACACTCTAGATAAAATAGGCAGAGATAAGAAAATTCAATTTCTAGACTTACTTAAATGTAACATTTTGAACAAGAATGATGGAAACAATCGTTACTAAAAAGGAGTGAATAATGTGGTTTCCACAAGATATGTAAACTAAACATATTCCAAGAATACCACAAAAAATTTCCTTGAGATTTCTTGGTAATGTTCTTATCACAAAACCTGAAAATAGAGATATTAGCAACAAGCTAAGATAAGCAAACTCTCCAGCGCTTATAAAATTGAATATGAAAAACATATTCAAAAATGAGTACGATTCTAACAATTTTTTCCCAGAATGTTCTTGTTAAAATTGGTCAATTTTAAATCTATTTGATGATAGTTTTTTTTTGATTTCTGTCAAAAACAAACATCATGTCCTTACTCAATTTATCTATTATGAATACACGCGAAATAGTTTGCTCGTTTAATGGGAATTTCTCTGATTACTGTAAACATATAATAGAAAACAAGAAATCAATTATCAATAACTCATATACAAACGTTAAAGCGATGGAGTAAATTGATTTTTGAATATTTTTAGATTCACAATTCATTATTTTACAAAGAACGAGATTACTTTTGCAGCAGTCTCACTACCTCAGACGGATGAAAATCGTGTGAAGCGATTTCTTATCAGTGTTTACGATGATTTTGCTCAACAATCAGGTTTCGAACTTAAAGTTAAAGGAGCCATAGCTAAATCATTGCAAATTGAATATGGAGATAAATTGGAAAAATTACTAGTGAGTATAAAATTAATTTGAGAATATTTTCATATCGATCATCATTCCATGGTTGGTTCCCATGGTAATTTATAACAATGAGAATATTTTTCACATTCTGATAAATGCGTACTAAAGTTTAAAAATTATATTTTACTTAACAGATTTTGTAATCCAAATGAGAACATAATCTTTAAGAGATCTCAAACTTTTTTTGTGAAAATGAGCCACTATTGATTTGCATAAAATTAGAGCAATCACTCATTTACTTGATTCGAGAATGGTTATATTATTTAAATAATTATCTTAGTTTATACATCATGATTGAATGTATTTAATCGCCACAGATTTTTGTAAATAATCTTGAAAATGCTCAATGTATTATGCATTCTGAGTGTGAGCAATAATCAGATCGAATTTCTCACTGTGAGAATTTTTTGGAATCATAATTTTTTTCTCTTTAGAAATAAGAAAGAGTACATTTTAATAATGACTTCTCCAGAAAACTTTGATTAAGAACACACAGTCGATTATCATAGAAAATTCTATTATCTTGCATGTAAATTTGGGGAAAATATTCTATATACAGTAATAGTATTGAGTATAGTAATTGATACTCTATGGCTAATGATGACTTTTGTACCAAAAGATAAATCTCAAATTTTGTATATAAGAAAAAGTACAATCTAAATATTCACTCAGCTTCCTTACTTTCCAATTCAAAAGAGAGCTCTTTCGAATCAAAGATTTGTAACAATATCTTTTCTTCTCTCATGAAAAAGTACTACCCATATATTACAGTACAATTTATAATGGATGATGTCATATGTAGAAATATCAGATACTTGTACTCTATATAGATTACTCTGTATTATTATCATCATCTTTCTCCACTACATTAAATACATTGTTCTGAGTGAATGAAATTATCAAATTTCAACCCTACTCATGAGTAGTATATAAAATATCTATATACATTAGTTACAAAAAGTACTTGAGAAATTAAAATACATCCATTTCGTATAAGTAATAAAAAATATACTTTTGATGTAATAATAATATAATCTTTTTCAATTTCAATCTTTTTAATTGGATGATGGGAAATCTCGACCCTTTTTTTCTCTCCTACGTAAGGATTCATATCTCCATATCTACAATTTGTGGATTCTATATTTTCATGTTTTTGAATTGAAAAAAGTTTAGTAAAGCTTTTTTCATAATTATATTTTATTGATTAACTCCGAAAATAGATTATATTTAAATTAAGATACGAAAATTCTACTTTTTATTATATTTCTAGTATATGAATTACAAGATATTTTACAGGGAACAGTGTTCTTCGTTATGGAGGATTTAGAATGAGTCTCAAGCATAGGCAAGAGAAGCTCGGCTTTTAATGAAACCTAAATCTCTCTCACTGAATTGACTGAGGGTCTGAAAATTTATCAGAACCAATGAAAGATTATAATTACTCCAGATAGATAAAAACTAAATTATTCAAAGCTCTTCTTTCCTGATAAATTCGTTTTTAAATACAAAACCTACTGTTGATTCAAATAACCCTATTGGGAAGGGTCTCGGAAAATGATTCCATTCAAAAGAAAATAATTTCACTTGAATCGTATATTTAAAATTTGTTTCTTGAAAAAATCTCTGAATCACTTGAAAATAAATACTTTTGAGTCATTGAGTGAGTTGAGTCATTGTTTAAATTTTTCAAATTAATCCTTGATCAATGAATAATACAAGAATTGTGAATTTGTAATAGAGATTATTAGTACTTATTTGTTTCATAAAAATTACAATATTAATCGAATTATCCGAATATTTTTTCCAATAATTTTACCTCCCTAATAATATTTCTATTTGAAAAAAATTGTAAAATAATTATGATACAAAATTATAAATAAATTTTACAATCTGTGTAATCTTTTGGGGGGTAATATGGAACTATGTACCTCAAAGGGTGAAGACTGAAGAGTAGCGAGAAAAGTCTACATTGTAGACTCTACAATGAAGACCGGAGATTGTGATAATGGAGGTTATGTTTAGAGAATTCTTTGTATGAGTAAGAATTGAAACTGGACACGTTCAGTTTTCTTCACAGTACCTGAAGGAAGATTGCAGAGGCTCCATAATTAAAATGTGGGACAATGAATTTCTTGAATAGTAGGAGCAGAAGATCTGGGGAGTAAACAATTTTACGTAAAGAATATGGTTTTGATACTAAACTTGTTGAGAACATCTTTAGCATGTATTGAAGTATCCAGCTTGTTCTAATGTTGTTTATGTAAAAATACAAGAGGAAGTTTATTTGACGGGTATCCCATCATGGAATTTCATGTTTTGTTTCATTGAGAAGGATTCTGTCTAGTTAAAAAGTTGTTTCGTTGTCTTGGTTACTCTATAACCAGTGAATAATACAGATAACAAAATTAGAATAGTATGTAATTTCCAATCAGTTTAGCACAGAAGGAGGATTCTATTCACCACCTTGAAATATCTCCAGGGCTTTTAAGATTTTAGAAAAATTTTGATCCTCTTTTTATGTCATGTGTTTTATCATTTCGCTTATTGAACTACGATGAGATTTCTTAAACCGTCAAGTTTTTCCATTCAAGAGGCTGTTGAAGAATGTAAAGCTTTCATTTTTTATACAACTTGAGTCATTCTTTATTTGCTCATGAAAAACAATTAATTGTAGAACTCATTCTAAAACAACAAGCAAATAACATGAAATGCATTGGCGTTCGGTTATGCTATTTCTATTGATTTGAAAGTTGAGTAATAATAACAAAAAATGAGCTGTTACACATGAAGAAAAATTTTTTTTCTCTTTCATTAATTATGAGTGAACTGCTAAATGTCTAAATATATATATGTATTGATTGTGAAATCTTTTCTTTTGGACACATGTAAATTCATGATCACATGACTCATTTAAAGTTTGTAAAGTAAAAAATAATTATTTACTTTTCCAGCTACTTTAAAGTAGTTCTATACTAGTTACTAATGGAAGTTAATATTCTTTGTATATTTCTTATCGATAATTATCTACTTATCTCAATCCCATAGTAAATAGTCGTCCACTTGTCGTGCATATCTTGAGATTATTCGATATCTATTGATAGATTACTTCAATATATTGTATCAGGGTCATTACGATTACTCGGACTATATGGCTAACAAGAAAGCTTCCTCATAGAAAATATTTTCAAATAACACCTAGAAACACATCAACATCTATACAAGAGAAAAATACTACTTAAGCACATAAGTTTATTTATTCTTACACTGAGGAAACTTTTTATCTTTATGAAAACAAACTTTCATGTGCAAAATCCTAATGACTAGATATTGCTCTGGTGGTTTTAAGCCAACTCTCTATCCAGGTTTTTATTTGCAGTGATGAAGAAACATTTTACAGTGAATTCAATGTTTATTAGTTCAAGACAAGATTCTTGTTTTGAATAAGAAACTTGTCCAAAAATATTGCCTGAAGAATTTAATTTCCATAGAGATGTTTTTCTCTGCGTATTTAATGAAAAATATTCATCTCTAATTGGTTGATAGAATGCATAAACTTCTTACAATGGAGTAATTTCTACTCCTCTTTTGTGACTACATTCTGTCTCAATTTTAATTGGCATCAATTATTGTTTGGTTATATCAAATTATAATAACAAAGTTCAGCTGATAAAGTTATCATCTTCTCTCTAAATTACAATTACATAATCATTATTTCCAGATGAAATTCGAGAACGATAACTCCATCAGTCAAATCCAGCGAAAAGTGGACGATGCCAAGGTTGTAATTCAAGAAAATCTCAATAGTGTCATGGTTAGAAGTCAGAATTTGGAACAACTTCAGCATACGACAAATGAGCTACAGGGTTATGTGAGTTTTACTTAATTTAGTTTAAAAAATGGAGGTTTAAGGGAAGATGTATGACTTCTCCGCATCCAATTAGAGATACTACAAGACTTATCCCTCGTCACCAAAAACTGCATATAAAATATAAACTAAGTATCCAAAATACTTAAAATTATAAAATGGGTGATATCTGAAACTTTTAGTACCCCTTTTACAATTGCTTTAGACAATACAAATCGATTCTTGAAAAAACTTGAATGTCTAGTTCTGAACTCATCCACTTATGTTTTTGAATATCCCAGTACAGTTTCTCTCACGAATCTGACTGGGTTTAAATTAAAATTAATGAATTGAAATTATAATCAATTTTTTTCTCCAATTGAGTCGAGTCTCGTGATGTTGTTGGATCAATGAATCAATCTTTTATCTAAAACAGTATAGAAAAACGTATAGGGGTATCTAAGGAGAGTAAATTAAAACGAGTTCATCGGGTTCCCTTTTTAGGATCCGGGACTTATTCCCAGAATGTCTACAACTCCGTATCGTTTTAAAAATAGGTTAAAGGATTCACGCGTGTGAGAGTAAACATAATTTAGAACTCTAATCGAACTGGAAGACTTCTCAATTTTCAATTTCAGAGTATGCCGAGATTAACTTAAAACCAAAAGGGAATTTTTATTGGTAATTCTCACTGTCTCAGTCAGAATTGCAATCAACTCTTCTTTTTGTTGTGTAATTGATTTTTTGAATTACTTTGATGCAAAATAGAAACTAATAAAACTCGATCCTCTTTCATCTAAGTCATATGTCAGGAATTCGAGATTCTACAACGTAAAATTATTTGAGACTTTCTCCATTTCAAAAGATGCCCTGTATTTCCCTGAACTAGATTATGAATTTGGAGTAAAATTAGCTTTTACTAAAATTTTTTCCGCTCATGTCAGAGAATTAATCAAAATATCGAGATTATTTTCTCACCATACAAGCATTACGTAAGAAATCTATATGAGACCTTTCGTTTTTGCTTTGGTGAATTATGAATTTCTAGTAAATTTAATTATGAATTATAATTAACGATTTCCTTTTAATTATATTTCAAGTTAAGAATGATGTTTTGAAGAGATTTTCTAGAAAATAAAAATTCAATTGATTTAATTTTCAGTCGAAAAATTTTACAAAAACCTCAACCAAAGTCAATCGAAAGTATTGCCTTGAGAATGCAAAAATGAAAGTTATTCTCGCAGTGGTCCTTCTCGTCCTTCTTCTTGTGATCATCTTGATAATATGCTATCAGGCCGGTGCCTTCAGTTCTCATTCGCCAACCACACAATCACCTAGTTCACAATGAACCCTAAAATCAAGTTAAACTCCTATTTTATAATACAGACGATATTCTAAAAAAAACTGAGCAAGACTAAAATCCAATCGAAGAACATATCAAATTTTTTTATACTCATGATTATTGTTATCAATATGAACTCTATTGATTATTATAAAATTTAGAAAAAAAAGAAGAAAATTAACCAATGTGGAAGAAAGATTTTATGCATTCATATTAATAAAAGAACATTCCCATCCCCGATCACAGGAAAATGTTTCAAAAAAGTGTACTAGCCATTTGTATAACACATTATTCCCGAATATCATCAATGACCCCGATTCCCTTAACCGATCCCAATACCTTCCACTGATTAAGCAAGACTGTAACATTTTTAACAAACCTATTTAATCATTTGCTTGCATTCGGATTGTTATCTTGATTAAATTCATTGTCCAGCAATCGACATCAAATAAACCGTTTTTTTGAGTGACCATCTTAAAAGTCAACTTCAAAGATACATAAATTATCATGTACTAATTAGAATAAAAAGTAACTCATTTCTAATAAGTTACTAGAAATAACTTTTTAACTCGAAACACTGTGGGAGCCGAAACTAAAAATGGCCACCCTCTTTTGAGAAACTGCGACAAAATGTTACCCTTTAACACACGAGTTAAACGGAAAACTCCAATAAATTTATTGTGAAATTTTAAAAGGATCCCCTTTCAAAAACGGGTATATGTGATAGGAGAAATCTTTATTATTGGAAGATAAGCATTCTCAATTGTAATCTGATATTGATATTTGAATGGTATTACGGCTGGAACTGCTAGTTGTCTGAGCGTTCATAGAATGTGACAGAATTATTATAACTATGATCAGGGCGAAAATCACCAACAATAACAAGAGCATTAGCCAATATTTTAAATGCTCCTTACAATACTTCCACTTTGATTTTTTCTCATTCTGGTGGGACCTTTTAGTCTTGAAAGCAATTTTTTAAAAAGAAAATGCATGATTATTTGAGTAAAGCTTACTTACTTCATTCTTTATATCGGTTGATATAGTCTCTAAGGAATATGTCTTTTCATTGCTTTGACGAAGATGATCAAAGTTGTGGGATATCTTCTCTTTCACTGCATCAATATCACCTTTAATATTCTCCATGGTGAGACAAAATTAAAGACAAATTGCCAAAAAATATTCTAATTAAATATACAAGACTACAGAGAACATAGAGTTATAAAATGTATTCATTTTTTTGAAGAGAAACCCAATGAACCATTTGGAAAGTTGCATTTTTAAGTTAACCAACAAGATATAAACATCATGCGATCTTGTCAGGTTATTTTTAAATCTGAATTCAGAATCAAGTCATTTTGAAGATTTCATCAAATACCAATAATGTACTAATTGATCTCTATTTGATAATTACGCTATAAGATGCTGAAAACTGCATGATCAAAGGATAGAGTATGTATGCTATCAAATAATAAGTGTAGTTGTGATTGAATTACATCTCCACTCGAATTAAATGACTCAACAGGATCTACAACATCCATTTATAATAAATGTTTCAAAGTTCAGTGTACTATTCCCTTGTGACAAAAAATATTGTACGTAGTGCTCTTAGATTCAAAACTCATGGGAAAACTTTTGAAAGTACATCTTGGAATATTACCTTAATCTGAAGCCTTCTTCAACTGTAGTAACTCTAGCTAATACTAGGAGCTTCGTGTAAGTTTTTCTCCTTTATGATTAAAATCAAATCGCGGTTCTTATTTGAGAATTTATAATATGAATGGGAGGAGATTAAACTGTTACTCTTTGAGATTTTCAAAAAGTAGCTCAAAGGATTTCACCTTGAAATTGTAAATGAGAAAAATGAACTTGTTAATTTAATCATTGATAAGGATTTATTAAAAGAAAATTGCATTCATTACTAATTATATATATATTTTTTAAATTTACTTGCAAGTAATTTGCTTATAATTTTTTTTAATCAGGAAACGTTTTCTCAAATCTCAATTACATACATTTCGAGAATAATAATTCAATTCTTAAAGAAAGGCGATGCCAGGTTTGTTAAAAAAAATAGCGCTTTATTTCGTGGCATGCTCTTCAGCTTTTACATGCCAGATTTATATACAAAAATTACAAGAAATGATGATAATTGATCTGATTGGCCCTTCTTTTTGTTCACCTCCTTAGAGGTGAGTGCGTGTGTGCTTCTTTTGGTACTTCTCGGTTTTCTTGGTGTTGGTATTATGCGAGTACATTTGGTGGTGGGAGAGTTACCATGTGCATGTGTATACTGGTTCTTTGTGCATTTGTATACGGTCTTTCAATGGAATAGACGATGCTAAACAGGATTTTGAAATCAACACCTCTCAAATAACAAAATTCAATTCGGTAGCATTGAACTTTCCCGGACAACGAACCGAAGGGTTAGGGTGGTATATTCGGTATACAAAATTGTATATGCAGGGAAGAAATTTAAATACGGGGGGAGGGGCCTTTCTTTTGAAGAATTACACTGGGGGAAATTAAAAAAAAAATTTTGCGATAAATTATAGTGTAAAATTTAACGCAGATTCTGAATCTGCTTCCAAAAATTTCCTAAGTTGCTCAGTTTTTGCGCAATTCGCGAAAAACCGAAATAGCACAATTTTCATAATCGGGACTTGAATAAATCAATTTTTCGACTTGATCCTTAGACATTTCAGAGTCAAATTTGATATCATTTGAAAGAGCATAAAATTTTCTATATGATACTTATAAGTTCAAACGTGCTTTTGGAATGGATCATCCTCAAAATTGGTCTTAAAGTTGAAAAATAATTATTATTCATCCTAAAATTAATTAATTTCAAGATTTTAAGTTGTTGATATCTCAGGTTTAAAATGAGATATTTTAGAATTTCAAAATGCTATCCGGTGCTAAATTGAGCGCTCCACAAGATGGTGTAATTTTCAAAGATCTAGAATGAAAACTAGAGGAAGAAGATATTTTTAAACCATTTTAATTCTAAGAATAGCAATCACAGATGGTTTGATATTAAACAATGAGAAGACTAAAGGGCTTAATATCTGCAATGAATTCAAGAATAAGAGGCTTAACCTTCTGAAAAATAAAGAGTTCAGGGCTTGCTTTCTTGGAAATATTTAGTTATGGTATCTGAGCAAGAGTTGTATGAAAAAATATTAACTCAACAGGAATTGTTGGCACAATAATATGAGTTAGTTAATGAAGAGGCTTTTGAATTAGCGAAAAGAGAGAGAGTCTCATTCGGTTCTGTCCAAAACGCTGTGATGGATGTCCAAATGGCTTAATGATACCAAAGAAACTAGCCGAAGAGTGGAAGCATCAGTGTATGCAGTGTAGGCGCAAAATTTCACTATTCATCGGCTCCATCTTTTACAGTTAGTTAACTTATGAATTTTATAAGCCTCTTTTATTAATCTATTTTTTGATAGTGTCTGGACCGATATTATCTCATATATAGACTGCTATTCGAATACAGTCTGCTAAATTCATAACTCTGCTCATATCATTGACGAAGAAGCCTCGTTCGGATCGTACAGCTTCTAGACGCTTATTATACATAGCTTTGAATTTACGCACTATTCCTGCGTCTATTGGTTGAAGAACTGAGGTCGAGTTTTCTGGCAGATAGATAATCTGAGAAAGTTACAAATTAAAAAATAATTTTTATGTTTGGATCATTATATTTCTTAAAGATCTTTGAAGTTCTTCTTTACAGTGTTTGAAGTGAGCACTACATTGATCCATGAAAAGTAAAATTTTTCTTCCCAGAGTTCGGTCCCATGCCATCAGATACTTCTTGAATGATTCCTTTGTCATCCAAGCTGACTTATTAGATGAATATTTAATTCTTTTCAAGAGATGCTCTTGATTTTTAAAACTTCTTGGATTCTTGCTTTTATCAATTATCCATAGCTTTTTCTTGGAACCAGTAGCATTAACAGCAACAACAAGAGTGAATCGAAGTTTCGATTTTTTTCTTCCGAATACTTTTGAACCCTTTTTAGCAATAACTTTTGAATAATAATTGAACATATTCCAGCCAGTTTCATCAATGTTCCATAGTTGCTTTGGCTGATAAGAATAAGATTCATCAAAGTTGGCAATTCTAATTGTCAATAGGAACTGATCACGTGTTCTATAAAAATCAGATCTGACGTAAAAAAATCTTGATCTATCTTCTTCTGAGAGTCCGACAAATGTGATAATTTTATCAAGTTTCTCTTGAGCCTGGAAATAAATGAACAGAAATGGAACCTACATTGAAATCTTGAATCCCATGGTTCTTCATAATCTTTGAGACGTATTGGGATTCTCCATAAACATGGGGTAGATTTTGGCTGTTGGCAACAACATCGACAATATCTTGAATGTGACTGGGCTGTATTTCTATAGATGTCTCTTTAAGTTCTTCAACTTGTTCAGCCACTCTTGAAATGATCACCGTAGTCATAATTAACATTGGCCGATATTTTTCCTGAATTATTTCGCCAACGTAGAATAGAAGAAACGGAAACATTAAATTTCTGCGCTATATCTTTAGGACTAACATTCGTTTTTTCCATTTCAAGAAGGATATCAAGCTTGTCTTGGTTAGTAAACGGCATGGTTGACGTGATGAATTTCCTTTAGACTATGCAGGTTGAATGTGTCTGTCAAACGCTCGTGGATAATCATTACACATAAGGGAATGTCTATCCCACACTCATGATTACGTTGAAATATGACTAGGTTAGGATATTTAGATGATAGTTTAGATTGACATGTCTTGTCATGAATATACCAACGTATATCGATGCATATCATAAGCAGGGAAGAAATCACCTCTGTGGGATGGAGGGGGAGAAGTATAGGGGAAAAAAGATTTTTCATACCTTTGCAAAAACCTAAAATAATACTTTGATTTGATTGGTCGAAATTTGGGGATTTCAAATACTATTGATATTTTTCACAAGTTGTCTGACAGAGCTTTTACCTGTAGTAATAATCTGTGACCACACTTAGTAGGTTTTTTCTCTTTTGAATTTTTTTTCTCACTCTGTTCTGATTCTAAGTTTTATAACCTGTGAGAGGCTATTCAAAATGAATAGGTTTTCTAATCAAGCTTAAGTCTGATTTCTACGCATAAGTGAGCTTTTAGATTTTACGGGAAATGAGATTTATGAGTAAACGGACATAAAAGATATTCATTTTCTATTGAATTAGAAAAAGACTCATAGAACTTGTCGGAGAGAAATAAAATTGTATTAGTCTACATTTTAGATTCTACAGTGTAGAGTCTACACTCATATGATTCATTTGCTTGTTTAGAAAGACTTTAGAAAGGAAAGCCATTCGAGGATTCTGGCTCTTGATTGCTAAGGTGGACAAAAACTATGACTTATATATAGCTTTATTCTGAAGCAAAGTCAGTCAATTATCACATAATTAAATTGTAATTGAAATGGTTTTTTGAGCTGGAGCTGTTTGTCCATTGTTTTTTACCATGACCACCGACACAATTATTATTATTGAGATCAATAGAATTACGAATAACACGATCAATAGTAAGAATTTGTTGTTCTCAATGAAGTAAAATCTCCTGGTCTTGTTGCTGGTCTTTTGAAATTGTTGCGTCTACAATGGGCAATGATATATAATTATTAATTATAATAAATTGAGTCTTGCTCACCTTCTGGCTAATATCGGCAGAATTTTTTTCAATCGCATCGACATGTTTTTGACGTTCGTTCATCAATTCAAAGTTCTTTGATACAGCCTCTTTGGCCGATTTGACATTAGTTTTGATTTTATCTAAATCAATGCCTTTCGTCATTGCTGAAAATATATTTATCTGACTATTATCAATTGAAAAATATATTATCAATTTTATTCATAGTTGAAAGAGCACTGACTACCTAGCAATTATAAAAAAGATTGTAAGTGTTTTCTCTCACCAAAGGTAATCAATTAAAACTCAAAAGAATTCAGCTAACAGAAATCATGCTGTGGAAATGAAATGTTGCATCCGGATTAGCACCATTGTCAGCCCATGTGTGCATTATTCAGTGTGTCTTTTTTTCAAACTTTGACAATGCTCACCCGAGAACTTGAAATGTGGGTTTAGCGACAAGAGGATAGGAGCACATCAATAAAGAGCACAGCTTCATAACTGTTCATTAAGCGTAACAGTTTGAATGTTTACTATGTTTAGTATGTGATTACTAAAATAGATTTTTAAATATAAATTATCCAACTATTATTTAGTATGACAAAACTGAGTGAAAATATATATTCCGAAATTTAATCTTGAACCGTTATAATAAATCGAAAGGAGAATCTATTATATAACTTATTTCAAAAAAAGACACAAGTGAACTTTAGAAAAAGTTGAGTTTTATTTCATCTCAAGATTCTACAATTGGCTCTTTACTTTTCTTGAGTGTTAGTTTGTTTTCAAAGTATTTTTTAAATATTCCATACTTAAACGAGTACAAGATAATTAAGGCGATTGTAAGAAATACAATGATTAGCCCCACAATGTATCTGAGGAACTTTGTCTTATTAGTGGATTTATTCTTTTGAGACTTGTTGGCTTCCATTGGTTACTTTTACCAAAAGGAATTTATCTTGATATAATGATGCATTTCATTGAAAAAAGCTCACAGTCAATGTTTTTAAGAGTTATTATTAGAATTTTGTAAAGTAAAATCTTAATTTTAAAGTTAAATTAAGTAGTGAAACCATAATTGAATGAAATTACTCTCGAATCATCAAACCATGTTAATGGCACTGATTCAAAACATAATGATTATCAAAAGTTGATGCGATAAATTTCCAAGTTAAGGGTCCAGAGTGAGATCATTTATTTCATTCATGTTAAAATTACTAGAAATGAATTCATTGAAATGAAGTAAATTGATACTTTAAGGAAAATAAGAAACAAATAAAATTCATGGTAATTCAGAATAAATTAAACTTAGCTATAGTTTCAATGGTTTACTAATTCGGATAATAAAAGTCATGATGGCAAATCTGGTGGGAGTAGAACGATGAAAAAATCTCAGGATACTAAAGAAGAGGATTTAAAAATAAACGATAATCAATCGAATGATGAAATAGCTTCCAAAGTTGAATCATCAGATCCTGAACAACCAGACGAGGAGGAGAATAGCCCACCAAAGGAAGTGAGATATTGATTTCATTTAAATGTTTCAGACTGTTCGGAGGAAATCTAGTTTAGTGAAGCTTTCTGAAGATAAAAGAGTCCGAATATTTTCTGTTATCATATTAATCATACTCATAGTTACCATAATTGTCATTCTAGTAACTAGGATGAAAAAGAACGCAGACAAGGAAGTCACAACCACAACAGAATTTGTGGACCAGGTCTGGACGAATGAGCTGGGAGAATTCTTGGAATATGATCCGTATGTAAATGCAAACCACGAGGAAAAGAAATATTGAGAATACATCATTGAGTTTATCTGATTTTTCTCAATGTTTTTTTTGAATATTTGATCAATAAATAAATTGAGCTTTTGAAATTTTTGTTTTCTAGTTTAATAAATTTGAAATCTTTTGGAAGTAAGCGATACAACTTGTATTACAAGTAGAAAAAGTAAACAAAATTTTATCAAATGATCAATGCTAGACAGCTAAAATTATTTTTTCTTTCAAGTTCGTAAATTAAATTATGGTACACTCGTAATTTAAGTATTTAAAAATTTAAAGTAATCCAAAATATTTCCTAATCAAGTATAACTTCTCAAATTCCATGTCAATATTGGAAGATGCTTCTTTATCAGCGCCGTCCATCAACAGTCAAAAATTTATAAAAGAAACTGTAAAGAGTTTGTCTGAAAGGAAAGAAAAGTTGAAATTAAATCAAAATAACACTGAACTTTTAGCAAGTCAGGTAAGGTTATTTGAAAAATATTTAGAGTCAAAACTTCTTCCGGAAAGCAGATAAATTTTTTGAAGACTCAAGAAAAAAGGATAAAAAAACCTGTTTAATTTTTATAATAGTGGTTATCTCTTTACTTTTGTTGCTGGGACTCACACTCATAGTGATGTTTGTTTTAGTTATTCCAATGATTCGTCAAAGAAGACTAGAAAAAACACATGCTAACTATACGAACATAACACTGGCCAATGCTTGACGGAAAATGAAAATGTAGTTATTGTTTTTATGAATAAATTTATTTGAAAATTATTTTTTACGTCTAAGAAGAACTATTTGTGGTAGTAAAATATTCGTTATGTTCTTCTGCAGTATTGGGAATGATTGCGCAAAAGATGATAACTAAAACTATTGAAATAACTATGAGAAACAAAATAATAATTGCTATGAGAGTCAAAATGGATTTCATCATTTTCTTCTTGTTATCATCAAAGGGTTTCACACCTTGGATATTAGGTCTTGTATCTTGAGAAAGATCAACTTCGTGTAAATCTTCCTTATTATACTGATACGATCCTTGCTCATTCTGAAATAAAAATTATGATTTCAATATCCAAAGCGTACAAGTTTTAAATTATCGACAGAATTTTCTGCAGCGTTATTCCCTTGAGTCATCTATTTTGTTTTACAATTATTATAAGATATCACTTTTTTAACATAATTAGAAAAAATGCGTATAATTGTAATGATTGATTGTAATTTTTCGTGAAAAATATCATGATTCTCTATTTTTATCAAGAAATATTTTTTTACATCAATGTAGTTTTAATGAAGTTTTACCGCGTTTGTGCAATACATTAAGATTCAAATAGCTGAATTTGTCAAATCTCGACTCAGATCTGTATAATATGCATATTTTCGTAAATTTAGTACATATTATATATTATTGGAAATTGCAACATTTTCGCGAACCCAATCAAACAAAGAGTTCGGCTATAATAGTTATATTCCATGATAAAAAGAGCCTTAACAAAATCTTCACTGTAAATCAGATTCATCTTTAAATCAGACTTGATTCTTAAAAAATGTGAAGAGTTGAAAATATCTTTTGATTCATCAGATGACGATAGAAAATATCAGGGAAGAATTATGATTCATTCATTTAAATCGTTTGTAAAATTCATTAAGTGATTGAGTAAATCTACTGTAATAAATCACGTTTGGAAATTA
Source organism: Gyrodactylus bullatarudis (assembly GCA_012064415.1). Taxonomy (NCBI): domain Eukaryota; kingdom Metazoa; phylum Platyhelminthes; class Monogenea; order Gyrodactylidea; family Gyrodactylidae; genus Gyrodactylus; species Gyrodactylus bullatarudis. The sequence goes on from SSNU01000243.1 coordinate 59,529, forward strand.
TGGTAAATTAATTTTTCTATTCAAAAAGTCAGATGATATAAATCAAGATTTGATCAAAGAAGATGATGCAAAAGAAGAAGGAATAAAAGAGATTGAGAAAGAAGTCCAGGAAACTAAAGACGCTGCCAAAGAACTTTTTGATACATTGGAGCAATCAGGGCAAGATTTGAAAGGAGTTAAGAAAGGGGTATGGAATTTTTAGTTTAATGGAATTAAGACTGAAATAATAAATCAGACGTCCCAACAGTACAAGAGACAAAGATGGTATGCAGATATCAGGATGAAAATATTTTTGTCCTTTATAATAATTTTGCTAACAGCCACTATTGGATTAGTCATTTGTTTCAGGGTTGGATTATTCGATTCAAGTGAAAACGACGAAGAAAATAGTTCAGAAAATTAAAATGTTCTTAGTTGAAAAATATTTTTAGTAAAAATATATTTAGGATTAAACTATAATTATAGTTTTATTATAAATATTTGAACAAATTAATAGAAATATATAATAAGATGCAAGGGCGCATATATGTTAGTTAATGTGAGAATGGGAATTGATAATTTTTAAAATTTCCCAATTTATCTATAATATTGATCCTAAAAAATAGATTTGAAAAACAATTAAGATTTGAAAATTCATCATCATATCATGAATGGAGATGCAACGATTTTGACCTATTATAGAACGAAAGTATTTCGGGAAATTACCATTAATAATAAAATAAATATATAAAGATAACGATGATATGTGAGATAAAATACCTAAAAAAAATTTGTAGTTTCATATATGATAGTAAATAACCTATTATCACAAGAATCTCTTGTGGGTAGAGTGAATAAAAGTAAGAAGATATAATCAAAACATAATACTATTATATGAGCAAAAATGACATCAGAAGAATCTGTAAGAGTGATAGGAAATCATCGAAATTCGAAGAGCATTTTTGTAGAAGTTCAAAGATTTAAAATAGCAATTAAAGTCATCAGCCAAGCAATAGAGACACTTACTCAGTCCAAGCTTTCGAGTTATTCGAATACGCACAGCGGCTCCTGAAAGAAAAATCCTTGGTCAACTAAGCGTCTCAGAGATCTTGGTGATAATTGAATGTCTGCATGACTCTAGAACTGATTGATCATCACTAAACTCACCCTCAGATCAGTACCAGTGTTCCAACGTGTACGTGGGCCTCTCGCATTTTCCGCCCTGGCCATCAGCCTAAGTAAGAGGAAACTACGTCACTTTTCGTCAGACAAATTACTGAATACATGTTTATCGTTCATACAGGGATAACGATTCATCACTTGAAACTCACTCTCTCACGCCAACTTTCAGGCACTTCCACTCCAGAGACCTACGGATGAGAAAGTTTCAGCTTGTGCTTCTCTCAGTTCTTGGTGATAGCTACTCCTTCATGCCTCAGTAGCAAGGATCACATCATACACTCACCCAGAAGGACCTGGAACAGAATACGTTCGGATTAATATCAGATTGGTAGTCATTACATGAACTCAAGAGTAGCAATTAAAGTCATCAGCCAAGCAATAGAGACACTTACTCAGTCCAAGCTTTCGAGTTATTCGAATACGCACAGCGGCTCCTGAAAGAAAAATCCTTGGTCAACTAAGCGTCTCAGAGATCTTGG